>CM076185.1:18152420-18644920 GCA_038277355.1 Encarsia formosa | reverse complement strand
TGAATCGCATCTAAATCGCATCTAAATCGCACTTAAATCGTTCTGTAACCTTTTCACAAGCTGTTTAGAATTACTTTAACAGTAAGAAAAAGTATTGGTTGAAAAAAAACAGTTGAATATCTCGACTAAAGTTGTAAATTAATTTTGCATTTAACAAACTTAAAAAAATTTCATCTGTTCAAAAAGTATTGTTTCAAAATAGAGCTACTCGTAGCGATTTAAATCAGGTTTAAATCACGGTTAAATCAGTCTTAAATCACAGTTAAATCACGCTTGAATCGCATTTAAATCACTCTTAAATCGCATCTAAATCGCATCTGAATCGCACTCAAATCGTTCTGTAACCTTTTCAGAAGCTGTTTAGAATTAGTTTAACAGTAAGAAAAAGTATTGGTTTAAAAAAAGGTCGAAAATCTTGATTGAAGTCAAAAATTCATAATTTTTTTTTTTTTTTTTAAATTAAAAAAAATTTCATCTGTTCAAAAAGTATTCGATCAAGTTAGAGCTACACGTAGCGATTTAAATCATGTTTAAATCACGGTTAAATCAGTCTTAAATCACAGTTAAATCACGCTTGAATCGCATTTAAATCGCATCTGAATCGCATCTGAATCGCACTTGAATAGTTCTCTGACTTTCACAAGCTGTTTAGAATTACTTTAATTCGTGTCCACCAGGTCAACCTCGGCACCAAATCAGGTACGCTTTTTCCTTTACAAAGTTTCGATTTATTGTGAAACTTCCTGGAGACGATGTACTAACTAAGTTTTGACGACCTGGTGCACCCGTGTCCACCAGGTCAACCTCGGCACCACATCAGGTACGCTTTTCCCTTCACTAAGTTTCGATTTTTTGTGATTCTCCCTGGAGACGATGTACTAACTAAGTTTTGTCGACCTGGTGCATCCGGGTCTGCCAGGTCAACCTCGGCACCTCATCAGGTACGCTTTTTTCTTTACAAAGTTTCGATTTTTTGTGATACTCCCTGGAGACGATGTACTAACTAAGTTTTGACGACCTGGTGCACCCGTGTCCACCAGGTCAACCTCGGCACCACATCAGGTACGCTTTTTCCTTCACTAAGTTTCGATTTTTTGTGATTCTCCCTGGAGACGATGTACTAACTAAGTTTTGTCGACCTGGTGCATCCGGGTCTGCCAGGTCAACCTCGGCACCTCATCAGGTACGCTTTTTCCTTCACTAAGTTTCGATTTTTTGTGATTCTCCCTGGAGACGATGTACTAACTAAGTTTTGTCGACCTGGTGCACCCGTGTCCACCAGGTCAACCTCGGCACCACATCAGGTACGCTTTTTTTTTCACTAAGTTTCGATTTTTTGTGATTCTCCCTGGAGACGATGTACTAACTAAGTTTTGTCGACCTGGTGCACCCGTGTCCACCAGGTCAACCTCGGCACCACATCAGGTACGCTTTTTCCTTCACTAAGTTTCGATTTTTTGTGATTCTCCCTGGAGACGATGTACTAACTAAGTTTTGTCGACCTGGTGCATCCGGGTCTGCCAGGTCAACCTCGGCACCTCATCAGGTACGCTTTTTTCTTTACAAAGTTTCGATTTTTTGTGATACTCCCTGGAGACGATGTACTTACTAAGTTTTGTCGACGTGGTGCATCCGGGTCGTCCAGGTCAACCTCGGCACCACATCAGGTACGCTTTTTCCTTTACAAAGTTTCGATTTATTGTGAAACTTCCTGGAGACGATGTACTAACTAAGTTTTGACGACCTGGTGCATGCGGGTCTTCCAGGTCAACCTCGGCACCACATCAGGTACGCTTTTTCCTTCACTAAGTTTCGATTTTTTGTGATTCTCCCTGGAGACGATGTACTAACTAAGTTTTGTCGACCTGGTGCACCCGTGTCCACCAGGTCAACCTCGGCACCACATCAGGTACGCTTTTTCCTTCACTAAGTTTCGATTTTTTGTGATTCTCCCTGGAGACGATGTACTAACTAAGTTTTGTCGACCTGGTGCATCCGGGTCTGCCAGGTCAACCTCGGCACCTCATCAGGTACGCTTTTTTCTTTACAAAGTTTCGATTTTTTGTGATACTCCCTGGAGACGATGTACTTACTAAGTTTTGTCGACGTGGTGCATCCGGGTCGTCCAGGTCAACCTCGGCACCACATCAGGTACGCTTTTTCCTTTACAAAGTTTCGATTTATTGTGAAACTTCCTGGAGACGATGTACTAACTAAGTTTTGACGACCTGGTGCATGCGGGTCTTCCAGGTCAACCTCGGCACCACATCAGGTACGCTTTTTCCTTCACTAAGTTTCGATTTTTTGTGATTCTCCCTGGAGACGATGTACTAACTAAGTTTTGTCGACCTGGTGCACCCGTGTCCACCAGGTCAACCTCGGCACCACATCAGGTACGCTTTTTTTTTCACTAAGTTTCGATTTTTTGTGATTCTCCCTGGAGACGATGTACTAACTAAGTTTTGTCGACCTGGTGCACCCGTGTCCACCAGGTCAACCTCGGCACCACATCAGGTACGCTAAACATCAGGATAATCTTTTGGAAGGTCACCCAGGACTATTTAAAGTTTAATTAGCTTAAAAATATAAAAAATAGAATTTGTGATTTAATGATTTAAATCACATTTAAATCGCTTTAAATCGTTAAATCTTTAAATCAAGTCGGCCGCCCCTCGATTTAAAGAGGAAATTTTTCATACTAAATAAAAGTAACCAAAATAAGGTAGATCAAAGGCACGATTAACTGCTAAAAAAGGTACTGAGCGACTAGTATACATTCCTAATTAAAAAAACATGGGAGTTCTCTCAAAGGAAAGTCAACACATCCCTTGCTTTGGAAAGATAAAAAACTCCCCCACACCCTGGACCACTCATCCGTAAGTCCTTCTAACGAACCTTTTCTTGAAAAAAAAAAGCGAAGAAAAACCAACACCTAATACTCTTCCTTGTGGATGCATCCTTCAATCTTTGAGGGTGAAAAAAAATAAATAAAAGACCATTTCACTGGGGACAGAGTCAAAGAAGTTCGTGCAAGCTTTGGATTTTCCGAGGTTGCAGTCCCTACTCTCTCTCTTTCTCTTTCTCTGTGCGACGAAGATTAAAGAAGGAAGGCTTGCGATGCCTCGGCCCTTTGAACCGGAAGTCTCGAGCTACTGCAGCCTACTCAAGGGACTGAATGCGCACCAATGGACTAAATATCACGCACGGATAATTATTAAGGATTTTAGAGGAAATGATAAATTTGACAAATAAACAGCTGAAGCGCCAAATTTTTATCAAAATTTAAAATTTATCAATTCTAAACTTATCAATCATCATTATTTTAGAGTATCATTCACCTATTATATATTATGAAAAAGATTATAAATTAATAAAACTCGATCAAACCTAAAATGTAACAATTTTAGTGGCTGATATGAATTGGAATTGTTCTTATTAAATAGCCTGCGATACAAAATTTGTAATGATTGCATAAATGGACGAGAAATTTGCATGCAAACCAAGAAAGATTATCATTGTGTGATATTGAAATGAACTACATCAACGGTAACAAATGATCGAAACGATAATTCAGAAACGGATAGATAGAGTAAAACGAGCGAGAATTTATTTGATGACGTTCATTAGGGACAAAAGTAACGATCGTATCAGTGTGTGTGTGTTCTTTGAATTATCATTGTTAATTTTAAATAATGGAATGAATTTTTAATGAAATCTTTTCTTTCAAAATGATCACACTTTTGTAAAATTATCAGTTTTTCGTTAATTAGCAATCAACAATGCAAACTTTTGTCCCAGAATTTATATTCAAAAGGTAGTGAACTTCATTAAATATTCATTATTTTTCAGTTTTTATCGGTGATAATACAGTGTACGCAGTTATTAAAAATAGTGCACATATTCGAGGCAGTGGATGCAAAAACTCTAAAAGTACGCTTAGTTGGTTTTTACATCCACTGCCTGTGCCTCATTTATAGTATAAAGTAAAGTGTCGAGATTCATAAATTTATTCGCATTTATGGATTTTAAAATGCCTCCCTTCATGAAAATTTAAAATTATAAACTTTTTTAAAAGCCAAAAAATTCTTTTTGTTCATACAGTTAGTATATGAATTGTGCAAGAAACATTTTTTGTTGCATTGCAGCGCAAGAGTACCAAGAATATCAAATATAAAATATTAAACAAGTTAAAAAGTTAATTTTACAGATAAATACACACTCTTGAACAGAACGATTGCCTTCTTAAACAATCAGTTAATTATAAAATATCAAATAATACAAAAACTTTTAAAAATATGAATGATTTGAAAAAAAAGAAGAGCAAAAAAGTCAGACAAGGCTGGACAAGCATATGAATGATGAAAGTTGTCGGATAAAGGGTTAGCCGCATTTAAAAGGGTAAAAAGGAGGTAAAGTATATGACAGAAACGATGCTTTTAAGAAGCGGCCTCGGCTCTTCGCTTGGGTGTTTTAGCGCCCGCCGGTGGTCGAGCCTCTGCAGCAGCGACTACATTATCCGAAGAACTGCGCTCTTTACCTCTTTAGCTCAGACGTGAAAGAGAGAGCTTCAGAATTTCAACAAAAAGAAGTGAAAATAACCTTCACCGACACTAAAAAAACTTACATTATTTGTGGAACAAACTCTTCTAAATTTTTTCAATTTTAATTTTAAGAATTTATTTTATTTTCATATGAACTATCAACTAGAATTTTGAATCAGAGCAATTTTTTCTTTCTAGTTCCATGCAAATTGAAAAGACGCTCATCTTCGCTTATAAGTAAATCAATTTATCATATCAATTTGGAGCAATAATTGTCTTTGAATTATAGTCTATTAGCACGGTTCCTAATAATAAAAATCTTTGTATCAAACCAGCCATGAATTTAAATTTAAAACTTAGTATAGTCTTTTATTAGCTGATAAACACCTTTTTTTCTTTATTTATGCCAATAGTTTTTTAGTGGGTTTTTCATGCAAGAGATCGAATTGAAAAGTATCGACGGCACAGTGCAATAAGGTCAATTCTAACCTGTTGGTGCAATAAAATAAGTTATTAAAATGCATGTGCAATAAGATACGTTACTGAGTTTTAATTGAATGTTGCTTTATCTAAAATTGTGTTTTGCATCTTTGAATTACTTTTATCGAATTTTTAATGGTTTACATTCACTTTTTGACTTATTTATTAACTTATTTAAGATTTTTAAACCAAAAAAGAGTGAAGTAGCTAAGGAGCTGAAAATTGCATAGTAAAAATAGCTCTGATTCATATTTGCTTGTTGATTAAATAATGCGTAAAAACTTTTAAAAAAGTTAATAAATAAGTCAAAAAGTAACTTAAAACCGTAGAAAATTCAATAAAAGTGATTCACAGATGCATAACATGGTTTTAGATAAAGCAAATAAAGTATCGTTAAATTAATAGCACAATAACTTATCTTATTGCACTGCCGATTCAGTAGCGTATTAGATTGCACGTGCATTTCAATAACATATGTTAATGCTCTAAACAGTTAGCATGGACTTTATTGCATTAAAACGTCGGTATGTACAAAGTTAACCAGGATACTAATATTTTCCTAATTTTGTATACTTTCTCTAAAAAAAGAAAGTGAAAGTCGAAGTAAACAGATAAGGGAAGAGAAAAATCCATTAGCAAGAACAGATAAGACTCGAAAAGAAAACGACCAGTCTGTCGGAAAGAAAAAGTCGATAGACCAGGTCGTAAAAAGTTTGACGACACAACGCACGAGCGGAAAGAGGAAGCAGCAGCGGCAGTAGCAGTAGCGCGTTGGAAAACTCGGCTGCAGAATTAAGTGCAGGCGCTCACCCATGGCCCACAGGTTTATCACGACGAAAAAAACATCCTGACCACGAGAAAAAAAAATTGAAAATTACGAGCTGCACTACTCGCACTTTCAACGGGAGAGCCACTACTCTTTTTTAAACTTTGAGCTTTTAAAAATAAAAAAAGTCACTCTAAATAATATTTTTACCTATTCTGGATCATTTTTTTTTCTTTTGTGCTTTCAAATACTCTCCGTGCAAAGCTTAATAAACTTTATTAACAAAGACTTTAGCATAAAAATACTACGACCACTCAATATTTCTTATTAAAAATTCAAGGAGAGAGAAAAAATGATGGACTAAGTTTGGGATTAAGTATCTGAAAGTTAAAGATAATAAACCCAAATAAAAACATAAAAAGCAGAGACAAAAAATTGCCGAAGAAGTGGGGAAATTCCCTAGAGGCGAGTAGATCACAAGAAATGAGCGGTAGTCGTGAATTTGTGATGGTGTCGATATTATATTAAGCAAGCACTACGCGCTAACCAGACCGTTCGGAGGTTCGGATATCAGTAGAACGAGTCGCGCATGTGTCAGGCTACCGCAGCTAATATCATTTCGAATGGCACTAGCGCTTACTTTCCTCTGATTAAATGCATTCCTACAGTTTCATCATTTTATTTCTTTTTTTTTATGTTTATTTTCAAATATTTTATGTTAAATAACGTGAGCGGTATCCCCCCTCCCTTTTTTTATCATGGGTGTGTCAATCGACCCCTAGAATTGGTGATCACATTGTTGAATGTTAGATATACCTTAGTTTCAGCGTAAAAAAACACTAGAAGTATATATTCTCTGTTACTGTCGGTTATCACAGTTGTTATTATTACTATTAGTATATTGATTTTTTTACTCACATTATAAGTATTGTTTTTCACTACCACTTTATTTAATAATCATGATATCTCACCTGTAATAAAAAATAATAAAAATTAATTAGAAATTTTTAATATATTTTTATTACGATTATTAGTTTGATCTGGCTTTATTGTTAAAGGTTAAACGATAAAAATTGTTGTATCAGTAAGAACTATAATTGAATAAAAACTCGAAAAAAAAGGTATAATCAGTTTAATTTCGTATACTTCTTTGATGTGTAGAAAAGTGGACTTTGCAGATCACAACAATCGAAGAAGAGATAAAGCTGGTCGGATACTATCAGCTTTAAGGCCTTCAGAATCGTAGGTAGTCGCAGGGAGCAACCGCGGTGGCATGGCTATCAGATCCGTACTGTAATTAAGCATGTCTCCCCAGGTCCAGGGGTCGACCCAAGGCGTTGGCATTTCCTCGCATACGCACACGGTCAATTACAGAGGTCAGAGGTAGGTTCGAAAACCGATGGTGCCGCTGCGCGGGATCAGACGCGTCGCGCATTAGCTTTGATTTACGAAGCGAGAACGAGACGGGCCGCAGGTGGTCAGCGGCACGTCAAATTTCAAACGTAACACAATGTCGTTGTGCTTATATTGGTGTCTCATTAACGCCCGGACCCCTGACAAACCGACTGCCCCATGTAAATGACGCACGGCTGCGGCTTTTGACTCGGACCGACTCGACGGTTCAACGGCCCCGGCTCCCGCATACTATGTATTTGCAACTGCAGGTACTATTATTACAATCCTTTTGTGTGACCATTTTGACTCTACGCTTTTGCAAATTTCATCTCGTGATGTATCATTTGTTTCGTTTTATTTTTTTTTCAACGTCAGCAATTTAAAAAAAAAAAAAAAACCTAGATTATTTGATTTTTTAATGAACCGCTTGAGAAATACTCGGCG
Organism: Encarsia formosa; assembly: GCA_038277355.1. Lineage (NCBI taxonomy): Eukaryota > Metazoa > Arthropoda > Insecta > Hymenoptera > Aphelinidae > Encarsia > Encarsia formosa. The sequence continues at coordinate 18,637,294 of CM076185.1, read as the reverse complement.
TTAGAAAAATCAGTTGAGTCTACTTTTATGAGATAAAGGAAGAAACTCTTGAAAAAAAGTCTTGAAAAAAAGTAGGAAGATTAGGAAAAGCAATCCCTATTACAAATAACCTGGCAAATAACGCAGCGAGGAAGCATGAAAAATGTAAATTGTACGGCGCGAAAAAGAAATATACGCTAAAGTCAAGGAGAGTGAGTGAGAAAATAGGGAATAAGGCGAAAGAGAGAGAGAGAAAAAAAAAGGCCGAAGCAAGGATATATGTATAAGACTCTGGAAAATAAAGAGAAAGAGGGAGAGAGGGGGAGAAAAAAAGGCACGTAAAATAAGAAGCCAAGCAGGTACGGGGGGCGAAGAGTTGTGGCGGGTATAAAGAAAACGAATGCGGGGCGAAAGGGCGAGGAAGTAAGAAAAACGCGTCAGAGTTGCAGGGCACAAGGAAAAGTCAAGAAGGCCGCGAGAAAACGAAAGAAAGAAAGAGAAAAAAGTAAACAAAGGATTTTGGGGTCAGGAAGCAGGAGCCTCTGAAAGGAGGAAACGCCAGAGATATAGCCAGGATAAGACCGGGGAGGAGAGCCAGCTTTGAGCACCGAGCCTGCCTCTGATTGGAGTACAAGTGGCCTTCCCCTCCAAGCTGGCCGTAAATATACATTGCCGTATAACCGAGAATGAAATCTCCTCCGGAATTATGAAGCCGGAAAAGATGATATAAACGCACCCGAGGGGAAAATATGTGATATGTATATTGTATATTGAAGCCGTAGACTTTTTGAGGAGCACAAGAGGGATGAAAAAAATCTACCTCCCACGCTTTCTGGCAGCGGATGATTGGGAATAAAAAAAGTTAAACAGTTGGCCTCGTGCCCCTTTTTTTAATTGGAAATTAAAGGTATGGAAGAGATAAGACGGCGCCTTTGTATATGTATAGATGGAGCGAGGCGCACTCAGCAGCGGCTTTAAGGGATTTCGCATAACGACTTTCTTGTTCCAGCCTTGGCAAGCGCATATATCGAATTTCCGCAGGACGATATTCGTAATCTCGTCAAGCAGCGCGGTGCTGCCCACCGGGAGCTGGCTTGTTTCTACCGGAGGATTAATTAAAATTTTCATCTTGCTGCTGCTGCTGCTGAATTTCGGGATTGTACCCCCCCCCCCCTTCCCTGCAATCTTTGTCCTTCCGTAATTAAAACATCACAATATTTTATCAAACCGTAGTTTTTTTTCATCAAAGAACTTAACAAAAAAGATAATTTTGTTGCTAGTTGGTTAGCTGGTGCTATAAGTTAAAAAACTTGGTGTGTTTTTCAAGATATTTTAGATATTTTGGAAAATGAACGAAAGTCCGTTCCAGCTTCGAGATTATAATAAAGTCAACGACTTTCAAAAGTTAACCAGAGCAATAATTAAAATTAACAAAAAGTTTTTCGTTTACCCACACGCGCTAGTCCGAGTCTCGAAGTTTGAAAAAAAAAATGATAAAAAAGCGAGTAAAAAAGCGTAATAATTACGCTTTCTTTTCAGGAAAAACGCAATGAAACTGGATATTTCGCGTATAAAAGGACTCGAACGAGAGCGCTTGCGTAAAATTCAACCGAGCTTCGCATTTATCAAGAGAGCAATGAATTTTATCCAGGAGAAATTCAGGGTATGGTATTACAGAAAAAATATTAATACAAATAGGTGAGAAAAAGAATCGATTTGGAAATAAATTAAATTTTTCTTTTCCACGCAATTCTAGCTTTAATGAGATAAAAATTTTTGGCACCCAGATTTAAAATCGTTCATCTCAATTAAAATTTGATAATTATTCTGAGCTGATTTAAAATACGCTAGCCGGGTTCACGGGGGGTAAGCTTACCTGCAGCACCTCGGGTCTCCGTCTATATCTCAGGCAGGATTAAAAGTAGCGGCGAGAGCGACGGATATGAATTTCCGAGGTTGGGGTTTGCTTAGGCAAATTGGCGTCGAGACCGGCGCGCGTTCGTGGATACAGCATATAGCTTTGCCTCGAGAGGCACGAGAACGGGTGTAATGAGATGCGAGAGGTATGCAGCGCCCGCGCAAATCGAGCGCGTTCAAATTCGGAATCGACCGAAATTTCCTCTTACTTTTTTCCACCCTTCGCCGCGCCTTTCAATTCATTGCGGGGTTTACCCAACTTCGAGCTGTTCGTTAGCTGAAAGCTCCCTCCCTCCCGGATATTTGTGGCTTTGAGCGCGCTTTAATTAGATCATTCGCTTGTCCAACTGATTTCCTCCGCTCTGCTCTTTTAATTGAAGATCATTTTATCTCATTATAGTTTTTCTTATCAAACAATTGTAATATCGAGGAGAATAAAAGTTGGCAAATGTTCCCGAGCAATCGGACCGTGCACGTGTCAATACAAACCTTCTGCGTCATTTTTCCGCGCGAGTAGGCAACGTGAAACAGAAAAAAAAAAAAAAAAAAAAAAAGGGTATTTGAAAAAGAGAGTGGTCCCCTCGGACGCAACAAAGAGTACGAGTGAAAAAAAGTAGGAGAGAAATTGTGCAAAAACAAAAGCAGCGGCTCCTGCTCCCGCTCGCATGAATTATTATTGTCGGGTCAGGCGGGGGGGTTGCCACGAACAGTATAGGTGGCACTCGAAAAAAACGGAGCCAAAGAGCCGCTGGTCTTCCTTTGAAATCCACACGTACGCGCGTGCTCCTGCCCCGGGCGTTCGGTCCATTATATTTTCTCTCCTGCTAACGACGCGCTCGCCTTTCAGCGCACCTTCTCTTTTATTTTTCGCGTGCTTATAACGTTTATGCAAGCGTACGCCCCTCCCCTCCCCCGACTGCTGAGTCACCAAGTGTATATGATGCACGTGTTTCTTTCCTTTAATTAGCTCAAATTTAACCTTCATTTGACTTTTTTTTTAATCAGTTACAGATCAAGATCAACTATATTATTACTCAAGTTCAAGAGTGTAAACAGTCGAGCAGTAATCTCCTTTAGAAATATTGACCAAGTTCTAGAAAGTAGGTTAAAGGGACTTTTGTACTAAATATCGTACCAAGCATCCTGCGGAGCAAAAATGAGATTTAATAATTGCCCTGATCATATCAAGATATTTTTTTCTGGTTTGGTTACTTTAGTCTATAAATCAGAGCTAAAAAAATTTTAAAAAATTGTTTTTTCATTCTAGTTGAACTGAAACTTGTCTATTTGGATTGTAAAGTAAAGCGTACGTATAATATTGCTGATAAAAATTATGATTACTTTTACCATGATGAAACTATGTCTTTCACAAACTGCTGTTAAAATTTAAATGATCTATGAATTTAGAATACAGCAGCTTTAAAGGGTCATGGCAGCTAAATAAAATATAATCACAAAGCGGGAAATATTAATCCGATTTAACCGGATCCAGTTTTCCCCTAAACGAGTAGCTGGCGCTACAATTGAAATTACAGCATCGCACAATTGGCAACGTTGGTAGCTGCTGCGACTAATAGCTGTACGAGAGAAAAGCATCAGGTGCTGCTGCACCAGTAGTCACCTAAATTAACAGCTATAAAAAGGACATCTTAAATTAAAATTTTTTTCAAAAATTAATAAAAAGTTCATCTAGATTTTTTACTTTAGATTCACACATAAATTCATCAGATCACCAAAAAACTTTTTGTTTACTTCAATATTCGAAACTTTAAAGAGTTCTACAAGGCTTTCGTGTAGTTTGATAAGTTCGAAGAAGAAAAAAAAAAAAAAAAACCAAGTTCAGTAAGCCATTATCGCCAGATTAATCAATCTCGTGCTCGATCTCGTGTCTAAGTTTTAATCGTATGACTCATCACGCGAGCTTTAAATACCGCCTCGGTTTCTAAATCCATGAAAATTTAGTTTAAGAGGTTCATTTATCATTACCAACATACTTTGAGAAGCTTACTAATTAATTTAGCTGATTGAAAATTTTTTCTATAATTGACTAATAGAACAGAGGAATAATACAGCATTTGATTGGTGTTAGGAAAAGATATTTACCACTGGGAGGATGAAATTTCCCAATCGAGCTGGTAAAAAAAAGGGGCAATAGAGAATGAAAAATCAGATTGGCCAATAGAGGTACGGTTGCGGGGGGTTCAAGCGTGCGAACGAAGAATGAATAGAGCGATTCATCAAGTCTTACGAACAAGCGGACGGCGGCGGCGGTGGTGAACGGAAACCCGAGCTGCTCCTGAGTGAATACCGTGAATGAATGACATAATTATCCGAGCGCGCGCGAATGTTTGCAATTGCTCGAACAACGGACGTCAGCTTGGGCCAAGTTTTCCGGCACGATGAGCGTTCGCGCGCGCCACGCCGCCCATCCGCGGACGGAGCGTTTTGGTTAACGGTTATGTAATTTCGAGATTCCGCTCGTCCGATTTACCTGCTTTCAAATATTATTTCCCCGATTCTACTGCACGATACATCGAAATAAAAAACTAAAAACTACTCCTGAGGAAAAAAAAAGATAACAGGCCGTGCGGTCTCCCGAGACGCCCTACGCGGGTCTTCTTCGGAAGATCGAGTTGTGAAACAATTTTACAGACGCAGCATGTATATGCAAAACTTTGACGTTAATCATCACTCCGATCGGCTTACAAACTTATATGCCCAGTAGCTGATAGCAGCGGTGCAGCAGGGATAGGGTACTATTTCGCTTTGGCGTAAACTTCACAAATCGGACGAGGGGGACTAATCGTCTCATAAGCGAAGCCGCGCCAATTCAGAATTTATATTGGCGCGGACACTGGGATTTCTTGTTTGGTCTACAGTCTGAATAAATGTTGGTCTCTAGGGGAAGGGAAGGGATCGAAGAGAGTAGGTTTGGACTTTGGGTGCTCATGTCTCGGGAGACTCTATACGGCTTATATTTGAAGTTTGAACCGGCTCAGCGGGATAATTCACTGTATGCACTTTAAATAAACTGCTGTTAACTATTTACACCTGGATTTTTCAAACTTTTTATAATAATAACCAAGTCTTTGAGCACGCTTTTGTAAAAAGTAAATTTTTTATCTACATTACTTAGCTCTAGGTCAAAATTGTAAAAACAAATTAGTTGAATGTAAACAAAGTTTTTGTAGGATGTACTGTGACTATTTTTGTCACCAAATAAATTTTAAATTTATTGACATTCACCAAAACCACTGTTACGTTTTGTAGTACAAACTAGTTCTCAACTACTGTTTATCATTCAATTAAACTTTTGATTTAATTAACGAACTCAATTCCTCATAGTATCATTACTACTAGGACACAAAAACTAATTGACTTTCTGCTGGATATTTTCAAAGCTTACGCATACATAATTTAAATAATTTCATTAAAATTAAAATAATGATTTCGTAAAAAAATTTGAAACGATTTATGTTGGTAAAACTGATTAGTTTAAAAAGTTGCAATAAATATATGTAAAATAAATTAAAACCGATTACTCGAATAAGGATAATCATCATAATTACTGAAACTTTATTAATATCGAATTAACAGCAAATTAATCAACAGTAAGTATGCACAAAGATTCTTGGCATTAATTGCGCTAATGGAAACAAACTTCTTAATTTGATGTTTTACGTTGCTCAAACCAACTTTAATGATGATGGAATAATTACAGCGATAACCTCTTTTCAGATATCCATTGAAAGTTTTAAGTCTAACAAAATATTTTTGCTAATCCAATGATTTTATTTCATTCAAATTTATCGCAATTTTAAGACGTTGAAACTTCCTCTTTGATTGTTTTAATAACTACTAATTTTTACCTAAGGTAAGTAATTCTTTAGTTTAATAGAATCGTTCGAATATTATAAATCCAATATAAAACAATTTCAAAACATGTTAGTTTTTCCAATTTTCACAATATTTTTTTTAACAATGTTAATAAAAGCTCATTAAAGCCGTTTCGACATGCGATGTATCGAATTGAAAACATCAATTATTCGAGTGGATTAAAAAAGGTGAGTTTACTCAAAATTAAACTGAAAAATATTGCAAAATCTCCGAATTGCCACGGGAAAAATGGTGATAAAAAGAATCAAATTAACATTTAAGTATATGAACGAAAAGGTATATAAAAAGCAGCACCAGTAGCTGTAAGAAGAGAGGAATTATATGTAGATGGCGATAAGAAGTTGAAGAAGAGTGATAAAAAAGCGAGTGACGTGAGGGTAGATCGAAGAAGGAAGCGGTGCAGTACAGGAGCAGCGTAGCATTCGCCATCAGTAGCTCGGCCTTTAATCGCTTTTGCGAACCGGAATAATCCTGCAGGGAAAAAGCTCAAGCCGTAGAAGAAGAAGTTCGCTCCACCTCCGAGGCGGTGGATAATTCGCGACGTGAGGAATTAGGAATTCTGTTTTGCGAGGGTGAGGACTAAGGGATGATAAACGTTGCTTCGGAAGGATCATCGGCCTTACTTTCGGAGAGCAGACTTGTGAAAGATCAAAAGTTCATGAAATTAAATTGGTAAGTGTGAATTTACTTGTTGTCAAATATTACTGCTTATTAAAAAGAGTAATAATTATTTAAAACGTACTTGAGTAACCTTAGAAATCTCAATCAGTAGAAGTACAGTTATTCCAATAAATTCAAATAAATCCTAATAAATCCATCGTGACGTAACGAGTCACTTTCAAAATACTCCGTAGGTACATTAATTCATGAAGAGCACCGGTAATAGGAATATACGCTCAGCAGCTAACGTAAAATAGATCTTGATTGTGCGTGTGTGTAAGGGGATAAATTGGACATATTTGTGCAGGATATAGGTACTGCTACGCGGAGGGAAGATTTAATGCACCAAACATAACCGACCCGGTATAACATCCTTTCCTCGGATGATATTTAGTACCTTGGATCTGAACCACCAACTAAGAATCATTATATCGCTTCATTGCCATAATTCCAATTTATTGGCTCAACCCGACTGTAATTAAGCGTCGATAATTTTAGCGACCACTACAGTTGTGCGCTGTGTGTATCTAAGTCATCCCTATTTCTATATTAGATATTTCTTACGGAGTACTGCATATCATTTTCGTTTAAATTTTTTTCAGAAAAAGTTACGTTTCTTTACTGTTTAAAATTTTAAATTCTCACAAGAAATACTTTAATTCATTATGAGGATATACAGCTATCTGGACGAGAGGTTCAGTAAACACTAAATTGCAATTAAAGTATGGGTTTACTTTTATGGCAATGAAAAAAAAAAATTAAAAAACGCTGTCACTTCCAACAAGTAATTAAGTTAAAGCATTCGGAGCTTCGGATAGCAATAAACGAAAACGAATTAAGCTTACTAAGGGAGCACTAAATTGTGCCGGTTTAGCTAAAATGTTGTCTCAGCACTTCTACGAGCTATTTCTCTGATTATTTAGCTGTAGTTAGCTTCAAGAACGGTTATAATTAATTTTAATAAAACTTGCTTCAAACATTTTTCTATCCAAAAATTTAAGTTTCGCTAATATTTAAATGAATACATTTTTTATTAAAAATGATTCAAGACCATGACAGATTTCTCTTTATTCGTAGTAAAACTTTTCTTTAAATCAAACAATCCCTGTTTTGATTTTTTAATAGTTTCACAAGACAACTTTTGAAACATCATACCGAATGACTTATATAGATCTTTTTAATAACATTCCATGAAAAAATCTTTAAAAAATAATTCTTTTTAAAAATATACGTTCATTTCAATCTATTTTTTCGTTGTTCATACAATCGAGTACTTGAAATATTCAAGTAATTAAGAATTCATAACTGAACATTATTAGCTTTTTAATTAATTCAAATATCAGCGAGTGTATACTAGTTATTGAAATGAAGCACAGATCATTTACCATTAGAACATCGGACAAAATCAAAATACCTCAATTCGACTAATAATATCAATTTCAGCTTGATTTAAAAACGATCAATTTTCAAATCGATTCTACTTGAATCATACGTGCCAGGATAATATCATACTAATCGTTATAAAATTTCATTTTTTAAACTAAAAAATAAAGTGAAATTTGTTTTAAGTGTTTGTCATAACTCTATTGATTAAAAAACGATCTGATCTCTATTTTACAACATGTACGATTTGCTTACTGAAGTTGTGAAAGGGAATATTTCTAAGTTTGAAACAGTCAAAGTGCACTCAATGAAAGATCTTTAAAGTAGACGACGAAAAGGCACAACGTGGACTTACCTGAAATTCGAACTTCTCAAATTCGGCCTGGGCGTCGATGTCGGCTTCCCTGGGCACTACAAGAGGACAGGTGTCTCGCGACACCAGAGCATCGGGTGGCTCGCTGTAGTCGGGGACGACCGAGGTCATCAACCGCTCGAAACTCGCGGAGTTATCCCCGGCATTGGCTCCTCCAGCCCCGCCGATAATCCCCGCGGCCGATGAGTTTGTTTGGCCCTGCGTTTGGTTAACGTAGTACAGGCACAACAGGAGCGACACCAGAACCACGCACAACACGAACATGCGGCCCGAGCCGCGTCTCAGTATCTTGTACATCGTCTCTCTTTTTCTATCCCTATCTCTCTCTGCTCGAGACCTGGACAGTCCAGGATGTCTTTTCTTTGCGGTTGCCGACGATGTAGCTGCTTTTATTCCTTTTGGACGATTCAGAGAATCATTTTTAATGGAAGCACCCACTGGTTTGGAACCGAGCGACAACCTCAGTCCCTGCTGGTATTGCCGGACTACATCTGGTACTGGAGGCACTTTTTATTATCTGTCTGAAACAAAAAGAAACATGTCATTCATTAATCAGTATAAGAGAGTTTGAATAATAAAAAAGCTGGGCGTCGGGGTACAATGGCAGGGCTGCACATTGACACTGACTTATCCTGGCGCATTCTAGCTCGGGCCATATAATACGTAATAGCTGGCTGGCGTTGCGCGCATTTGGACGCGGAATTCGCTTCAGACTTTGGCCCGGCCGCATGCGAATGGCCTCGTGAGTTACGAGCCCGCGCCAGTGCAACACGCGCTTGAGTTGATTAAACGTCCGCGAAAATTATGACTGACCGTTTGTGACTACGATTCGACGGAACACGCGTGCTTCCTACTCGCATTTAGCCGTGTGCTTTTCATCATTAATTTACTCTTACTTTTTTCACCCAAGCTGAAAATGACTGACCGGCCTTTTGGAAATAAGTTACACGGTAATTAACTTGTTGGTCAAACGTGACAAAACGACGAATTTCATGTTCCACAACAGGAATGATAAAAAGCTGTAATTACGCAAAAAACTCGGCACTAAATTCTCTAGAGAAAACAACTGAAAAGGATGTTTGTACTGCCCACAGAGTGACGAGGTTATTCTCCCATGGACCGACGGTCATTCAAACTTTCAGCGTGGAATCTTTTACGCACTCGAATCCTACTTTACACAATTGATCGATCTACTTTATTTTCAGTTACTCTCATCAAATACGTTTAAGTGTGAAACTGCTTGGACAATCGGAAAAACGTTCAATTCTTCTAATTGAAATTTTCTCTCTTCCTCGATTGGATTAACTATTTGTGAAGTAAATTTGATCTCGAGTTGAAATCTTTTAAATTTTACCATTTACGGTACGTGGACCAAATGAAAAAATAAAATTTTCTTCTGATCCAGTTTCAAAATAAACTGCTGAAAATAAATAGTAATACTTATTACGAGAAACAAAAAAGTTTTTTACCGCTAAGAGCTAATTAATTATAAATAGATTCAGAATCATTGAGAGTCAAAAAATCGATAGACTTCGGTTCAATTCAGGACACTCAATAGCTCTCAGTAGTCAATACAATCAGCCATTACGATTCGTTATTCCTTTCAAATTGTATAATTTGGCTTACAGAGGAGATTGAGAAACTTGATCCAGCTAAATTTTTTGTTCTTGCCGAGTAATTTGTAATTACAGCTACAGTCCTCCAAAATACAATCGAAATCTTTGTAAAAACTTCAACCATGATCCTTTTTTTTGTTGAAAATATTTTGAGGATTAAAGTGATTCAGTGATTCAGGCTTTAAATTCAAACCATGAAATATTATTACTCAGTACGGATGTATAATTTGGAAAATTTTATATTTATAGTATAAAAGCCGTCGCTTTATTTGCAAACTCAATAATATTAATTTATTTCTCATCTAATCTCTCTCAATTATTTCCATTAACCACGACGATTCTTATTTCTCTTTTAGAATTGTAACCGAGAAGACAGTTTTCTTTCCTTGTACTTAGCTGTCTCTAACTTTATCTCTCTTTTTTTTGTGTCTTTCTACCGTGATTTTTTTCTTTCTCGTCTCACTGTTACACGTGTAACCACACACGGAACTAAAGTGGCAAGTGAATATTGCACTTTTCGGAGATTGGAGTTTAATTCGACGTTAACGCGACCCACTTGTAACAAGACGTGAATTTAAAATAAAGAGATGGAAAAATTTAATTATGATGTACTTCTTTTTTCAGACAATAGTAATGCATGTATTCTTTTAAAAATAAATGATTTAATTATAAAAATAAGTTTTGCTATAGTTTAAACTAATAAAGTTTTGAGAATAGTATTCCGGAAAGTATTATCGAAAATAAGTGCACGGAAAAAATAAAATCCTTGCAGCGTAGCTGAATTCAGCGATATGACGATGCGAACAGTTAACGACGCTCCAACGCAGACTTTTCATCGTGGCGAGGCAAAGTCTGCGTTGGAGCGACGTAAAGTTAGCTATAGCGTGGCTTCCTTACCAACAGCTGTAGCAGAGCTCGACTCACGCTTGACGCTTGTTTACTTGTGTACTTACTCTCTGCTATCGCGGGTGATAAAAATACTGATATAAAAAATACTTAAATTAATTACAACTATCAATAAACACATTTTTTTATAGTTATGCTGCCGTAAACCCGCGATAGCAGAGAGTAAGTACACAAGTAAACAAGCGTCAAGCGTGAGTCGAGCTCTGCTACAGCTGTTGGTAAGGAAGGCACGCTATAGCTAACTTTACGTCGCTCCAACGCAGACTTTGCCTCGCCACGATGAAAAGTCTGCGTTGGAGCGTCGTTAACTGTTCGCATCGTCATATCGCTGAATTCAGCTACGCTGCAAGGATTTTATTTTTTCCGTGTGGTAAGCATCTTCAGAGCAGACCACCCAAAAGTTTAAGAAGATAAAATATTCTTAAAATCTCAAAACCTTTATTTATACTCCAGGGTTCTGAATGTACACCAACTACTCAAATTTTTGCTTCGAAACGTTACTTTGGCGAGAACTTACATGGATCAATTTGAAAAGCAACAAAATTGTTTGACATTTAATTTTTACAAGATTTCATAATTCATCTAATTTATTTTTAAAATAAAGAGGTATTAAAAATGATTCTGATTATAGAGCAGTTTTTATAATCATACTTGGATTAATTAAAAAATCTTGACGCCAGAAAGATATTTTTATTTTATTTATTTAAAATACAATCTAGTTCGATATCATCCATGATTTGAATAAAACATTTCAATCGAATAGAGTGCTGCCCTAGTTCAGGAACAACAAATCCTGTTTGTTTTAAAAAAAAATTTTCAATCTAAAAAAAAAAAAAAGAAGAAATTTATGTAGTTGTAATTTTTTAAATCATATGAAAGGTTTCTCTATTACATGCTTGAAATATTTTAAAAATCACTTTATTAAATTACGTTTTCGTTAAAAAGTAGTGTTAATCAAGAAAAAAGGTTGAAAATTTGATATCGAAGTCAAAGATTAACACGCGTTTCTTTGGCGAGCCTTGCAGACGTTATCGCAAAATCCTTTTCGGTGTGACTGGCAACCGTAGCGTCAAAAGAGCGAAATCGATTTGCATCTCTCTTGTGCAACGTGGTCTGATGCGCTTCCATAACTCTCCGAGGGAAAACGAGCGTGTTTATTGAATGAGTGCACGTGCATTAAATCCGGTTTGATGCCACGCGGAGCGTTAAGTTTTTATTTGAAGGTTTCGACCGTACAGCTTAAAACGAGCTCAATCGAGAGTTTAAGTTCAATTGAATTTCAACACCCAATCCTTCTTTTTTTTTTTTTTTTTTTTTTTCTAAAAATTTAAATTTCACTGATTGGTAAGTCACATAGTACCGAACGGAAACAAGAGCGCGCACCACAAAGCCTCATCGCAGTGCGGTAAGCTTTTATGTGCTTTGAACGCAATTACGCGACTACTAAACCGGGAGAAGGGTATGAAATAATTTAAGTTTAATCATTGCGAAGGAAAAAAAAATAAAAACCCAAGTTTATGACAGAGTACAACAAAGCTCGTTCAACTTTGATCCCCCTGTCGTCGCAACTCACACAAAACAATATCCACCCCCCGGTACGCGCACAGTAATGCAAGCAAGAGTTTCCTGGGGGAGAGCAACGCATATACTGTATAAACCAGGAGGCAGGCGCAAAAGTAGCACTGTTTTGGCTTACTTGGCAAAGGCAGGTGCCCAAGGAGGGTCCATCGTTGCAAGAATAAGTTGATCTTAAAATACGATTTAAAAATCAAAGCAGCACCGCACGATGATCAAATTAATACATATATCTCAGCGTCACCAGCGGCCGGCCGCTGAGGATCTCCCGAGTGGGCGGACGTGTCAAGGGCTCCGTCGTCTGGAGTGTCACGCCGCACTAGCGAAGTGAGATATAAGAGGAGAGAGCTTTTTTGCCGTCCCGTCCCATCGTCGTCGATGAACTCGGGTTTTTTCGGGTAATTCGATTTCTGTGGACCGAGCCCAATCCACGGACGGATCACTGACGGTCTTGGAATTCCCGGGCTTTTCCTCTCTGGCCTGTGCCGGAGGTTTGTTTTGACGCTTTTGTACTTCCGGTCGTGGGCAAGTCGTGGGTTTTCTCCGACCGGGTGTTTATCGAGTCTGTTGAACCTGTCCAACCCCAGATGTTTATTTTAGTCAGAAGGTTTGACACTGAAGCCATTTTGGGCATATTTTGATAGACTAGCAGCTACCTTGGAAATATTATACTTTATTTTTTAACTAAAAATTGTTTTTTTATGCGTAACGTTCGTTTTTTCTGACAGCAAAAAATATTGAACGCGGAAAAGTACTCTTCAAAAACATTCCTGGTTTATAAACAATTTTTCACAAAACAATTTTAAAAGTCGTTGGATTTCAAAGATAATCGAGAGTCATACTTGAGTATTTGTCAATGGTTTATTTTTATTTTATGTAATTATATACTTTAAGTTCTCAGGGATCTATTTTTACAAAAGTCAAACTTCATTTATTTCAGTTTCAAAAATAATATTAATTCAAACTCTAATCTAATAATAAAAATGATACCTTTGCGTTTTAATTTAGGAATTTCATCAACGAAGCGTTACTTCAATTTAATTTTGAAACGAGATGAAAAATTAATACATTGGTAACATAATTCCGGACACGGTAAAAAATAATTTTTGAATAGCCAGCCCATTAAAATCAATGAAAATAATTAAATTAAATTTTCAAAACCGAAATAATTCTGCTCAAAGTTAAGCATCGGATAATTTTAGAAATTTTCATCGGTTCTCTCAATTGGATCAAAGTTCGAATAACAAAATTCTTGGCTTGCTGTCGTAATTTTTAAAAATTATAAATATTTTTTTTATTGAAACTTAAATATAGTGATGGAAAAGCTTGCATAAATAAATAATCCTCAATCCCCACAGTAAAACTGTCAGCGAACGAATAAATAATGAGTGAAGTTTATTTCCAGTTTCCATGAGAAATAAATTAACTCTTTGCTACTGGGGGCAGGGGAGGAAATTACCAAAAATTATGTCGATAAAATAATGCTGCCCTGAAAACGAAAGAGATTGAGGGAGCCAAAAATAAACCCAAATCAATAATTCTTCTTTATGCTTAGGGCTCTTATCCTCGCCTTACGCACATAAAGTTTAGCGAAGATCCAAATGTGGAGATCATCAATCACAAGCGAAGCGTGTACTTCGCCCAGTGCGGATCATTACGCGACATAAACGGGTTGCGCGCGTATAATTATATAAATTCAAATCACGAGGGTCTTGCCACCCTAATGAGGCAGCCCACCAACGAGAATTTACAATTTGTCAGCTGCGGCGACTCTCTTGATGACAAAAGTGCAAAGTATACGTAAACTTACAAGAGCACGAGACGTTTAAGTATACAACGCTTGTTCAAGTGCTGTACCCACCTCAACTCGGGGAATGAGTACGTAGGCTTTGCTGCGAAGTCACGTCCTCTCAACCAGGCCCGAGCTCAATTTTATTCAGTGTTTTTTTTTTTTCTTTCAACGCCACTCTATTTTTATTCTGACAAATTTTTTTGAAAATAACAAGTCTTTTGCAATCAGTTTATTTGATGAACATTTTTCATTGAAAAAGTAGCTTATACAAAAGTTTTAAAACTTCTTTTGGTTGTCTGAGCAAACTCATTTTACCTCGAAAGGGCCTCGTATTAAAATTTCTCCTCTTTGATATTGAAAAAAAAAAGAAATTTTAATGAAAAGTGAAAAAGTATAATCCAGACTCTTTTATTTTACAAGTACAGCCCATAACTGTGAAACAAGTCGATAAAAACGTCTTTTGAGATTACATCATGACGAGCCATATCGCGTTGGCGTAAGTATCGGTAATTTAAAAAAATTCCTTGGTATTGTGTAAAAATGTAAAATGACGAGAATGCGGACGAGTTATGATGTAAATAGTTACAAAGCGGGCCATTATAGTAGAGCCAACTAAGGTGAGGGCGCATACTTCCTTTATTATGGCGGACTAAAGCCCCAATAATGCAGCCTCCTCGGACAAGCGCCCACAATTTTGTACATCCTTATGGAAGCCCGCGGGAATCCCAAAAAGAGTGTGAGAAACCCGGAGAAACCCAACGATACACTTACGACGCCGGTGCATGGGAAGTGTCTCTGAGACAGCAGCGATGTAAAAAAGAAAAAACAACGGCTACAACGAGTAGTACGTTTGCCTTTTAATTTCCGGCGCAACACGCCGTAAGCTTTTTTTTTCATTTTTTTTATCTTTTATTTCGGACCTCACCGCTTGGGAACGGTTTTATTTTATTATTGTTTTTTTTAATCGGAGAAAGGTTTCGTGCGGTAGGGGAGAAAACCGCTGTGCCTGCTTATCCCCCGGATGCTAACTTTTTTCATAAAATTTTAGTGGCGAGACGATGCGCAATGTACGTTTTAAAGCTTTGTCCTCTGCCCATTTTACAAATATTTTTTTTTCAAAACCCGCTGTGAGTTACCGGAGTATCTGGAAGGTACGTATTCGATGACCCAAATAACACAGGTGAAAATAATCTCGTTTTAATCACATTGCGTCAATAAATCGATGCAGATGTTTTAAATAAACCGAAAGAATCGAGTTCTCCTCGTGTGAAATATTCAGAGAGGTGGAGCTTGCCGAAAAGTAAAATCCGCTGCGGGCCATAAAGAAGCATGTGTTGGGGCGGCTCGTGTGTAAATATACATACTATATACGTCCTATAGTACACGCGTCGCGACGTACGTAATGCATAGATTAAGCTGTCGAGAGCAGCGCCGGCCCCTCGAAGGTCGAAGAGTCTCGTACGTATTACTATTATTACTATTACGCCCGTGGCACTGCGCTCTATAATTGTGCTGTGTAATGTTTGTATACATCCGCTTGGGTGACCGAGGAATTTTACCAGATGACCTTTTTTATTTTGTCACTTGGCTACTATTTTTATAGACGGAAATGATTCTTTGATAATTTCATGCGGAAGACTACAGGATTTGGAAAAAGATCATTGAATCCCAAAGGTTTTATAAAGTAAATAACTTTAATTGATTCAATTTTAACCATTAATACTGTACATTCACGGGATGAAAGAAAAAGTTTCATTCGATCACCGATACCAATCCAAAAGAAAGTAAACACGGTAAGAACATTTTTTAAATAACATTTCTTTACTAAGAGCCATACAAATACTCCGAGTACAAGTTGAATTTTTCGAGTGATTCAGTCAAATTTTCGGACTCTTACGATCTCAGATTGTCTGACCACGTTTGTTTAATCGCGTCAACTTTCTTGGTCCAACCATTCCAAAGTAAGGAGACAGACTCTTGCCCAGCTACTACAAGTACAAACAAGCCAATGTAAAATTATAAATAAACAAAGTAGATAAAAGAAAATATCCTACAACCTCTCTAAAAATGACCAACAATTTCATATTAAATGCAGTTTGTTTTCTTTTTTTTAATTATTTATTACGATTTTTTTAAATCAAAGTTTTTTAGATAAAAATATTCATTTGGAACAAGGTGTCTCAATAATATTTCATTGCATTTAAAAAAAAAAAAAAAAAAGGGTAAATATTTAAATTTATTCTAGAACGGATGGCAATGTAAGAGCCCTCGAAAGTACGAGCCCTTGAAGTAGGAAAGTAGAAAAAAAGAGGGGGGGGGGGTAAAAAAATTCATCCTGTATTTCTCCATAAAATCCAGCTCCTCCATACATAGTTAAGCACTTCTTGGGCTCTTATAGACGCAGTCGTCGTCGTAGTCGTAGGCGTCGCGACGCATGCATTATACACGGGGGTTTGGGGGTAAGAACGAAGCACCGCACGATTTCAGTCGGTATGGGCTGTACCAGGGTGCACAAGGAACGCGGACGCGTAATCGCATTTTCTGCAAGCAAGCCCAAAATTCCACGGGCGTCGTAGCCTTTTCGAGTCTGTCTCTTTAAACGGAATTAATCAACTCAAATACGCAGCGTATGTCCTTTGATCACGACGAAGAAATCAAGTTATGCGTCATGGTACTCTTTACTTTTCAAGATATTTCCTATGCACCAGAGAAATGCTATTTATTTTTATTTTTTATTCCTTAACTTTAAGCAGATCCAAATAAATTATCGTTTTCTCTCTTTCTCTATCACTCTCCTTCTTACCTTTCTCTTATATCAAGTAATTAAAAGACGGTTAACGTGTTGAACTGTAATTTTATCCTTATCGGTTCAAATTTTTTCTGATAATTTTTCAAATTCAATCGCATTATTTTTTATTCATGTGCATAAGTATTTGCAAAATTTATTTTCATTGTTAAGTTCTTTTTCATGCTTAAATTATAAGAGTGGGTTTTTTTTTTTTTAAATTTTCAAATCGTTATTAAAATTTTTTTCTTTTTCTTTTAAAAAAAATTTGTGCTGCTTTAAAAAAAACTCTATTTTTACAATAATTTTAAACTATATTTCCATTAAAAAATAAAGTAATTATTTATCATGCAAAATATGAAAGCTCCAAACTATTTATAAACAGGATTTCTGCCCCAATAATACATACGTTACGTATCAATTCTCAGGCAAATGTATGAAAGATTGACGGAAATTCCTATTCAGCCGAACGTAAAGTTGGAAATTCCATCAATTTTAAATACAAAATATTTTAAATGCCACTACAAGTATACAAAATTTTTGTTTAAAACTATTCTGAATTTAACTCGGTTTCATTTTTGCTAATGTTTAAAATACAATTTTCTTCTTCAATGCATTTTACATTAGAAATCTGTTAAAAATTCAGGGTTATTAAAAATAAAAGTATTTATGAATTTTAATAAAATTTTTTTTACAAAATAGAGTATTCGCGACTCGCAGGTAAACTGTAATATTATACAGTATAAATCATTTTACTAAAATGAATCATATTTTTCATGTAATAATAAACCATAATTGATTTGACAATTATAAAAAGTCTGCTAATTTTTTGAAACAAAGACTGTATTGTAACATAAGATACTTAATAATTACAGTTATTGATAACAATAAAAACATCTTTCTTCAAAAGTAGTGTTCAATACTATAAGACTATACTTTTCAATTAGCGTCATTAATCATTCGCGAACTAAAACCAAAGTTAATTATTGGATACGGTGCGGAAATTTTTAAAATTTTTAATAACTCACTTGATCCGAGCGTAAATAAGTTTGAATAAATATACCGAACACTTGAAAAAATACCAATTCAATTAGAGTTATTTTCAAATTCTCCTCATAACAAAAAAATTAATTTTACAAAAATAATGGAAATTAACCAAGGTTGAAAACTCATTTATAAAAACATACACTTTTACTCGCGAGAATGAAAATATCAGTATGGAAGATATTACCTTGAACAATAAAATGCACGGAAATTCTTTTGGATTAGCTCATCCCGCTGGCTAATACGTCGCTTTATTTAGCACGGTGGGAATCTGCAGGGAAAGGGGATACAATATGAGTTAGCGCGTGGCCGTAACTATACGCAAACATAAACATAAAGCGCAGGCCAGAGTCAAATAAAACTTTGGCATTAAAGCCCGTCTGGCAGCGAAGGGGCATTCAAACTTGTAGAGTAAACGAACCTGCATTAAAAATGTCGAGCTTTATTACTCTCTCTCTCTCGGATTACGGATAAACAGCCTCGAGCCCGCACTGGAACGGCACAATAGACACGTGAGGTTTTTTTCTCCTCTTCTCTATCCCTCCAAGATTTGCTCAAACGAGCGGGATCGAGCGAGCTTTTGCCTTTTAATAAAGAGCAGTCGAAAGGAGCACGTCGAAGCATTTACTCTGGACCCAAGCGTACTTGTAATCGCACGTTTGAGTAGCGTCACACTGTCACGTGAAAAAAAAAAAAATTCGATACACAAAAATCACAAAAACACAAGATGCAAAGCGAAAAAAGCCGCATGCGGCTACGAGCGACTTGGCGACGCACAGGCTCGAGGCACGCCGCGCGAACTGATCGCGCGCTGGTTCATACAGCCACGGTGGTCTGGTCTGGCAGTCAGGCGCAGATACGAGAGCTACCGGCGAGTCGCTCGCAGTACTCGAGCCGCCGAAACTAACTCTGGAATGCATCGCGCATGTGCCGATAATCCTCTGCCTGCAGCCTGCAGCACCGCTCGCTCTGTCCCGTCATATGATGCATGCTCGCGTGCATGTGTGCCCCCCCCCCTCCCTCAAACTGCTATATAGGCTATATAGGTAGAGGATCTTTATACTTGACGAAAAGCTCAAGATAGGACTGACAACCCGTGGGGAGGGAAGCGGACCGATGATTTCTGTGGTAATTAAGCCCGCAGCGATGCGCACAACTGCTTCTGATGCTTACGGATTTCAAATTTATTTTTCACGATAACCGAAGCTTCTTTTTAGCAGAAAAATTAATCAAAATTTTCGATATTCATCTTACCTCGAATCATTTCAAAATTATAAAAACCAAAAGTTCAGCCTCGAATACGAAACATGAGAGTGAGTACTACCAAAATCAATTTTAAAGGGGGTATATATCTACTGTTTTATAAGTAATAATTGGGAAAACGTTGAAGCATCCCTTAACTAGGATAGTAATAATGTTGATCTTTCAATCACGAAAAAAAGTTATAATTGATCATCAATTCCTCAAAGTCAGCTTTGTCAGAATGCTTTTGATCTACATTTAATACCTGACCTGGATTCGAGCATTCTCCTTCCTTAATTGAAGTTCTCATTAGTTTTAATGAATTTAATATGACATACAGTTTCAAAGAGTAGATAAATTTGCTCATTCTGTTAAATTAAAAATTGCATTTCCACTCGCTTGACAAAAGCTTTGAAAATTTTTAGACGCTGGAGCTTTGAAGCAGTACAAAGTAGTTTTAAGATTCTGATTAATTTTTAAATTTGAATTTCTAAAATTTCTAAAAGATTTCGATTGTAAATCTCGTGATTTACTACTTCCCAACTATTGTGCTGTTCACCCTTGAAAAATAAAATTCCATTACTATAAAGCATAAAGAGAATGAGTTCAAGCAGTGGATATAATATAAGAGAATATAGAGCGAGTATGGAATAAATCTGTAAAGTTATCGCTCGACAAATTCGAACTCCCTTTCTCATGGCGCGTGCATCCGCGCATAGTAGAAGCTGCAGCACGCACACGGCAAGCTGCACCGGTCCGGAAGTAAATCGGCGTGACGGAATTCTCACCCAGCCGTACCCAAACCCGGAAGTTCGGCACCCTCTCGCCAATTTCACTGAGGACTTTCTCCAAGAATTTAACCCCCTCGCTGTACGTGTACGTACTCAAACTCTCGAGAGAAGAATATTTCTGTTGCCTATCTAATGCGACTAATCCTATCGTTGAATCCTCTATTATTTTTACTCTATTCACTTTTGAGTCTCCAAACGTTATCGGGTGTTCCTCTACTTACCATATAAACTATCTTAAAACATTATAAACTCAAGATATTTTCAGTAATAAAGTTTCCAAGCTCTATTTTTTCAAAACCTTTCATCATGATTTCTTTCCAACAGGTATTGTTGAGGTTCTGAATTTAAAAAACCCAAAAAATCCATTACTTGGCAGCAGTTTCAACATTTGAAAGTAATGAAACGTTCGTAAAAACTTTTTTTTGTATAATAAAATCCTTTGAAAGTAAAAATTTGTACAAAAATTAAAAAAAAAAAAAAAAAGGTTACACCAATTAAATTTTTTTTTTTTTATCAGAGAATGAATGGAAGATAAGCCTGATTATTATTATTTTTTTATTGATTTATAGTCGCGACTTTTATGCTCCAATATGTGCTAATTGACGACTGTTTCCTACACTGCTTCGCATTAGCCCATGGTCCAAATAGACCATGTGGAGTACGGGAAACCCAGGGTATGTGCCCCATTCGAGTTACTCATGGGGAACTTGTCCCAAATATTGCCCCCAATCAGATAGTCTTGGATTAGACCAGCGCTCAACCGGGTTTAGCTCATTGGGAAATTATGCCCCTAATATTGCCCCCGGTCGAGATAATCTCTGACCAGCGCTGAAATGAAAGCCCCCGATAAAACCGACTCCAAAGCAGTCGGGGTGAACGTAGGGATCGATGTTACCGACGCAACTAACGGAGAAAAAAATTCAAGTTGGTTGTGCCGAGGACCGAACCCAAGACCCCTCGAACGACGTTGTTTCAGAAGCGAGCACGCTAACCACTGACCCAACGACCGCTCTATACGACTGATTAATTTCAGAAATTAAAGAATTTTTGAAAAGGGGTTTTTGACTAGTAAAAAGCTTCAATTAAAAATATTCAACGTTCTAAATTGGAATTCCAAGACTTGCAATATGATGACTGTCAAAGATTTTTTTCAATTGTTTCTTTAGATATGTTGTTAGTTAGAAAAGTATTTAATTAAAGCAATATGAAACATTAATCAAACGAAACGGTTATTACAGCAGCGGAATAAAAATAATTGACACTACGAGCACGTACCTAGAAATGGGTGGAAAAATCAATTTTCGGGCAGAGGCATGGCACTTAGTCTTGTGACCCTCGCCCTTATTCTTAACCCAAAATACTTTGTCCACTTTTGCCGGTCGATCGGTTCGGCTCGGTCCCTTTGACCACCGGCGTTATCTTGAACTCCTCCACTTCCAGCGTTCGCGCTTCGAGCATCGGACGAGCAACGTGAGAGACGACGATGAGCGCTTTTCAATTTCCGGAAGGAAGTACGCTGCGCGATGGCTGGCCATTGTCATTTGCGGCCGCGGCAGTTCGGTTTGATCGAGGCGCAATTAGCCTGATTGAAAACCGAGCGGACCCCGAGTCTACGTGGGTGCTACTGCGATTATTCTCGCTCGCTCTTTTATTTCGCTGAGATTTTTTTTACCTGATACTCTACTGCTGCCTTTTTTTCGGTTAGAAGGCCTTTGATATGTACTACGTGTCATTTGTTTTCGAAAAATATCAATCTGCATGACGTGCTGAAATATTGAAAAGTGCGGGTTGCCCGCACTTTTTTTTATCATTTTTTTCTTTTCCAGCGTCAAATCAAAACGCCAACAGATTAATCATCAAAATAAAAGTCCGCTCAAGATAAATGAATAAAAAATGAACAATGCATGGAAGGAGATGGTTTTGAAAATCAGTCGGGCTAAATTGAAAATGCATCGAAAGTTAATAACTGGAGACCGAATACAGGAGCGAGGGAGTGAGCCGCGGGCCAAAGCTGCTGCAGCAATGCACGCGGGTATAAATTACGAATTAATGTAATCCAGCGGGAAACACGCGTGCGGTACACACATATCCATGAATACAACTCCCTCAGGTAGTCCCGTCCCCGCGCCCTTTCAAATATTCAACTAACTGCCGAAGCCCGCCCGCGACGAGTTCGCATAGTAATTGCAAAATTTTCCATTTATCGGTTCGATTGACGCTACCGTGAGAGTTTATAATCCCTGTCTGGCTGCTGGAATTACGCTCAACTATATATGTAGACCAAGTTGCGTACCTTAGATCTCTCGTGTCAGCTTTTTAAATGCTTTTTAAAGCAGCTACCTTTTTATTTTACCTTCCTCTACGAGCTGAGAACAACTTGGAGAGTAGTAACCTTCAATTTATTCCTTTTTTTCGCGCGCATAGTTTAAAAGTTTGAATTTTAAAAAAGTTAAATTTTAAACTTTGGACATGCGTTTTTTTCCGAGAGTATGAAAAATAATGATTCTAATGAATTTTTATTTCGTAGTATGACTCCACCAAGTTTTCCAAAATTGCAAACAACTTATTTGAAAATAACAAATTACCCTTTTTTTAAATTACTTGGAGCTAAATATAATAATGAAAAAAACGCGTCAATTTTTATTTCAGAGTTTAAAAAAACGAAAATGATCAAATTACTTCGAGATGCACTTTTGGTCTGAAAACGCTAAAAAGCTCCGACCGTATAGGGTCAAAAGTCTCTGGGATATTTTCCGTAACTCATTAGGCCACACGTAGCTGGAATAATATAAGGCGATTATCATTGGGACAGTGGTCAGTTTTCGAGCTCCGGAAGGAAGAACCGGATGCCGGGCACACGCGTTTAATTTATATCACGGTGCGAATTTAAGCGCAGAGTAAAATTCCTGGAAAACGAGGAGCTTTATCAGGTACGAAGGGCGGGAGAAGTCGGGAGAAGTACGGGCGCATAATTCGGCTTCGGAAAAGTATGTTAATGAGAAAAACACAGGTCTCTTTTTTCGCCATCGCGTCGAAGCCATTGACGTGGAAAGCGGCCAACTCGCGAGGACTAAAAGAGAGGAGGAAACGACCACGAAAAAGTTGTAACGACCAGTCTAATCGGATTGGAAAGAGCTGCTCTATAACTTTGACTCTATGTCCCGAAGCTTCTTCTTTTATTCTTCTTCTTCTCCTTCTTTGTGTCTTTTCTCAGCTGTTACGCGAGGTGAGCGAACGAGAAGAACGAGGAGGGCATACTAAAACTGCGGCATCGATAAATTACTAAATGAAATTTATCAACTCCGTTTTCGAAAAAATCTTTATTTATAAGCTCGACGTTTTATATTCTCGCGTTATACCCGCCACGACCTGCCAGCGGGATTATAATTGCTTTCGTTATTAAGGCGTTCTTTTTTTTCACGCTAGCGTAACATAAAACTCTATTTAAATTTATTCCGTGTCAAGATTGTTTTTAATTTAAGCTTGTCATACTAACAAGGAACATTTAATTTAAAAACTTTAATAAGAGCTAGCTTGCAACTTTTTAAACCGTGGGCTTCCCAAGAAATTAATTTTTTTCAAAGCTTTTTTTTCAACGTAATTGATAATACAAAGTTGTTTTTTTTTTTTTTTACAACAAACTCTAGAGTTAAAAATTTCAAGTTAGGAATTTACGTAAAAGTAGACCGTTAAAAAATAAACATCTTGAAGACTCGAAATTTTCAAATGAAAAAAGCTCTACTGTGTAATAATGAAATATTATACACGGAGAGAAGAGTCGGAGATCCGTTTACGAAATTGGAACATAACCTGCTTGTGTTTAGTTAAGCGCGATCGGGCTTCGAACGAGTTCGCAATCTGATTGCGAACTCGGGCGAGAGGCCCGATGTCGAACTGAGATCGTAAACGAAGCGGCGCCCTCTTGGGGCGACATTCCCAGATAACGTTCGCCTGTTCAGTGTTCGATATCGGGCTTCGCGCAGTTCGCAATCTGATTGCGAACTAGTTCGAAGCCCGATTGCGCTTAACAAAGACAACCAGGTTAGGTCCCAATTTCGTAAACGGATCTCCGACTCTTCTCTCCGCGTAGCTAAGGAAAGAGTGTCGGTCCTTTGTTGTTTTTTTTTATAAAATTTAATTAACGCAAAGTAGAAGAAGAGAGGCAGTCTATTTAAAAGGATATAAAGTTTCGGTGCAGTTACGGTAAGGCTTGTTAAAAGAGAAGCAATAAATAAAAGTAAAAGCGGCCGCGCAAGAAGAGCCGATCACCTTACCTTCCAGTACATTCACTACGGTCTAGCGGGGAAAAGCAACCCTCTCTCAACGGGTTTTTCCCAGCTTGGTAATAACATGTCGCTTTATGACGCGTCACGAACCTCCGCACGATCAAAAGAGCAGAAGCAGCAGCGTTTAAGAGAAAGCTTTTGCCGGAGCACGCGAGAACGCGTGCAGGAGAAAAAGCCGGAAAACGACGAGAGAGCCGCACCGGAAGCTCCGTGGTTTCAATCCTCTCTCTCTTTTCAACTGGAGGAAATGGAGTGTACTTGTTTTAAGAGAATTCACCCCAAAGTGTCAAAATGCGGTCGGATGCTTTAATGTGTCCCACCTTTACGTTTTAATCGTCCTACTAGAATTGTAAGTGACTTATTACTGCGGGGAGTTGAGGTAATGACCCTTATTTCAAAGTTTCCAACGCTCCTCGAACTTCTGTTTCGAGCACAATATTATACTTTTATTTTCAAACATTGCTAAAATCAATACCTAAAATTATAATAATAATTTAGGCACTGTCTAGGTCATGAAATTGCGCTTTTTTTAAATTTTCATAAATAACTGGAAAAAATAAAATTTCAATTAAAGTAAATTATGTTATATTTAAATATAGTTGATAAATCTGAAGTATGACGTGTCAATTCAACGACAAAGTTAATTCAGAAAATTGAAAATTTTAATCTTTCTTTATCCCTTAGCGGGTCTTGCTTGGGCTCAAATTATTTGCATATTCTTAAACGGAGGAAAGAAGACCGGAGCGGAAGAAGGAAGTAAGAAAAAAAGAAAAAAGAAAGCTCGACTAACCGAGAATAAAACGTCGCAGAGTACGGAAAGATCAAAAGGCAAGAAGGGAGAAGAAAGCCGTTCAAGATCAAGGATATCAAAGTCCATTAAGCCACTCGCTTCCTTGAGCTTCTTTCTATAAAATTCTTCACGGCACCAAACTGTTCGAACGCGACGTCTAGCTCGTGTCAACGCCGACTTGGCCGAGTACTCTTACTGTCTTATATTTGATTAATTTTTCATGCTGTTAATTTATGACGATTTTATTAAAATATAATTAGGAAAAGCATTGAACGATCAGGTCGTAAAGGGTTGACGAATAGCCTGAAACTTGCGAACGCGATTGCAGTACAACTGAAGTAAATAACGTGGCAAATGTCCTTTGTACGTGGGTATAAGTTTGGAGAAGTGTACAAAGCTACTCGTAAGACGGACAATGGAGTATAAATAATTGCAATCTCAACTACTTGGGGCATTGAAAGCGATAGCGCGGTAACTAGTCACGTGGGGTAACGACCGATCGATCACTCAGAAAGATCCGTAATTTTTTCCCAAATCGTATTCCCTTTGTTGATTTATAACCAGTAAGAATTTATTGAATCGTTCGGGGTGCTCGAGCTTCTCACGGCGTGTTATTACTTCAAAATAACAGACATTTGAATTTAACATCGACTCGGGCGGCTTCGCCGTGTAATTCCAAGCCATTACGTAATTGATCAATAAAATTGAGTAATCTCCAGGCGGTAAATTATCCCCCTTCCTTCCTTCTCCACCCCAGCCCCGGCTGGTTGGAATAGAAAAAGGCCGTAACTTTCATCCCACTTCGGATCTTGCTCCCCCTCCAAACAATTCAGAATAATTGTAGACTTCGCGACAACCGGAAACACTCGTTGTCTTCGTTGTCACAGTGATTGCGGCGACGGATGAGCTGTCAGTTACACTCTGCATCTGCCAGCTGACCGGCCATTTTCGTTAATCCACTCTGCGGCGCGAAAAAATTCAACGCCACTCGAGGCCGTCACGCATAACGCGAATAATAAATCCCCGACGTCCGCGGGTGAATTCACTCGGAGAGAATTCGATTAGGGAAATTAATTTAACGAAATTGAAGCGACCGGAAAAAATCCCCTTCCGACCAAATAAGTTTCAAAGGCTTGACGAGCACCGGCCGAACCGGAGACAAGGGAAACAATTAACGCGACGAGAGCCTCTTGAGGTTCAAAACTCCAATTCAAAGCTTCGTGAATCTCGTTTTTTAAATAAAACATCGTGGATAAATTACAAAAAATCACACCCCGTGTGAGAGACGGATATTCTACTTTCCGCGGAAAAGTTTTGATTAGTTTAAATTAGCCTGGTGACAGCGCACCAACTCGGCTATTATAAAATGAAGCTAGCTTATTAGGCAAAAGAGCGTGTTTACATTTCTCGACATGGGATTCGGATGGTAGACAAGATGTTGAAAACTAATGATATGATTTGACAGTCTTGCATACTAAAGTAGAATTTATCAAAGTTAAATTACAGTTGCAACTTAGTTTTAAACTAGAATACGGCAAATCATGCAAACTCCGGGTAATAATTTTCACTCGGTATTTCATCTTGTTTGATCTTTTAATTATAACAGCGTGAATTTCCACAGTAACTACTTTGAGTAGTTTGTTCAATTAATTACAAAATATGAATTTTTGGCATTGGCTATTGAAATGCTAAAGACATAATTATGAGCTACCCCTCACAAACTTTGAGAATAGTGAGATGACCTAGATACAAGTATTAGTATTTTGTTATTCTCTAAAATCTAAAAAAGGTTGCGCACCGCAGGTCACCGGAGCTTGCACCGGACGTGGTACGATATCTTGGCCCAGGTCCAGAAACGCGTGTACGTATAATATAAGTAGGCGAAATGTAATGGGAGGTATTTAAACGAGCCGAGAAGTGACGCAGCACCCTGTTAAACTCCGATCGAGCTTACTCCTTCTACAGCCTCACTTGGCAAGATTCGAAGCTTTGGCTCTCGCGCTCTGTACCGGATAGCTTTAATTAGATGTACTCAATTTTGATCATTTATATTTATTTATTTTTTAAAACGTAACCTGTAACTCTTTGAAAGTGTGTGTCACCGGTCAAATGAGGTACCTGCAGCTGCTCACCTGTAACAAAAAAGAGATAACAGTTTAAAATTTATTTCTTATAAATGTCAAAATTTATCTCAATTGAAAATAATGTAAAAAATCGGAAAATTAATAACTCTTCAGAGACTGAGAGAACTAAGAATAAAAAAAGCTCAACAAAAGCACCGTCCTATGACGTACGAGAGATTCAAGCAGGCATTGAACGCGAAATTCGGGAGCGCTTCAGCGCAGCCAGCCACAAGTGCGAGGCGGTAGGTGCACCTATATCTCTCTTTCTCTCTCTCCATAAATTCTTGAGAGAGATTACGCAAGCTCCGCAAAGCTCTCGGCGGTCATTCACGAGTGCGGAGGCCAGGACAGCGTTAATCTCGGCTCGAAAAAGCCCCCTGTTATTTCGGTCATTCAAACTGTCACCTGCCCGCTGCAGCGATCCTGCAGCTTTTTCCTCTGACTTATCTCCCTACCCTCGATTCGTATCCATTACCCCCAAATTTACGCGCTTCGGTTTACCTTTTATTCTTCTCAAAAGTCTTTTTATTTTCATTTTTATTTCAAATTCCTGCCACGACCATTTGCGTTTGGACCTGCGCGAGTGAATTTCAAATTTTTTCATTCTCTCCGGCATGCGCGGCATCTGGCGCAGCCGTTAAAATTTAATTTTCATTCGAGCAAACGATTATTATGGTGGAAAGCCGTGTGTACAAAGCTTTTTTCGCCATCAACCCGTCTGATAATTAAGACTCCCTCCGAGGCTGCGTAATTATGCCTAGTAATTTTACACTGGCCAAAGTGTGCATGCGATAAATACACAACCTGTACTTACTCCTCTTACTCTCGAATAATCAGCGAGCTTTTTTCCTTCGAGTTTTGAGAGAATAGCTTTTTTGTAATTGTACGTGTTACCAAAAGCTTTCAGAAGCGACTGTTTATTCGCGCGCGAGTAATGCTCTTAACCCACGCGTGAAAGAGCGATAGCGTGCTGAAAGAATATTTGGTTCGATATCAATTATCGAAAAAAAAAAAAAAATTCAACTTATCGGCTGTTGATGGGTAGGCTGTTCTTTGAACGTTTGACGATGAGATGAAGCGAAAAACGAGAAAGAGCAAGTGAAAGCTTGTTGTCGTTGATATAATTTTCCTCTGCATTTTTTTTTTTTTTTTGACTGGCTTTGTCACCACCACTCACCTCTCCACGTGCACGCTTCAAAGGGAAATGCTGCACTTTCCTGCCGTCGTCCTCACCCTCGGTTCGGTAAAAATAACGTTCCCTTCAAATCGGGGAGAGCACGCTTGCTTTGAGTTGAGTGAGAAAAATATGCGCGCCATCAATGATATTTCGTAGGAAAAAAGCCAAGATTTCAAAACGTGCGTTGAAACAATTTTTTAATTAACTTATTTAAGTTTTTAAGAGAAAGGTTTTTTTTTATCTCACTGACGATTTTTTTTTATCTCAATGCATTTAAAATTTATTTTCTTTGACCCCACAGTAAGAGCTTTTTATGGAAAATTTTATGTAATCATTATTTTTGAGTACTATAAAACTAGAAAAAATTCTGCATCTTGTAAACAAAGGTAGTATAAATCCTTATATCAACAGACTACTCAAGAAGTTGAACCTCTTTATAAATAAAATTAGATCCCGGAATTTTTTTTGCCATACTAATATTTTGAATGAGCCCAGATCAACAGTACAACGTCCGTGTGCACAGCGTCCTACTCGTCCGTGAGGTACGCCCAAGCCGGAGTTGATTCATTCATGCAATTTAGCTCGCAAAGGATGTACTAGGTAGAAATGCAAAAAAAAAAAAAAAGAAGAGTAACGAAATCGCGCTCTCGAGGGTTGCACTCTCCCAGCCAACTGAGGCGATTCTTCTTTCACGCTCGAGGGATTCTTTTTGAGAATTTTTCCTTCTTTTTTTATTTCAAACAAAGTTTTTTTTTTCCGCGGAGATGAGAGTAGTATTTTATCTGACGTTTTTTTTAATTAAAGTACTTGGAGAAGAAGTTTGGGCCAAGGGGCTTGGAGGATTGCGCCCGAGATAAGTGGATTTGGATTTTTCCTTAATGATGTAATTTGTGACTTGAATTTTTCAAGGAACACGCTCCGCGGTGGCCATTCCCCTTCTCTTTTACACAAACTTTACTTGCATTTTCTTTCTTTTCTGGAAAAAAGTTCTGATGTAACTGCGGGCATTTCAAATTTTAGTGCGCTGACTCTTCAAGTGTTTTTGATAACGTCACTATCATTAACCAAAAAAACATCTTGGACTTGTGCGTTTTTCTACTCAAAAATGACAAATTGTTACGAATTTTCTGATAATTTTGATAAAGTGACTTTATTTTGTGAAGTGTATGCAACGAAAAACATCTACAATAATCATGTCTTCATCAAGTTTAAAATTTTTCAGCATTATTTGTTCATGCTTCAACTTTTTTCTTTACTCTGGGAAAAATAAATTACTTATTTTCAGCTTTCGAAATTTTATACTTTTTCCTCTTCTATTTCTTTTCCCATTTATTTAGCCTCTGTTTGGTATCGTTGCGCCAAAAATGTACCGGGATTTCAGCGGATTCAAAGGATGTAAATCTTCATTGGTTTTTTTTTTTTTTTTTTTTTTTTTTTTTTCGATGCGTTAGCAAAACGATGGCTCAAGGGATTTGGATTTTAGGTTTATGCGGCTTTTAAAAAAATATATATTTTTTTATTTGATAAAGTTTTTTAGAAATTGTGTACAACATATTCCATGGTGAATAAGAATAAAACTTTTTTCATTGCACCAAATATAAAGATTGCAAAAAAGAGTGTCCCCAAAATTTGTCAACTTCTCAACCCTATAAATTGATATGAATTTTCGATCTAAAAGGTACTTTTTGAACAAAAATTATTCACATAAAATTTCTAGATGGAAAAGTTTTGATTCAAAGTTTTGATAATAATTTAAACAAATTGAAGACCATTTGACCCAAAAAAAGATCAATTTAATCACGAGTTAATCTAAAAAATTTATTTTAACAAATAGACGAACCACATGGGACAAACAAGCAAGTTCAACAAAAGCTCTAAACTCAGCAGCTCCAAAAAAAGTGAAAAAAAGCTCGTAACGTCAAGGGCGAGAACAAATAGAAAAACAATTTGCACTCAAGACTCTCGCGTGTTGGGTAGTCGCGTCGCCACCTTTAAACAGACTTTTTTCCGCCAACTCTATGGTCCAATTCAATTTGGAGAAAAGTTTGAAGGTTGGCGTCGTTCACTTGCGGAATAAGTAATGGCTGGCCCGAGTCCACCTCGCAGCCTTGTCGCGCGTCCGTAAATATTCAGAAAAGCACGCCGAGTTAAGATGTTTGGAGAGCGAGCGCGTGGGGGAAATTTTCGTTTCGTTCCGGCCTCTTTCTCCTTACTCTACCCAGCCGAGAAAAATTCAATGCTTAAATAAATTTGCGAGTTTCGAGAGGAGGGGAGGAGTGCTGAGTGCCTAGATTAACTTGGGAAAAGCTCGTGGGGATGCTGACGTGAATTAATGTTTGGATTTTCGGCTTGATTTTCGAAGCTTCATTCAATTACATCATGGAACGTAAATAGTTTGGCTAACTTTACTGCGAATTGTACTCTGCATAATTATCCTTGTATGTATTTAAGATTTTTTTTTTTTTTAAATGACTTTTGGTTCTTCAATGAATGAAATTTTTTCAATAGCCCAGCGATAGGCAAAGAGAGGTTGTAAAAATCAGATTGAAGAAGTTTTATAGTCGGCAATACGAATTAACATCTCCTTCAAAAGCCTTTAATCAGCATCGAGCGAAAAGAGCTGGGCGCGCGATAAAAATGACCACCTTTCGACGCGTAAGGCAGTAACATAACAATCGAAGTTTTCATTAAATTTCAGTGGCTTCTCCATTTTTTTTCCGTGATAACAGCTGAGAAAATTGCATGGATTAGTCTTATCACGGTGCACGAGCATAACCTTGTAATTGCATCCTCAGGAAAGCACCAACACCACGAGAAAGAAGGAGATTATGCTCTTTAAACTCTCTTAACGTATGGTTTTTTTATGGTGACGTTCACTCTCGTAAAACGGGAGCATTAAGCCATCTCTGCCTTTTTACCGCAGGTACGCGACTTAACTGCCGTGCGATCATCGGCACTTTGCGTCTTTTCAACGCTGCCGGCACGCGCGCAACCGGCGCTTTATGTCACTAGGATAACCCCACCGATGCAGCTCATTCATTTTGAATATACCCTCTAGCGAGAGTTAAACTCTGAATAATTTATTTTGAACGCTCTCTTTGTGCATAATTGGGTTATTTTAAAAGATTCAAATTTACTTGTTTTTATGGGATCGAAAATCTCTTTTCTTTATTTTGTTCTGCCGAATCGGTAAATTAAACATAGAATATGTATGTTCGAACGAAATATGTTGTCGAATGTTCGTGTCTGACAGATACGGCATGTATTTGAAATTTCGAGAAACGTGAAATTTTATTGAAATCGACTTGCGCAGATTGATATCGATTCAATAAATTTTTATTCAAATTTT
The DNA here is from genome assembly GCA_038277355.1 of Encarsia formosa. Taxonomy (NCBI): domain Eukaryota; kingdom Metazoa; phylum Arthropoda; class Insecta; order Hymenoptera; family Aphelinidae; genus Encarsia; species Encarsia formosa. The sequence goes on along the minus strand of CM076185.1, from coordinate 18,605,609 downwards.
GGTATCTACTCGTAAGTTATTCAAATACAGTCATGGATTTCATTGAGCGTACGTGGAAAATAAAAAAATATAACGAAATTCCCTCGGAAAAATTTCTTTTAGAATTAATAAAAAAAAGCTCTGTTGTATGGAAGAATGAAAAAGATTCCAGCGGGCGATAGAAAAGTTCATCTGAGAGCAATATCAATGTCGAAATTACGATTCAAAGCATGTAATCAGCTCCACAATAGGCAATCAATCATGGGATTTGAGAATTTTTAAAAAATTTCCACGAATCCGGCAGGAAGAGGTACAAAAATGAGGAAGGAGTCGAAGGCACGAAAACCAAGTTACAAATCGATGGTAAAAAGAAGGAAAAACGGGAAAAACCCGGAAGAAAAATTCCGATAACCCCGAACGCGCAGCTTCCTTTTTCCAACGTGCGAGTATTGTTGATTTTCTTTTCGAGCGAGAAAGCCCCGGATGTGGCGGGCTCGGGCGGGGATGCAGGAGGCCGTTCATGAATCGAAATGATATCGGTGAGTCGTGAGCCGACTGCAGCGGTCTGCGAAAAATCTTTTGTCAATCACGCAGATCCACCAACAGATGTGCGTTTTACGGATTACATCAGACTTCTCTTTGAGTTTGTTCTTCCAAAGCTCCAAGAGAATCCAATTTCAAAGTAGCTTTGAATAAATCCAACGGTAATGTGTATTTTTAAAAAACTCAATAGCAGCTGAAGGGAAAGGAAGAAAAGTTAAAAATGAATAATTTGTGTACCCGACGGATTGTTTAATTAAACCACGAGGCTCGTCAGTAAATCCCACATCATTAGCGCACTTAATACGAAATAGCAACCCAATTCCAGGGGTTATACGCAGTAGCTCCCCAAATTAATGCATCTTTCGCAATCAGTTAATCCCGCGCCCCAATAACCATTATATGTGGCCGCTAATCTCGATATATCGACGCGGAATAACTGCCCATCGAATCCCCCCCCCGCCCCGATAAACAACAATGAAAAAAGCTCGAAAGTTGAGGCGATGCCCCTGCACGCATGGCAACAGTCCACATGCAGATGTATAAAATGAAGGAATTCGATAAAAGCGATCTCGAGCCTCTTCTCACGCTCGATATCCAATATCCCCGTGCTGCTGCCGACTGAATAACTGGATCGCCATATTGAAAGCTTTCTTTCATCCAAAGAGCGGTGAAATCGAAAAGCTTTCTCTTTCGGTGTATGTGTCTCAAGAGCAGCTGCACCACCGAGCACGCCATCGCTTTTCCAGCCCGATGCTATGCCGGTCAACGTTTTTTATGAGAATTTGAAAATGGGATCCGTGTTTCGAGTTTCAAACGACTGCATGCTTGTGCCTTTCTCACCTTTTGTCATCGTCCTTCCCTTGAGCCAAAGGGCTTTTTTTTTAATTTTTAAGGCTTTCATGTGCAAGTTTAATAAGCTCGTTTTAAAAGTTATTTAAAAATTATTTTTTTATGTTTACGATAGCGTGAGGATAAGCGAAAGCTCCCGAAACTTTGAATTGGCCTTTGAAAACCTAATTTCCGTAACAGCGTCAAATGAAGCCGGTCTTTAGCATTGTTCGCCTAGGCAGGCTTCGCCCTCGATAAAATATTTCTGTACGAGCAGTAACGTCAAAGTTCGTCTTGGGTACCGTCGTAGAACCTTCTTCCTTTCTGCATGCGGCTGACGAACAATAAAGTCTCGTTCGGCTTTTCTGACACATCGTTTATTCTGGAATAGTGTCTTAACAAAAAACTTGGGTGAGGGAAAGGGGCTCAAAGGCTCTCGAGCTCCTTTATTAGCGAAGCTTCGAGGGATGAGACATCAAAGTAATCCGCAAGAATCCCCTTGCGCTGCTTCATTTGGCTCGCGAGTTACCCCGTGAACTTTGACCTCTACGCCCGCGCCAGAGAAACAAGCCAGCCAATTCTATTTCCACAATCTGAGCTGGACAAAATAACATTAGCGAGGCTAACCGACTGTCATGAGCAGTGGCAGGCTTGTGACGACAGCGCAAACTTTGTCTCTGCATTATGCCACCCACGGTGAATGGACCGAGCTTACGGAAATTTCGAGACAATGCATCTCTCAGCTACTTTAACGCAGTCTAAAACTTGTCTTTTTACCTGCTGCTTTGAGCTTTATGAAAAAACTTTCTTTCGTTATTTTACGCACGCTTTACCCTTTTTATCCTTTCTTTTTGTCAACCCATTCTCTCAATTACCCGTTTGCTTACGAGCTTTTGTAGTCAATAAATGATTCATTCTTGTCAATATTTATCGGACTGAACATTTTAATTTATATGCTATGAAAAAAGAAAATTTAAAAGCTTGAGCTGTTACTGAAATGAAAATTTAATTAGATAGGATTATACAACCCACCGAAATTGAGTCATTAATAAAAAACAACTTTAATTTTTCATTGATGCGTAATTTTCAAAGTTTTCTCTAACTGTATATAAAGTTATAAAGTTTCTACTGGATTTTTTTGTGTCTTTTCATGTTACAATGGTCTATCTAATAAATAAATTCAAGTCTTCACTTTTTTTGTTTTGTTGAACTTAATAATGTTATTGATTCAAATCAAAAACTCACTTTAATGACAATATTAATAATTTACTTAATTGACTCAATTTTTTTACCATACATTTATTCAAAACTTATATTTTTATCCTTAATTGTCGGCTCCAAAAGATCTTTCACCGCAAGTTACTTTGGGGAAGAGTTTATCTTCCTTACTCTTCACAGATCATTAATACCTAAAAACGTAGCTCCGTTTGTTCCTTGTTAATTCAACTACTGCACCTTTCTGTTTTACTCACATTTATCTATGTTTCCTAATTCCGTTCTTACAACTTGAGACTTACTTTCGTCACTCTTGTGATTACATACAGCGGTCCTTGAATTTTCCTACGAAAGTTGACTGAGGTGACTCTGCAAAGAGACTGACTAAGTCAAGTCATTAAGCTTGAAAGCTTCGCTCTCGAGGATGCGTAGATTTTGAAGCTGTTTGACTTTATACGAGTATAAGTATTAAGTGAACATGAGACTATTTCATAAACCGAGATTTAATAGTAACTACTCTCTAGGTAGATCTAAGTTTTATGAAATTCCTTTCTGCAAACGTTTAAAAAAAAATACCCACAAAGATTTTATGAAAGAAATTGAGTAACAATTTAAAATGTCAAATTTTTGACCTGATACTTTTTTTATTATTTTAAATTTTATGCACCCGCATGACCCCTACGCTGCCAAGCCTCCTTAATTTAGTAGTAAATTTCATTTAAAGCTATTTTAGTGCTTACCAGAGTATTAATTTATTATAAAAATAATTAATGATATGTTATTCAAAAAGTGTGTAAAGTTGTATATTTACGTCGAGAGTTATTGATGTTTGAGACGTAAGATAACGCGCGATAGTTGAGCTTTGCAGGCAGAAATTAAAATTCATGCGTCATCAGTACGACTTGCTGTCATTAGCTGGTTTGTATCAGGAAAAACGGGATAGAAAGAGAGCGAGACAGAATCAGAAAGAGATAGACGGTGTCCGTATCAGAGGTAAGGAAGGGGCACTCCCGCAACGAGAGCCGTTTTAGTTTCAAACTAACGCACGACGAATTACGAGTTTTAGCTAAGTTGTCTTTTAACTGTGAAAATTTAGAATTTACTATTAAGTTTTAAGTATATTTTCACAGTTTTTTAGGAAAATTCAAGTTCTTTAATAAGGTTAGTAAACAATCTTTTGACTTAATTTTACCGAGCTCGTAATTCAATAAAATTTCACAAAAGTCAATAACCGTTTCCAGTGCTCAGTGTAGTTTTTTTCAGCTTTCTGAATAATTTATGTATCACGTCCAAATTATATAGAAGTGTTTTTTTATTTTTTTATTTTTTCCGTTAAAATTTTTATTTTAACGGATTTATCGCTTAGCTTAATTAATAACTTACTTAAAAAATATATCCATTTTTAAGAATAATTCATGAAAAATAAAAAAAATTTATGAACATCTTTAATTTAAAACACATAAGTACATAATCAGAAAATTTCATTAAATTAAAAAAATAAATTAATAAATGTTTTGGTTGAATGTATTAAGAAAAGAAAAAAATCAACTAATAATTTTGCTTAAAGATGGTAAATAATTTATTTTGATTACTGGTGTTTCTTTCGTTCACGTTATCAAATTCAATGTCACGTCACAAATTACGTAACGTCATTCCACGTGGGGTCTTTGATATCCGTGTGGGGTCTTGAAATCTCGTGAGTAAATTTTTTTTTGTTTTTAATCTGAGAGAGAAATACAGTTTTTTATTAGATAAATCATACATTTTTCAACTTTTTATTAAAAAATATATATACTGGGTTTTTTAAAATCAAAAAGCAAGTTATTGAAAGATCGCGTGGGTCAGTCACTAGTCAGTTGGGTATCGGACGTCCACTGGATCACATTTAACAGTGACCTTGGCTGAGATAGTTAAAACCTGAATATTAAAGACTTTTTATAACCTTGTTCACAACTTCTTCTACAGTGAGTAACGTAGGTAGTCTACGAAAATTTTGTACTACTATAATTTTTAAACATTTATTTTTAAAGTGGAAAACATTATTATAATATAATTAAATTTTGAATCTCTATCTTAAAGATGTATGAATAAAAACGGTAACCAAGTTCAAAATTTAAGTGTGAAAAATTATACTCGAACGAAAGGTACATTTTAAAAAATATATTAAAATAATTATACGTAAGTATCGAGAAGAAAGCAGTTGAAAAGACACGGGAAAGTTAACTGTACGTACGGCGTCTTTTCGAAAGCGCGACAGATAAATATGCGAGACGAGCTCGGCTGCTCGGGGGGAGGGAGGGGCCGGTCTGACTGCTCGCTTATTAGCTGGTCATGCGATCCAACAGTTGGTCGTAAGCGCTTGCTCGAGACCACAGTTAAGCCTTGATCTTGTAACAAATTCAATTGTTCTACACTTTAATAGGTGAATAAGCTACTGGCATTATTTCAAATTACTTTTATTTCGTTAAGACCCACTCCAATCCTACACTTTGACTGTTACACACAAGAGTTATACTACAATTTTTTTTAATTTAATTTCAGAAAAATGTCAGTGAACCTAAAAAGTGTTTTGATCAGCGATCCAGTTGACGAACGGTGTGCAGCTTTACTCAAAAGTCATGGAGTTCCAGTAACAACTAAGTACAAATTATCTAAAGATGAACTCATCAAAGAACTTCAAGTAAGTCGTGTATTTTTTTAATTCTACAGTTGAACTTATTTTTAAATTTTTATTCATGTAATTAATTTCGTGAAGCTTAAAGGCTAATAATTTTATTTCTTTATGATTCTTTGAATCAACGTTAATTTATAATATACGTACTCATAAGTGTGGCTATTGATGCCGTTCTCTTCATAAATGCATGGCCCATTTAATTTTTCTTAACAGCTAAACATTGCTGTAAAAAAACCAAAATCTAACTGATTGATAAAAAATTCAAAGGAAGCCCAGTACGCGACAATAAAAATAATTAATAACTTGACTAATCACCCAAAGTACCAACCACGTGCGTTAGAAAAAACACAATAAATAAGACTACATTTTTTTTCTTTAGAATCACGATGCACTGATTGTACGTTCAGAAACCAAAGTTACAGCTGACGTCATAAATGCCGCTCAAAATCTGCGGCTTGTTGGTCGCGCAGGCACTGGAGTCGATAATATTGACATTCCAACAGCGACACGAAGAGGAGTTTTAGTGTTAAAGTAAGCGTTATTGTTAATCTTGTTGCAGAGGACCCCCAAGGAAGTCTTTTATATTATAAGTTATCTCTGTTTACTCTCATGAGTTATCTACATTTTATCGTAAACTTAAAAAAAAAAAAAAAAGAATTATTTAACTAAATTAAAAGTTGCAATGAATACAAATTACTTACTAAAGATCGATAAATTAATAATTTTTATCGGTCTATTCACTGTTGAAAAAATATGTAAATTTTTTTCCTTTTTAAAAGAGTCAACTTATTTTCATTTCTACACTACTTTTACTTATACTTTAAAAACATTTATCGATTGTCTCAAATGAATTTATTTGACAAGTTGTTGAAAAAAGGTTTAAATTTTGATTTATTGCTGAACTTTCTTATTGTAATTAAAAATTGAAATTATTTAAAAATTTTGTTAATTTTAATAATCAATCAGTTTGAATTAGAGATAACGCTAAGATAGAATTTAGTAAACTGAAATTTGTAACACAAACAACTCTATTCTACATTGACATCATTACTTGATGTATTTATTAATTTTAAACATTTATAAACTTTTATAAAACCAACAAAAATTGTGATTAAAGCACTCCTGGAGGCAACAGCGTGAGCGCATGCGAGCTCACGTGCGCGATGATCTCGGCATTGGCTCGGAACGTAGTCCAGGCTGGCCAGTCGATGAAGGAGGGCCGCTGGGACCGTAAGGTGTACGCGGGTCGAGAACTGTCAGGAAAGAACCTCGGAGTCTTGGGCTTCGGTCGCATTGGTCGCGAAGTCGCTTACAGGATGCAGGCCTACGGTATGCATATCCTAGCCTTCGATCCCCTCTTGACCGAGGATCAAGCCCAAGAGCTTCGAGTAACCAAAGCCAACCTCGAGGATATATGGAAGGACTCTGATTATATTACAGTCCACACGCCACTCATACCTCAAACCAAAAGTACGTAACGAGTCAGACATACATACTTTTTTGCTTTTGGCATTTAAAACGTTTTTGTTCAGTTAGTTTTAAATTTAAACTTTCCTTTTTACAGATTTGATAAATAGTGAGACTCTAAACAAATGTAAAAAAGGAGTTTACATTGTAAACGTCGCAAGAGGTGGAATAGTGGACGAAGCAGCACTGCTCAAGTCTGTCCAAGCTGGACACTGCGGTGGTGCGGCTTTAGATGTTTTCATCGAAGAACCTCCCAAAGATCCAGTAACACTTGAGCTAATCAAGCACCCTAAGATCATTGCAACACCGCATCTGGGTTGGTTAACACTTTATTCAAATTAAACTAGTTCATTACCTTAACGCTAAAGATATTTAGGTAGATTTCAATTAAAATTTAATGATTTAATTAAATAACTTCTGCAGGAGCAAGTACGGCCGAAGCACAGACACGAGTTGCGATCGAGATAGCCGAACAATTTCTGGCGATATCCGGCAAGAGCAACGAATACGCGGTTACAGGAATCGTAAATGCACCAGCCATGGCAGCTGCTTCCAGCGCTGACAATGCGCCCTGGATCGAACTGGCCAAGAGGTTGGGTCTCGTTGCCGGTAAACTTGCCAGTCGCTCACCTCAGCCTGTTTCCATCGAAAGCTGTACAGCCGGACCCGATATGATCCAGAAAAAGTTCCTCCACACTGCCCTGCAAGTTGGTCTTGTAGCTGCCAGAGGTCAAACCCAAGGCCTAAACCTCGTTAACGCGCCGAACCTTGCCAAGGAGCTTGGTATTCAGGTCAACGAAAAGCACGAAAGTGCCGACAGAAATATGCTTGTAGTTAAAGCTGGATCACACATTGTCAAAGGTTTGTGGTGCAGTTTTAAAAATTTACACTTTTTTTGTAAAATAAACTTTAACTAAAAATTTTTACAATCTGCAGGTACCATCGTTGGACAGGCAACTTTCTTGCTGTCTATTGATGACGCAGTATTCAACAACGGTGTTTATCTGCAAGAGGACAACATATCACTTTATGAAATTAAAAAAGCCCAGGATCTTGCACTTATAGTTTCTACTCACATAACTAAGGGAGTAGAAATCAAAGATCTCAGTGTCTCGGGTAAATGGATTGTAGTTCAAACTAGTAATCCAAAAACTGTTACAGTCGATGGTATAGACAGTTACTAGACATACATAATTAAATCTGTAAATTTAGTTTTTTTTAAACTTGCACAAATTCGTTTTTTACGATTTGATTATTATCTGTAATATTCTTGAGCATTATAATTCTTAAACATAGACTCAGCGCTTTAACTGTGAAAATCGACTACTCATTACCTATATAATATACCGGTATATATCTTAGCTTACACTTTTGTACTATGTACACATATTATTGAAAGAATTTTTTTACTGTTAGTTGTATTTTTCTATTAAATGTTTATTATCTATTAATTATATGGACAGTTTTAAATTTCATTTAACTATCATTTTACTTTTCCCATAGTTATTTTATTTTACATAAAAAAAAAAAAAAAAAAAAAAAAAAACAAACAAACACCGGTTGAATGTGCAATGATAAAAACATTTGCATTTTTAACTAAGTAACCATATTAGTCTATCAGTTTGATGACAAATCGTCATTAAACAAATAATGCAATTGTGAAAGTTCAATTCAAACTCGAGAAAAGTAATTATTAACTATTTCCCAAGTTTTCTGTTATTCTTAACGTATTTTTTGTGTCAGTTAGATGCAATAAATATGATAAACGTTACTGTAATAGATTATTATATTTTTAGTGTGATCATAAAACTACTCTTCAGTACTAGTGAACGTAAAACTTGTTTTGCTGGTATCTGCTAGAAAGTGGAGTTTTTGTTTAAACTTAATAGTCAGTTGATAAATTTATCGTACCATAAACGTTACCAAGCAAGTTAATTTTTTCATTTTTCATCAGAAAATCTATAAATTTTTTCAGTTGCAAAACCACTAATGAATTAATAAGAAAAATGAGAACATTTTTTCGATTAGAAATTTTTTTACCTTTGACTAAGGTCATGGAAGAAAACTGGAAGACAAGAAGAATATGCTTGTATGATTTAAACAGCCAGTGGTCGGAATGATGTGGTTATTTACATCAACGGTATTTAACATCAGGATAAAAAGATGACAATGCAGGAGTTGCGAGCCGACTTTCAACAAAGGCCTCCTCGCGGGAAGGATCCTGGAGTGCGGCACTTACGTAAGGACGAAGAGCACCTCGTCACTTCTGGAGCGGATGCTGCTGCTGCTGCTACCACTACTCGTCTGGCAGACTCGTATAATACAAGACCGCGATGTATGCGAAATGTTTTCCGCCGCACGCCATCCGACACAAACGAACGTGCTGCTTAATTTATTTACTTCATTAAAAAAATTATACACTCTTCGTTTCATTTATTCTTTACAAGCAGAACTAACATAGTTCAAATCGATATTGTTAATAATTCTTCCAGTCAATTTAGTGAAACTAATCTTTTTTTTCCAATTTCAATGCATGATAAGTATATTTGCAAATATAAATGGAGAAACTATAGTCATTATTTTGTCACGAAGATAACTTCCGGTCAGGTAGATAAAAAGAAGGCGTTGACAGTATAGTTGACAGATAAATAACGTCAATCGTAAGGATCATGGTTATAGCAATGCCAAGACTAATGAATTACGAACAGGAGACTAGGAAGTACTGTAAAAGATATGAAAAAAATAAAGAGCAGTGGTAATACAATAATAATAGTAATAGTTATGGCCAATAGTAATGGCATCCTTGACACCTAACTCGAAACAATGAGCCATCAAGGCACGCTATGGTGAGAGATAAAAAAATGCGAGCAAGCTTCGGGCATTCGCGAAATGAAAAAGCTCCGACCACAAGCACGCGAGTCGTAAAGGCGGCCGGTGAAGGATAAGAAGAAGCAGAGCTGAAAAGAGTGTGTAACGCGGCGATGATTGCGGCCGGAAGAAAAAGCCAGCTCCACGCGGACTTTACGGCCGTGGTAACTTTTCATTTAGCGTCCGTTTCATTTCATAAAGTGTAACGAGTTACGCGCACTTTTTCGCTTTTCCTCCGCCTCCTATTTATTCCCCGAGCTTGGAAAATCGACCCAGGGAGATAAGCCGATGCTACCGAAACGGATCAACCAAACTCGTTCGCTTTTTTTTCCGCCTCATAATCCCTTGTTTTTTCATTCTTAGAGTTTGCATACATTTTTTATCATTTTACGCAGTCGGTTTTTTTTAAATAACAAACAAATTTGAGTGATACAGATCGTAACGACAAGATCATCAGATGCGGTTATAAATTTCTGCAGTATGCAACATCAGATAGTTATGTTACCTCATTCCAGACAGCGGAACATTTAAGTGCATGTGAACACTGTTATTTGTTATATATACCGCAAGCGCTGCTATAAATGTATAAATTCAAACCATAATTTAATTTTATTGTTCACATAAACAAAGCAAACCCAAGTAATTATCGTTTCAGCAGTTATTTGAGCAAACATTACGTTTAATTCACCGATTGTCATCCGGGATGTATAAAACTCATTAATGATTATGTTAATCAACAAAATCTATCATAAAAACTGTATCGCAGAAAATAATTTAATCAAGATCAGCGTTGACCAATTATTCAAAGAATAACTTTCAACCAACAAGATAAATTTGATTTTCGTGACCAAAAAGTTTTGTCCGAAAGAAGCAAGTGGAAAAGTTGAAAAAACGTGCAGCTACAAGAAAGTAGTAGGCAGTAACTTGGTTTTGATATAGCTCGATTTTTTGTTCGTTTTCCTCCGCAAAATTTTCAGTTAAAATTGTAATTAACGTTGAAGGTAAAAGATTATTAAGTACTTGAGCAGCAAGCAGTCGTTACGGCGGTACGTGTCGTTAAATTATTTAACAACAGAAGACGCGGAAAATTTTCGCTTAATTAAGCGCTACCTAACTAACGGCAAGTGGCTCTCCTTTGCTCTCCTTAACCGTTTCTTTCTCTATTTTTATCGTAAATTTTTTCCCCGTGTAATTCGGTAATTTAGTCGGAAGTGATCTACATTGTAAATTGAATGGCCAAAGAAAATTTCGTAAATTTACGGTAAAGTTTAATTCTTTTCGTTTTCTTGACCTAGTTTGAATTTCATTTTGACGCTTAGTTATTATTCTTCATTAAATTTGTGATCGAGCTGTAATACGTCTAAGACAAAAAATTATTGTTGGTACCAACAAAGCCATTGCATCAGAACTAACGATTTACAGTTTACAGTGAAAACTAAAACCTTGCCTTCAAAGATAACTGTTAAAAGTTTGCAAAACCTAAATGGAAAAAAAATTCTTTAATTTCAAATTTTTGATGTTCAATGAGCTAGATTAACTAGATTGTTCAAGTGCAAAAGTAGAAAGCCCTCTATAAGAGTTGAAAGCGGGTAAGATGTAATTTTCGCCGATCCTTTTCGACTCGACAGAAGCACAGTAGTAGCAACAATTCGATGTAGATTAATACCGGGAGATATCGATTCTAAGACTGACGACAGTCTTTTTCCGCGTTACAAATGCGATTCCCGAGAAGATAGGCTTTTATCCAAAGTCAAGCCGCTCGAGTGGATGGAAGATAATGACGATGATTATTATATTTTCATTCCACATCGGTCACTAATGGAATTGGCCAACCAATCAGCACCGGCCTCGAGGGGTAATGAGAAACTGCTTCTGTTGCTCGTAGTAGTTGTCTGCAATTTGCGAATTAATTTCCCTTAATTCGCCGGAGCGAGCCTCGGGCGGCGCGGGTGGCTTACCGCTGCGCTGCTGCTGCTCTCGGAGATTGCGGCTAAGAAAAGGATAGACGCACACTTTGAGATATTTGATTGTTGTTGTCCATTGACGTTTCCAGAAAATCCCAACCGTACTATTTTCATTGTTATGAATTATTAAATGCATATAGTGCTCTCTCTGTCTCTTCTTCTTCTTCTTCTTTCTTGTCGTTTTCATAGGTACAAGCTCGGGTACAAGAAGCCACTGCGAACTTGGTATCCTCAACGTTCAGAATAAAATCATTCAAAAAAAAAAAAAAAAACAAACAAACAAACAACCAAAACTAATATTAATAAGTTTTTTCATGAAAATTTTCAATTTACCCGTGAGAAAAAGAAAATGATGATTCGTGATAATAAGATGTACAGTTAAAAAAAAATTTTAAATTAGTTAACGGGTTAAAAGTTATTTGAAAACAATAGCCTGTCGAACTGGTCGAATAAAGTCATTGAAGCGGTGAAGAGAAAAAAGCGGGTTATTAAAAAACTGTTATTCTGCCAAGGATGCTGTAGATTTAGCTATTGAGTTGCATCTTGACTCAAAGTTCCATAATCCACGACGCTGTGGGTGTAAAAGTCAGCTTGGGTTTCAATTTTCTCACGACCCAGTGACTTGTACGGCAAGCTAACTCAATCGTCGTACCGTCGAGCCTATGCCCAACATGGTACAACTAACGATCGCTAAAACTTACTCGAGTAATGGCTTTTTTATGATTTAGAGTTTACCGACTCTTTACACAGTTAAGTATAAATTTTAACGATGCATTAAAAAATAAATTTTTTCAATTTAGCAGCATCCAGCTTGATCTGATAAAAAGATTTTTTTTAATATGTATATAAAAACTTTTTTAATCTTCGTATAGCCTGAGATTAGCGAATGCAAGATAGACGAGAAGGAATAATCAATTTTCAAAGAAGCTTGAATAAACTGGGGCCGGAGACTGAAATGTAAGCAAGGCAGCAGAGCTCAGGCGGCTCGTTTAAAGCCATAAATTCGTATTAAAATCGCCTCCCCCCCGGCCATCGAAGCCTCTGCCGCCACCAGCAGCACAACCGCAATCACGTTCAGCGGTTTGATTACGAAACTTTACCCCTTAAGATCCAGTAAATTAATTGCCGTGGAACGATATTGTGTGTCTCGTTGCTGCTTCCGGTGACTTCATCTTCTTCTTCTTCTTCTTCTTCATCTTCTTAATGCTTAACACTCCGCACCTGGTCCTTCCAAATTGCGCTGGTAATGCTTCTCTCCCTTCTTGGATCTATTATTACACCATCCAGACATCCAGCTCAAATTTTATGACAATTTAAACTTCCCCCCTCCCTTTTTTTATGTTTCTTACAAGAAATTTCTTATTGCGATCTCGCAGATGAAAATTGCACCTTTGTAAAAAAATTGCTGAAAGTTATATAGCTAGCGTTTATCGTGTTTACCGAAACTTACAATTATAGGTAACTATCGTTTTGTCGAAGCGTTTCGAAGTAAAAACAATCCCAAACGCATTGGTACCACTTTCTTCTCTTATTTTTGTTCATGTTCAAGAAATATCAAGAACATTGATTATATAAAATCCTCATGATCTTTTCAAAAATTTTACAAAAAATTCCAGCCAGTCATAATAACAACAAATGATGATTGAATAAAATTTAATCTATCCATTTACTAACAGTAAACAATCAAATAATAATCAAAATTTACCGTTGATTGAAAATCACAGAGCTTTCCGGAAAACAAAAGCTCAGCGCCACAAGATTTAATTAAAACAAAGAAAAACAATTTGGAAAGAAGAAGAAGATCCCCCTACTATCCGTAAAAGACGATCTCGTTTTTCCATACACCCAACTGAGCTCGGAGTTTTTTTCTCACCCCAGCCAGCGCCTTTCACTTTCGCGTTCTCCTTTGTCTCTCGCTTTAATTTTCGCGTGCGCTCCTTTTACCTCAAAAAAAGGAAAAACCCTCCGAGCCAATTCGGTTAAAGAGTCACGAGCAAAGTAGAAAACGGAAATTAAAACCGCCAAGGGGAAACGCGCCGGAGGAATTAACCCCGCGCTTGTAAACACTTGGATTTTCTTAGCGTGCGAATTGTTTATAATCCGAAGACGGGGTGGAAGATGCAATTCCAGGTTAAAAGTTTGATAATTTTTCTCGCTGTGCGGCCAGCGAGTTTAATCTACAACTTTTCGCGCTCGTGTAAAAGATAAGCCGTAATAAAAAAATTGGTTCTGACCTGAGTAATAATAAAGAAGTTTTAAACTTCTCGGTGAAGATAAATTTGCAATGCATATTGCAGCGATAAATTCTCAAGCGGACTTCCGAACCGGATCATTAGGTTATTTAGTGTTATCTAAATGCGTTCAAAGTTTTTTACTTTAATGTTAATTAACGTTTGCTTGCATTGAATATTCTATTAGAAGATTAATATTTTTCATTCGTATACATTGTTGTACTACTTGGAAGTTTAAAAGTATAGCTAATCAAAAATTTAAATGAGGACAAGTTTTTAATTTTTAAAAATAAAAATATAAAAAACGATTTGATGCAATAATTTTTTAGGGGAATTCGAAAAAAATAATTTTCTATTTTAGTATTTTTAACGCGGATGACACTTGATTATTGAATTATTTGCCGATAATTAAGTAAATTTTATCTTTAAAGTTCCAAAACTTTGATTATTAAAAAGTTATAATGCAGCAGAGATTTAACTTTTCAAGTTTATAAAACTTGAATATTACTTCACGATATACTTCAATACACAAGAGGTAGAGTGCGAAAGTGGAAACCACTCCTGCTTCTAATTAGCTCATTAGCCTTCCTTGATTAATGTTGAAAGTTTGCAATAAAACAGTTTCAAAAATTTATACCACCTTTACGGTTTTCATTTTTTTTCTCATTTAATCGTGATATTTAATTAGGCAAATATAAGCACAATTTTTATTATCGTTTCTCAAAACCAATTACTTTTTCCAAATTTTGATTTGTTTGATTTTACTTCAGCAGTACAAAATAACTGTTTTCTTTAATTTTTTCATAATAACAAAATTTAGTTTAGATTTTTTATATTGAATTGAAAAATTTTTATTAATAGATATCAGTACCAAAAAGTAATAGTTAGTTTTTTATTTCATTAAAAATTAAAATCGATCATAAGAGAACGAAAAAATTAAACTTCTTTATCTCGATAATTTTCAAGGGAATCTTATAATCAGATATGTCTACAAAAAGTTATCGATAAAAAAATTCCTCTGTTGCAAAACAAGTATTTGGTTTCAAATAATTTATTTGCAGCAACAACACGAGTTTATTTTTTAATAAAATCCGCAAAAAGGGTTGAAAAAAAATAATTTTCAAATAAAATCTCCTATAGTATCAGATGATAAGAGTTACAATTTTTACTTCATCTACACTACAAAAAAAAATCGGGTACAGCATGATTTGAAGCCGGAATCTGCTGAAACGAAATTGAAGTAGGTTATACCGATGAAATTGTAGAAAAACATGAAACATCTAAAATACTGAGATGATACTTGTTTTTTTTTTTGTTCATCATCATCATTTATTTTGAGAAGATTTTTTGTAAATTACAACAGTATAACATTGATGAACTTTAAATCAACTTTGTGTACTTAATAATAATTGACTGTAGATCATAGAAAAAAAGGATTTGTTTTAAAAATTTAAATTACTTATATAAAGGTTAGCCCTTTTTTTTTAGCCTGATAAGCGTGTTTGTGCGAGCGATATAAATCTTAATCTTTCTCCATTTCCTGCATTTTCGTTCAAAGCGTGCAAATATACCGTTACTAAAATTGCAGGATAGGGGAAAATCGCGCGCGCTCTGACACCACCACTGCACGGATATGGTCCACCGCCTGGCTCCATAAAGACGTAGCGAAAAATTAATATTACTCTCGTCTAGAGCTACCCGGAAATTCATTCCGAGAAAAGAAGAAGCAGCTGCTGCTTTTCAAAGTCAAGAAAAATCACTTTAACCAAGACTGATTTTTCAAACCTTTTTTCTTTTTTACTACTGTTTGCCTGCTTAATTTTTCTCACAGGGAAATAATCAATTCATTAAAAAAATTTACTTTCCGTACGATGAATGGTCGAAACATTAAAGGCACTCAGTTGTAACTCAAAAAGAAATTAGGAAAAGATGAGTTGACTCTGAAGAAAAAATGAAAATAAAAAATAGTAGGTACAAAGTAGAGCACAATGCGATTTGGTAATACTCGAGCGACAAGTGAACCGAGCTATGAAATATAAAAGGACATTTGAGGATCCAAACTCCAAAGAAAGAGAAAGAGAAAGAGAGGTGAAGAGGTTAGAAAGAGTAAAAATGAGAGATGGTAGACTGCAGAAAAAGAAACCCGACGAGCTATCTTCAAAGACTTATTTACTTTTGTACTTTCACGCCAATGTTACTTCAATTGCTTTTCCCATCTCAAGTTTAATAATAGCAATATTGGTCGTCTTGCGTGTATTCTACAGTTCTAAGCGAATAAGCCATAACTCGACAAGAAACGAGACTAGCAATTTCCTTTATCAAAGATGAGATTAAATCGCATCGATACTATCGATTCTATTTATCTCAATCTTTGGTTTATGTTTTTTACAGACCAGCACAATATTTTACTGCAGAAATTTTT
Organism: Encarsia formosa; assembly: GCA_038277355.1. Taxonomy (NCBI): domain Eukaryota; kingdom Metazoa; phylum Arthropoda; class Insecta; order Hymenoptera; family Aphelinidae; genus Encarsia; species Encarsia formosa. Next base: position 18,589,418 of record CM076185.1, on the reverse strand, counting down.
TGTAAAATACCCTGTATCGGAATATCTCAAATCTAAAATATCATTGTAATGTTGGCCAGAGATGCGTACATACACTTAAAGGGAATAAAAAAATTTATAGGAATTTTCTGGCGGCGCATAAATAAATATCCCGGTCACGAAGTCACGTAGTAAAGTAGTGCGGCATTAGGAAGTAAGAGTGGAGGGGACGAAGGAGCGCATAATTCTTTATGCGCTCGGTACAGTCCGACCTCTTTATTTCCTTCTTCCTCCCGTTATTCTCTTACTGCTGTGAGAAAATTTGCTTACTCCGGGAGAAGCCATTATACAATAGACTGGGCCAGTGTCGATCTTCTTTTACTAGCAACAACAACAACAACAACAACAACAACAACAACAACAGCATAATAGTAATTACGCTTGGTAGCGGCTCTCGCGCTTGAGCTTTGTTTTGACAACTTGGAAAGTTGGAGCCACATTTTATTCACCATTCTTTTTTTTTTCTAGAGTAGCTTTACGCATCAGAGAACAGTTATAGCGCCTTTACATCTCGGCTAGTTATCAGAGCTCAAATTACGTTAGTTCATTGAGACTGAATATCGTATTGCCGCGAGGATCTTTATTGAATCGAGCGCTAGTTTCCTGAACTTCTACACGTGATGAACTTGACTCGTGCAAGCGACGGTTTCGTGTGCAATTCTGTAATGAAATTAAACTTATAGTTTATTGAAAAATAAAAATCCAGTCCAATTTTTATATTTAAGCTGCTATTCCAGTTTTACAGAAAATTACGTGTCACACGTTTTTTTGATCGAGATCAAACTTTCGCAAATCTTTGAAATAAAATATATAAAACAATCAACGCCACTTTATCGCAGGATACGTTCTAGGTACTATATAGTTACGTAATTTAGTGTACACCAGCTTCACGGTCAGCGCGTAAACCCAACTAAAAAGTTGGCGATTTACGCGCAAATTTTTTTCTCTCGCCACAACTGGTCAGCGATTTGAACCTGTTTACGAGATACCCTAGAACTTCGGATCAAGTCGCGTGACGCTTCCAAAAAACGTATCACTGTTGAGACCACAGCATTAGTACTTTTTCATGAGGTACAATGGTAATTCAGCGCATCCTACTTCTGCCCTGCGGACGATTAAAAAATCCAAAGCGCTCTTTTCCAGGTGTAAAAAGAATCGCCATCGCCATCTTCGTACTAAATGATTTCACGGTGCGCGGTGCCGGAAAAATGTATCCGGGGTAATTGACACTGCGCGAGGCGTGGTGATTACGCGAATTTTTTCTCACCTCTTCCATTCGAGCATGCTTGCTTGATTCTTCGAACCACTGCGTCACGTTTCGCGACTTGCTTACTTTCGAGATGCCTTTGTTACTTTTTCTCAATTATTTGAGTTTTTACGACACTGAGTGTGAGTAAATGTAAATAATTTAACAGTCAACACTGAAAAAAACTTTTATTTTTCCCTTAAAAAAATAAAAAGGGCACTTTTATTTTTATTCAAAACACAACATTGTTACATTGAAAAGCTTTCAGTCCTGAACACTCTGACTGTGATTCCTTTTTAACAAAGCTTGACTTTCATTGTTTTAAATAATTAAAAAACCTAAATTATTTAAAAAAACTTGAAATATTTTCCATTATTAAATCTCTAATCTTAATTCCTAGATATAAAACAATAATAAAATTGAAAAGTCAGATCTTAAAAAGCTTTGACTTTTTCTAGATCCGGAGAACTCGCTAGGATATAGAATACAGAAAAAAAAGGTCCAAGAGAGTCCAAGGGATGCTCGAGGACAAATTCCAGTGCAAGTAACAGGAAGAAAAAGAGATAAAATGACCAGAGGGCACTTGGTCCTTCTATACAGTCTCTTAACTCAATTAAACCGATATTACCAACGAGATTAGCGGTACGGCACGATCGGTGCAGCTGATACATTTCTAATCGAAAAGGTCGCGTAATTAAATAAGGGTTCAGCAGAATTTTCGAGGAACAATGGACAAATCTCCTCCCTCATAGACTCTCGGCAGGTCTCCTGCACACTGGATTCTTGTACGTAACTGTAAATATTATTTCTTTCATGCAAGGGAGAACGCGGTGAAAGCCAACGAGCATGCTTAGGTCGTTGGCTTGGTAAAAAATTTGTAAATGGCATATAAAAGGGTAGTAGTAACAAAAAGAGAAAGAGAGAGAGAAAATAAGTAAGTTTAAACGGTTGAAAATTACACGTACGCAAAGTACGTACAGAGCTAGGTGGTGAACCTTGACGCGGAGAGACGCTTGCGTAATTGGAGGTTAAATATTTACCGGGATCGTAAAAAGTGTTTACAGTCACCGCGTACTTGCTACTCGTATAACGCTCAGCACACAATCTGTAAAAACTCTATATTTCGGAGGCTACAAGGACGGATGAATATTGAATATGCGTCTGATGTTAAATATCGAGAGCACATAAGGGGAGTTCCTTTAAACGAATTCCCTTTCTTAATAATTTTAGCGTTTTTCGAGACTTGTTTCTTCTCGGTCCGCGACCCCCAGAGAATCGAGGGTCTTACACTGCGCAGCTGAAAATAAAGAAGGGAGATGTAAAAGATTTCAATGAAAATCGAACGGGGTAACGAGAAGCAGGAGTCTTCACGATCCCGCGGGACACAAATTGCCAAGATGGCTGCAGCCAGCCCGGCACCGTCAGGTGAACTATCGAGCTTGAAAAGCGATAGGCGGGTAAAACACGCCACTTTTTCGATTCATCCCCGAGGAGAGCTTACATCCTGCCCTCAACGATTATACTAGTACCTGAACGAGCTAATAAAAAGAGAAGAGAGCCCTGTGCCATTCGTCCTTCGTCTATTTTTTTCACTTTTTTTAAGCTCCAAGACGTACTTTTTCAGACAATATTCTTTCTATTTTAATTTATTTCAGAAAAAATTTAAATTAAAATATTATACGTATTACAAATGAATTTAGGCCGTTCTTGATGAAGATTACTCAAACAATTAAATAACCAAATTAATGTTGAGTAATCAAACTTGCAGCCTTATTGTTAGTTATTTTTTTCAAGAGATACTTTTTTTACTAAGAAATTCTTAAACCTTTTTTCTAATAAAATACAACGAAACTGCGTGCATAAGTTATTTTGTATTTGTTTAGGCTAAACGAAGTGCTTTTAAATCTTTTTGAGACATCTGCATCAACTCGCATTAGTTCAACGACAACCACGAACCAAACTCCATTGTTCGCACCTCAAAAAGTTTTGAATCTTCCAACTAAAAATCAAATTGAGTAAAAGTGTTTTTTTAAGTGTCTGTTTTTTACTTCAATCACTTACACTTTTTTCACAACGAATACTCCAGCTTATACATTGTACTAGGAGTACCGGTGTATTCAATTTTTGCTTCCAATAACTTGTAAAGGTCTCATTATAAAAAGTTAAGTAATCTTTCATCTAAAATACAATACTTACAGCTGATCTCCTCTATTCAATTTTACACCAATTCCATACCGTACATTACATAATATTATTCATCTGAATTCATTGAATTTACCTGTAACAGAAAAATGAAAAATATTTTAAAGTAAAATTATATGATATAAAGAAATAAAAGATCGATAAATTTAATTATATTGAGAAGGTTTTTGAGATGGAACTTTAATCAGAAGCATCGATCAAAAGTTTCAAACAAACTGGTTCTTATCTATTAATTTGTTACGTTTTTAAAATTAAAATGCAAATTAAAAGTTTAATAATGTAGGCAGCAACGATGTAAACACGGAAATAAAAATAACAAAAAAAAAAGCAAAAGTCATGATGAAGTAACCAAAATAAAGCAATAAAAGATAAGTCATGATTTATTGACATACAGATCTCTCGAATGAAAGAAATCAAAGCAACCTCATCAGTATTTGCCCAGCGTAAACTCATTCGTAGTCATCATTTGGACGTTTTTCAGACAAGGTGGCCGGGGGGAGGGGGTAAAAAACTTTCTGCACGAGATAACTTTAGCAAATCTGACAATTGCGCTCCGGAAAAACCTAAGATTTCAGGGGATGTTAAGGGTCGGGGAAACCTTAAAATTCGAGAGACGGTAAAGTAGAAGAAAAGAGGATAGAGAATAAAACGGCAAAACATTCGAAAGGATAGAGTCGGGCCAGGGCGTATTAAAATTCAAATACTCACGTCTGTCCCCGTGCTTTCGAGGAGGAGCGCTAGGAAAACCAATATGAATACATTAAGGAGAGCCTGAAGAGAGAATGAGAGAGAGAGAGAAAGTAATACCTTCTATTAGAATCATGCCGGCGCATTTTAATACCGAGAAAAGCAAGCCTATATGTCGAGGGCTCTCCTTGTTTATAATGCTTGTGCGTTTTCTGTACAGCTTCCGAAATGGATCTTATACTCTTCTGGAATTAAGACGCCGTCTGCTGCTGCGGCATTTCGAGCGTTACGAAAAACCAAGTTTCTTCAGGCTTAATACGGTCGACAACAATATTGTAATGGCTTTTTTTTCTTCTCCTTGCATCCCCGCGAGAGTTTAAACAAAATAAATCAAACTCTTTTAACGAAAGCAGTGCTTCCACGAAAAAAAAAAAAAAAACATTGAAAATTCAAAGCAAATATTTGAGTAAAAGTTGTATTAATCCTCTTGCGGTAGGGAAATAAAACAAGGACAAAGTTAGCGTAAAAAGGAGGAGGAGGAGGGTGGAAATTCAAATAGGGGCAGAGCAGTGAAGATAAAACTGGCTCGTTTATGGCTTATCGTGTACCAAAATCAGCCCGACCACGTCGTAATCTCTCTCCGCGTCCTCCTTTCCGCGCGCTCTCGCGGCTGTAGCGGCTTTGCGCCGCGATGAGGGCTTAAAGGGTTGAGGAGATACGCCATGCCATACACACCGAACTGCTTTACTTACCGCTTGTTATTTGGCAAGTCATCGTCGTCGCGGTGATGAGGGTATCGGGGATGTGCGTTTGGGAACCCCCCCCCCCTCCCCCCCTCCCGCTTGCGGAATTAGTCAAGATAGGGGCTCGTTTTCTTGCTTCGGTCTAGACACTTTCATTTTTTTTTTCTTTTTTCATTTCAGTCTTTGAGGTACAGTATTGAAAAAGTCTAAAGGACTCAAAAATAAATCAAAAAGTTTTTTTTTCGGTGCAACTTAATTTTTATTTTTCCAAATCATTGCTTATTTACTTTTTTCATAAACAAGTATACCAAATTATTAAATTTTAAAGTAAGATTAATTCAACTATGAATATATAATTATTGTGTTATTGTATTATCGGTAAATATAAATTTTTGGGATAAATCTGGTCAAAACTGAGAGTTAAGGGGAACCATCGGCAATTTTTCAGTCTAGACATAATGGACCCAGAAGGCTGAAAATTTTTTTCAACATGCATTTTTACGTATCTCCATTGATGGTGCATCGAGTTTTGGGTAAAAATCATTTTTGATCTTTTTTTGGTACTTTTTTGAATTATTGTAGACATTAGATAAGCGCTACCCTTAGTATAGGTCAAACTGAAAAACGCTAGTCAAATTCGTGTTTAGCGCATAAAAAAACCCCCATGTACCAAATTTTATCGAAAAGTGAAAAAAAATACCAGTCTTTAGGTAAGTGCTACCCTTAGTTTAGGTCAAACTGAAAAATGGACATCAAATTCGTGTTTAGCGCGTGCAAAAACCCCTAAATCAATTTTCATGAAAAATTAAAAAAAATTTTAATTTTTCATCCTCCCTTAGATAAGTGCTGCCCTTAATATAGGTCCAATTGAAAAACTAACGTCAAATTCGAGTTCAGCGCTCGCAGAAACCCTTATATACAAAGTTCCATCGATATCAAACATTTATTCATGGATATTTGGAAAAATAAACCAGCCTAATATGTTCTTGGCGGCCGGAGCAAATTATTTTATAAACATCTCATCTTCAAACTGTATCTACTTTTTTGTTTCTCAACCGATTTGAGATTTTTTTTTTTTAAATTGTTCGTAAGAGCAATAGCTAAATTCTCTCGCATGGGTTTGACCTTAACGCAATTTTTACGCTCTTTATCTAGGACAAACTATAAATTTTTGGGTACAATAATTCAAAAAAGTACCTAAAAAAGATCAAAAATGATTTTTACCCAAATCTCGATGTACCATGAATGGAGATACGTAAAAATGCATGTTGAAAAAAATTTTCAGCCTTCTAGGTCCATTATTTCTATAGGCTGAAAATTTGCCGATGGTTCCCCTTAACCTTTTTAAAAGCCGAAATTGAGAAATTTATCAGAAATGAATTCCTCTGCTGAGTATTTAAATTTACCCTACAACGCTCACAAGAGAAAACTAAGCATATACTTGGTCACTACAGTTCAAAATCGGTAGCTTTGATTCGAGACATTAGTAGTAATTATGTAATAAATCTTAGGAATAAAACTTGGCCACTTCATGTCATTGCACAACTTTAAATTTCTCGAATGAACGATGACATTTGAAAGGAATTTGAACGTAAATAAACCAGAGTACAAATATCGCCGCAATTTCTATCACATAGATACAAAATCTAATAAGATAACCACCACCACGTGATTCAGAGCTGATTAAAAAAGTACAGTTCATCAACACTGTGCTACTGATTATAGCTGTCGTTTTGTAAGAACACACAGTTTTTCTTATTAAATGCTTTTAGCATTGCATCCAGCGTAACTTAAAATGAAAATGCAAATTGAGGAAGATAATTTAAACGTGAAATCACCTATAATAAACAAGGCGTAATCTTGGAGTAAATAGGAATTAAAATGCGTGGCGAGTGAAGGTGAAAAGAAAAAGGAAAAAAGAGAAAGAGAGAAAGAGAGAGAAAAGAAATCCTATTATCGTAGCGAAGATAGCAAAAGCAAAATTTCGTATTCATTTATGCGTGTAAAGCCAACACTGTTTTTCCCTCTACATTTTAGTAGCAACATCAACGATGAGCAGGCGACATGAGAACATGATTCCGCAGGGAAATTATATCGTGTGAAAAGAGGTGCACCAGCCCATCCCGGCCCACGGTTTATTCAAACTTTTAGTCCTTGCCTACATTTCCCTCTATTTGTTTAATTTTTTTTATTTTATTTTAGGACCTGGTAGCTAGTATTTGTTTATTAAAGAATACCAGAGAATAATCGTTAAATACCTCGACGAGCATTAAAAGTGTCTGGAACAGGTAATCCGTTGCGTGGGTTCGCTCAGAGGTGACTTTATAATCCAATTTTTTCAATGTGTAATGACGATTTACAAGTATTAAATGTGAATTTATCAAAGTTTATCTGATTTTTTTTATAAATAATCACATGATAAAAGTAAAATTAATTGAGTATCGATGATAAAACTGCCTTTTTGCATTCATCCATAGTGCTAGCGAAATCTGAATGAATAAATTAACGAATTTGTGTATTGTGCGTGCACTTGCAATTCAGAGAGTCGAGTTGCGTTTGATCGCATCATCAGCCATTTACGTAGGAAAGGCCTGTATGATTGACGGATTGATTAATGCGTATATTTGTTTGACGCTATCGGAAGCGCGAATTCAGGTGAATCCTTTGTTAAAGGAGCATAAACGCTCGTGCCTTGAACACACTCAAGTGTATTGTTACCTCATCAGGTGGAAAATTAATTTTTACTTCGAACTGGCGGGATGGAGGTTCCGTCCATACCTTTAGCGAAATGATTCTCGTTATAATTATCAAAAAGATGATGAAATAAAATCAACACATAAAAAACCACTCTTTGAGATTTAAATGCAACATCCTACAGATTAAAAATAAAAATTTATCAATAAATATGGATTTAATAACTTTTGTGAACGTTTTAAAAAGCTTATCATGTATCGTAGTAAAAATTGAAAAACTGAAGCTTCGTACAAATAAAAAATAAATAATAAAAAATCGATGTAAATCCCAGGACAGCAACGGCTTGAATTCCTCGAACAATGGCCTCTTATAGGTGTAGCCACACGACTTTGCGGTTTATCATCACCGTCAGCACCGGTGCGAGGCTGGCACTCGAGGATGACGCAGGTTTCATAGTCACGGCCGGGCACCCGCGACATCATCGACGCTACGTTTTAGGCTATGTGCAGCTATTGAAGCGTCACCACAAATTTACGCTCCGTGAAGTTGAGCCAATCAAATTATAATTGCACTACCTAAAGCAGCGCGTACAAACACAGTTAAATCGCAAATTATCTGCCCGATATTTCGCCAATATTATCCGTAGTACGGCATTTGATTTATTTCACCTCCCCTACTACTTTCAAAACTACATAGATCAAAATAATCTCATTATCTGATAAAAGTTCATTTGGAGTATAGAAAATACATAAATTCAAATTACATTTTGGAAATCTTTTTTTTCATAAACGCATGCGTTGAAAGTTTTTTTAGTATTAAAAACCCGTCGCATCAGGGCACATCCCAAATGATGAAGCTATTAAAAAAATATAATCTGCAGCCTCTCTTTAGATCTTGAAAAAAAAGAAGCTATTAATTAAAGCCTTGTAGCTGAAGTTAAAAACGAGAGCAGCGATTCACACGAAAAGCACCGTTTAAAAAAAAAGGAAGAAAAAAAATTGGAGGAAAGATAAGAGAGGTAAGTGCAGTCCTGCACCAGCGGGAGAATAAACAGTTAGGTTGTTCTGAGAAAGGGTCTCCATTAGAGACTGTGGGCGCGATAGCAGAAAAAAAGCGTGTCCTGGCCCTCAGCAGAAGATACTAACCACGTTCGTTTACATAATGACTCCTCCTCGCACTCGTCAAAATCGGATATAAATGTTCTTCTCGCTGATTTTTGCAAGAGGAGTTGGGTGTACTTACAGACCGCAACTTCACACTTCGCTTTGTTTGGAGGCAACTTGCCTACGGCTCGTTGAAGATAAACTTTTTGTCTTACACTAGCATCTGAGGATTCGTATACTTTTCTTCGACCTCGTCCGGTCGTCAACTTTTTTTCAACTTTCATTCAACCGTTCTGCTTGTTGGGAATGCTAATGGATGCTTGATCTGTCATCGCTTTTTTACTTCAGCATACACTTTACAATTTTCTAAAAATACCCTAGCCATATTTTTGTTTTTGGTAACTTTATGCTCGACTTTATTACGGAAACCCTTATATTAAATCTGTAAATAGGCAGCGAACGAGTTAAAACCCTTTTCTCAAGAGATCGGTCCAGCAGTCTTTCTGCGAGGGCAAAAAACTGCTTCTTGAAAGGATTGAAGGAAAGAAAAACTAACATAGAGTCCTATACAAACAGCGGGCGCGTGAAGTAAAAAAGAAAAAAAAAAAAAAAAAAAAACAGAGCAAAGCAACGAGCCGTAAGCACGCTGGCTGTAAAGAGGAGAAGGGACGAGCCTGGGGTCATTGTCTCCGCTGCTCCTGCTGTAGAACGACTCGGAGATTCACCGAGCAGACCTGCATGCGACACCAAGACCCATGTAGGAGTTAGCGAGTAGCTAATATTAGAGTGTGTGTACATCAATTTATTTGATCAAGAACCACATCGAAGGGTTGTAAGAATAAAATTATCGATTCCATTTTCATCCAATCTCACAGTGATGAGAATTATAATTTTTCATTCTTTATTTGACACTTCCTATCTTCCATCATTTTGATAACAAGACGACCTTTTTTCCTCAATTATACAAACGCAATTGTTAATATAAACAATTCACCCAAGCTTACGTAAAATACTAAATAAATAAAAAATTAAAAAAATAAGAATTCAAATTTTTAAGTCAATGAACTGTCACGTCTTAGATATCCTTCGGATTCTAAGACGTAGTTTCATGTGCAAAGTATGCACATCGTCAGCGGTAAGCAACTTGCGCTTTACCGGATGTTCCAGGCGACCGTCAAAATTTGTGCAGGGACAGCGATTTTACATGAGGCGCCGATACTTAATACGAGCCACCGATGGCTCGGGGAGTACTGAGTGAGTGAGGAGCGAGTGAGGAAGGAGTGTAAAGCAAGGAATCTCTTTCGGCACTCAAGCACTTATAATAAACAGTGTGTAATATACTATTGCTGTAACTTTTCTCTCACCTTACCCTTCGGCTCGACCGAAGGGCCCCGCGACTGAACCCTCATCAAGGGCGGGACGTTACATAACGTCAGGCCGACGATGGTTAAATTTATCATTTAAACCATTACCATGGGGTCAGAAGAGGGATGTCGCAAGAGAGAAAATTCACTCAAAAGACATAGCTGTAAACCTAAACCACTCGGGGTTCCAGCAGAGTTAAGTGCAGTGAAGTTTCGATGAGAAATCATAATCTGTGTTGTGAAAAATCAATTAATGTTCAAGTTTGTTATCAGATTATAATTTTGTTCCACAAATACGACTAATACTTTTTGGGAAAAGGAAGGAAGTTTTATTTCCAAATCACTCAGGATCTTTAACAAAAATTAGTTACCGTCACTTTTTTTACAAACGAAGCACGCTAACCTTTTCTGAAAAAATAACGTTCAGTGAAGTGTACAACTAATTATCGAAAAAATTGTTGTTATTTTTATTGTCAATAATGGAGGACGAAGAATTCACTGGCGGAATAGAAGTTGTGCTTCGAGCAATGGATGCTGCAATTGAGTATCCAAATTTATCTAATCTTGACTGTGCAATGACGATGTCAACTCATTTCATGATAAGATTCTCTGAAAAACAAGATCTTCCTGCGATGCAGTACATAATGAGACGAGGGTATGAAGTTGCGGAATTATTCAGGAATATTTACATTGATAGCAGTGATGACCAAGATCAGGAAAATTATTATGAAGATTCTTATGAAAAAGCAGAATTACTCGAACAAAGTTGCGAAGATTTTTCACAAATTGATTACGACGATACAAAACAAGATCAATTTGATAATAATGAAATCAGCATAATTAACCACGAAACTGCGAACTTACAAACATATGTAGAACACAAAAGTTTACTTAAGGGTCTACCAACTAGCGTTATCGACATAAAATCTTCAAAATATTTACTATCTAATATAAAATGTTATAATTTAAACGACTGTAGCGATTCAAAAAAATTTTTTTTCGTGTCAATGCAGAAGAAGAAAAATAGCAAGAGCCATAAACGTTATAGATGTTGGAAACAATATAAAAATAAATATTGTAAAATCTACAAAATCGTTTCAAACATGCATGGTAGAAATCAGAAGCAAAAACAAGTGCAGTGGCAATTCAGGAAAAAAGTGAGGAAAAAGGTAAAGGTATCTTTCAACTCTCGGAACTCAAATAAAATGTCAATTGTCGGGTGCAACAACTTGAACGCACTACATAAAGATTTTCTTCGAAAATCTTTTTCGCGATCCTCGGTCGTGAGTAGCCAACGATTAAGATCTGTTAAGATTTCCGTCGAAAATCTTTTTCGCGACCCTCGGTCGTGGGTTGCTAAAACCTTGAGTGCAAGAAAAAGAAAATTCAACACATACCAAAAGTTAAGAATTCCTGCACTCATATTACAATTTTGTACTCGCGATACCGCGCGAGTCAGCAGTTTATGCAGCACAAATCTACCATTGGCGAGTGCAGCGGCCATGGTCACCATGCAACGGCTATCGTCGAGATTCTACCAGATCTTCGAATTGTGAAAGTGGCGATTGTGTTTTGTCCTTTTTGTAAGGAAAAAGGGTATTTGTTCATTGCTTCTAAATTTGATCAAATGTGTGAAAAATTGAGAATGTAAAAAAAAAAAAAAAAAAAAAAAAAAAAAAAAAAAAAAAAAAAAAAGAAATAATTTATTTGTGAGTACCATTAAGTTGTGTGAATTATTATAATACATCAAAATTATATTGAGAAATGATTAGTTTTTAGAACTATTGTTAGTATTTTATAAAATAAGCTAAGACAAAATTTTGTGAAATTTTTATCAAATATAATTTTTAATTACTTTCGTAATTTATCAAAATTTAGAAGAAAAACCTAACTTTTGACAAAACTGCTATCGAATTCTATGTTATAGAAAAAAAAAAAAAAAAAATCTAAATTTTTTGGTCTTCATTTTAATTTTGAAGACATTAAACTTGCGACCTCTAGAAATTTTCGATGGAATTTTTTTATACCTCGCGGGAGCTTGGTTCGCGATCTCGGTCGTGTCACGTCTTAGATATCCTTCGGATTCTAAGACGTAGTTTCATGTGCAAAGTATGCACATCGTCAGCGGTAAGCAACTTGCGCTTTACCGGATGTTCCAGGCGACCGTCAAAATTTGTGCAGGGACAGCGATTTTACATGAGGCGCCGATACTTAATACGAGCCACCGATGGCTCGGGGAGTACTGAGTGAGTGAGGAGCGAGTGAGGAAGGAGTGTAAAGCAAGGAATCTCTTTCGGCACTCAAGCACTTATAATAAACAGTGTGTAATATACTATTGCTGTAACTTTTCTCTCACCTTACCCTTCGGCTCGACCGAAGGGCCCCGCGACTGAACCCTCATCAAGGGCGGGACGTTACAGAACAAAAACACATAGCTTATGGAAGATGTAAAAAAAATAAGCAGCGACTTAAAAACATCTCAAGTAGCCGTGAGCTGTATACAGGTAAGTAAACTCGTCATTACTCAGGCGGGTAGGATGCTTTCAATGCGGCCCATGTATGGTGCTAATTAAAGGGGAGAGGACATAGGAAGAGATCGCGATAAGAAAGGGTTTACATTGTTGGCTGACTTGCATGAGTTGCTACTGCACTGTACCGACCGTCTTCTCTCGTATTTATCTCGTTTTATATCTTACACTCTTCTTTCTTTCTATCATAACAAGCTGAAATAAAAAAATCCGTTTGATGTCTCTATATTGGCCTGGAAAGGTTTTTAATTCAATTGGTTTATTGCCTTTCTTTTTTGTCTCTATCGTTATTTAGAAATTTTACGCCCTGTCACAATGGAAAAATTTGACGAACGATAAAAAATCATTACTGACGAATGAAATTTAAGTGTGTCTCGCGGTTATAAAACTTTAATTAAACTTTCAAGTGCCATCAACTGTGAGTTTTATGATACTAAAAACCATGAAAAATGTATATACAGGTATATCTGCTTATGGAATACTCGGGATTTTATCTTCCTCGATAAGGATTAGGAAATTATTTTTAGCTTTTTTTAAAGACGACGCAAAGATTATAAACTCAACTTTATAGATTAAAACTGCACCAGAAAGATAATAAATTTTTTAGTACAAACTAAACAAATGTTTAACATTTAAATATTTTTCAAAAGGTCGCTGCGTTAAATCTTATCAAAACTTAAAATTACTGGAAATTTTCAATAAAATAACAAGTTTGAGAAAAAGAAATATGAAAATTCCAAAAGAAAGGGTTGAGAAAAAGGTACGAAACAAGTAGACAAATCTCTGATTCACTACTGCAGCTGGCTATACATCATACAAAACAGTATCTGTAAGATCTCAAAACTTGAGTTTCATTCTTGCTTTCGAATAAAAAGTGGGCTACTAAAATTTGTATAAAGTGTAGCGTGTATATACATACAGACTACAAACTTTTAGCAAAGTTCGTAGGCTCTACGATTTGAGGCCATCACGGATAACTCGAGACAGATGTTTTGTACATTTTTTACCTTCCTTACCGCTCACGAATCCTCAGAATTAATACGTTATAAATCAGTATTTGCCAACAGCTTGTAAGAATTGAATACCACGGTTTTATTTGATAAGTTTAAAAGACCCAGTCAATCAAGTGGATATTAAGCCCCAGCGTACAGACGCAAGCCAAACAAATTAAAGCAGCAAATGCGCGATGAGTTTAATGAGACAGACATAGGATCGCGTGGGCCGTCTTGGAGGGCTGCTAAATCACGCAGCAGCCGTATCGTCGCGAGCTGGGGGCTCGGGTAGCTCTCGGAAATTTGTCTATCGCGGAGCAGTGAAGCAACTCCTTTCTCTCCTGGCGCTACCCGCGTATTATAGCTAGTGCGAATCTCGCATAATACTCGCCGAAAGCTGCAGTACATTATGCAGCCATGGAGGGACTCGCTCCCTTGCTCCTTCTCCTCAACGGTATATATGACATAGCTTTTGAATCATTCGGGATTTCCCATGCGGCACCCACCCCCCACGAAACCAAACCAGTTGTATGCACGACAGCCACGCGCCTTCGAGTGATGGGATATCTTTATTAATTAATTCGCCATTCGATTACAAGTTTTTCTAAGCCCGTTTTTCTCTGTATCCACCATTTTAATGCAATGCAAGGTCAATGAACTTTACTGAGATTTATGAATTTACGTTTTATTTGTTGGAAGCAAGGAAACAAGACCAGAAGCTGAAACTTTTAATTCAATTCTCAATCTCATGCATTTCTCATAAACTTAAATGATTACGGTGGTAAATTACATGTATGACTATAAAAAGAGACCGAGGCGAGGTAGATGTAACTGTAACCCACCTTCTCAAAGTATTATTTTACATTTAAGGAGTAAACAGAGTAATTCTAGCTTTTGTGCCAAACAAGGATATAATTATTATGTTTTATGGGGAGTGAATTCACACAGTATTAATTGCAACGTGTACATAACTTTGAATTAAACTTGGGGGTGATGATTGTTTTAGAGGTGTTCCAATTAAAATCATAGCAAATTTTTACGTAACTTTTGACTGGCTGATTCCAAGTGCTACTATAATTCTGCAACTGACAAAATAGTAGCCAACGATTATAAAATTTCCAATGATATATTTTTTTATTAAAAAAAATTATTCAATATTAAATTGAATTTTGCAAAGGGTTATAGTATCGGTTAAAACGTACAGAGCAATCGAACGTTTACGGTGCAAACAAGCACACGTGCGTGCTTTTGTATACACACAAGTTAACCTAAAATCTATACATTTACACACATGTATATCAAAGAGCAAGCCAAGCCACACTAACTCACGTACGCCGTAGCATAGTTTAGGGCTCGCGGATCATTAGGTGAAAGGCTATGGAAGTTCAGCAGTAGATTTAGAGCTGTAGGGATTACTATAGGATGTGTCTAGAATCGTGGGGTTCTCACGTCAATAAGCTCTTGCGTAATCCAAATACTTTCGAGTTCTTGATCTTTCGAGTGGGGAATCTCGGTTATGAATTTATCGATTGATTAGTTTCATGGTGATTTTATGATCAAGTCGATAAGCTCAAGTACTTGTGTAACTAGATCAAAAAATTCGGGTCTATAGAATTCGCGATTTTATGATAAGATGGAAGCTAATCGTACCGCTTGCGTGAACTGAAATTTGAGCACGACCACCAATCGTGATTTTTATTATTTTTACGATTTTGAGAGTAAAAATAAAAATTCAAGCAAACTGTCATAAAACTCTTGTACAATCAGCGCGTCTGAATCAATAGAGATTATACAATCCTCCTTATTCGATATCTTTTAATTGTACGCGATGTCTAGATCTAAATCTTAATGTGTTGACACCAGAAGCACTACAATGATCCAGATAATTCAAGTTTTTCTTATTCTTACGCATCATAAAAAAAAAATTATTCCAAAAATATTTTTTAAATTTTATAGTTGTAAACAATCACAATATCTTTTTTTTTTCTTTACGTAAAAAAACTATATTGTTAAGATGAATAAGTAATTTGATGATTTCATTGATAATCCATACTCATTATCAACACAAAAAAAAACTGAAAATTGTCAAAACCTGAAAGTTTTAATTTACTCTTGCTTACTCACGAATAAAATTTAAGCCTCTTATTCATAAAATTATCGAGACGATCAACCAGTATAGCGTCTACAGTAACTGTAATAATTTTACTTTTTGTGCAGAATAAAAAAAATGATGAAAAGTCATTGAGGCTTTTTATGAGTAAAAATTGAGCAAACAATAAAAGTAACAGAGTCCATAAAAAAAGTTAAGGAGTTGTGGCAATAAAAAAAAATGACTTTAAAAGGGAAGCCCTCATTTCAAGAAGTCAAAGAGAAAGAAGAGGAGAAAGTGAGGGTAGCTATGATGAAAAAAGTAAAAAAAGTACGTTGGCTTTGTCACCATCGTGTATTGCATTACAGGACACATCTATCGATTGGAAGCTCGAGAGAGAGAGAGAGAAGAGCTATCAGGTTTCGTTGCTAGGCGATATCTCGATAATATCAACCAGCTCTTTGCCATCTCCTCCTTCTCTTCCTTCTCCTCAACGAAAGGATGAGGTAGGACCGGGTAGGACCAGCCAAAGGATGATGCACGTCTGCATCGGGAATATTAATGCGCCCATAGTGGCATCATCATCATTCTCTCTTTATCAATCAAAGACAATTAATATACTAGTTTTTCTCGATGACACTAAACTAATGTATACAATATCTTAACTTTTTCAAAATCATGATGCGTTTTTTTCAGAGCTTCTATCTTTTTCAATCGCTATTCCAACTTTATACTTGATTCTTATCTTGTTCATCATACAAATTCCTTTATATTTTGAATATAGTTCAACATCTTTTTAAAAACTGAAAAATTTCAAATTTTAAACGTCCTTGGAAACATCTAATTGATCATAGAGCGTATGTTATTAAAATTGTCTATTACCAGCTTTATCAAACTACTAAATGATTGTGAGCATCAGGGAAACACCTAAAATTATCGCGTGGAAAAAATCGG
Organism: Encarsia formosa; assembly: GCA_038277355.1. Classification (NCBI taxonomy): domain Eukaryota; kingdom Metazoa; phylum Arthropoda; class Insecta; order Hymenoptera; family Aphelinidae; genus Encarsia; species Encarsia formosa. The sequence goes on along the minus strand of CM076185.1, from coordinate 18,572,798 downwards.
ATGATGTAAATTTTTTAGCTTGTAAATGTCGCTTTTTTCCGCAGGATTATCATCAATTTCATTTTATGTGTAGACGATTTTGTCGGAAATTAAAATTTATTTATACGGTTTACTTTGTCTTCATTTTCACCCCTGCTTGTTCGATTAATGTACGCGCGAGGTTTAATCGCGCTTGTATCTTTCAAAATGGGCTCATTATGTACTTCGAAATCGCTACTTCACTTATTATCTCGGTTTATTGTAATTTACACCGTCATTTACAAAGATCTCTTTCAAACCTGTAAAAATTTATTTTAAAATAACATAACACATTGAAACCGCGTGCATCTAAGGCTTCAAATCAATCCTAAGCAAATTAGCGAAAGACACAAAAAAAAAAAAATTTCGGTTTAAACTTTTACATTTGTAGAGACAAACAATTAATTAATTGAATAAAAATAATTCATATAAATTTTTATATTTGTTTGACGTTTAATAACTATCATTGCTTTTTTTTTTATTTGTACAATCTGTTAATGAAAATTGTTTAAAACAAATTAATTTGTAATAAATATAAACTCTACTAAAAAAAAAACTCCTGCAAAAGTGAATGTTTCTATTAAAGGATGTGGCATCATCAATCTTCCATTATGTTTCTGTATTCTATCAAAATATCTAGAAAACTGCTGCAGCATGAAAAATGAGGAAATAGCATAAATTAAAATCATTAGAGGCTTAAAAGAGGGAGCGTTACTACTGTATCTTGTATGAGATCAAATCCTAAATTGCAAGCATCCTGAAAAATTTACTGATTTTTAACTTCGTGAATATTATATCTTACCCCACCTCATCACGCTCTAAAAGCGAAGAAAAACAAATTTAATAGCATACTTTAAAAAACTATTGAAATTTATAGACCGTTGAATCAGTGTTATTCTGTAATTTTGAAGTATATAGTCATAAACATCGATCATAAATTCAAAGGTGCTGTAAAGATGGAGCAAGTGTAAGATATATAACACGAACTTGGCTAAAGTTCGACATCTCTCGACTACTAGGAAATGAAAAAGCACGTGATAAACGAGGCAATCCAGATTCTGCAATTCTAGTTCGAGGATGCATAATTACTTATTTCGCTCCAATTCTTACTTTGCATCAAAAACTACAAAGAAACTCTTTTAATAAAACAAGATCAATAGTTTTTTCAATAATCTTAAATTAAATAAATTTTTATTGTATTGGGCTTTTTGAAACTTTCAAATGAAATTTTAAATTTTCATTTTCAATTGAAGCAAAAAAGGATAACTCACGAAAATATTCCCAGTTTTCTCTTAAACCTTAATTCAAGCTAAAGACCTAGAGTCGCAGAGTATTAAAGACACACATTAGACATTAACCTATGGTGCTACCGACCGCGACGTATCCGACACAAACTGACTCAACGGCCACGGATAGTGTTCCAAAAAAATTTTAGAAAACTATTACATTTGATTCAAATATGTTTAATTTTTATGCTTATAATAAGTTTATTTATTTATTCAAATAAACAGGATGAACCCATAATGCAAAAGTTTATAATAGCAATATTGCAAGAGCCATAACGTAGATATTGCATAATATTAGACACAATTTATGAATATGATAGTATTATCCTATAAGCTCTCTGTATACACTATTATATAGAAGAAATTGATAAGCCCACTAGTAAAACTCCAAATTTAATAGAAAAAACAAAAACTAAAAGTAATATAGAATCATTCTAAGTTTTTTAATTCTAAGCACCTAAATTGAAAAATCTGTTAAGTTAATTAAATCAACTAAAGTCGGTGTCAGGCCGTTTTTTCCAAAAAAATTTCAAACTGTTAAAAAGAAAATTATTTTGATCTTCATAATAAAAATAATTTATTACATTGCAGTTCTCCAATTGGTTGCTCTTATCAGTTCTCAAACATTCATGGATCTTAAAATCAAGCTAACGGAGCCAAACTCTGGGAGTGACGGGAAAACTAGCAACAGAAGATTCGCGGAATAATTTCGTAACTTACATATTATTTCCATCCTCTAACCTCAAAATTGGATCTTCGCTTCTTTGTTTTCGGTTCTCGGACGGAAAAAAAAATTGCCTAACTTGGCCTCCTTGCCTTCGGCTCGGCCCGCAAACCACCCTTCGGTGGCCAAATAAGCCCTTGTCTGACCAGGCTGGCAATTTACAATTTAACTTTCTTTCTTATTTGCTGCCTTTATTAGTCCAAGAACTCACTTTTATTGTCAAGCTAGCAAAGTAAACTCCTGTTAGTAATAATTGATAGTAATTATAGCAATACAAAGGATGCTTTGAGATTTATATCGTTTAATTTTTCGAATTGCCAAACTTACCAAAATAGCGAGTAGTAACACACACAGAAAAGTCTGATTTAACAGTTTAGTCAGCCGTCTTAACTATTAAACAATATGTAAAATATACCAAAATATACAAAGATTTCATAGGTTATTTTACATGCCGATTAACAGTTAAGACGGATGACTTGACGGTTTTACTGGGCTTTTCTGTGTGCAGGAGTAAGTCTGAAAATTTATAAGTGTACAATATACCATAATTTTTCACAGAAAAATTTTTTAATCAAAACTAGACGTCAAAAGATGCGTTTACATAAATTATTTATTTGACTCATTAATAGCGGAAATAAAGTAAATTTGAAAAAAAAAAAAAATAAACTCTTATTATTAAAAATTAATAAAAAGTCCAAGCATGGTTCTTTTCACGAAGTTCAAAGTTTATTTTTAAAAATATTAAACAAAGAAACAAATAAAAATAATAAAAGAAAAAAAACAGGTAAAAAAAGAAGAAAAAGTAACCGGAATGTAATAAACAGTAGTCGTATTATCGCTATGGAATCGCGTGTAGAGGTCCGCTCAGAATAGCGGTTATAATCACGTTGCGTTACTAATAAAGGCAGAAACAACGAGTTTAAAAAAAAAGAATCAACGCGAAGAAAAAATATAGGGACGTTCTTTGTATAATGTGGATATAATAGTTTTTTCAAACTATACAATTTTAAAAGCTTTGTCCAAAAATAATAAATTTAGAAATCTAGCTAATTTTTAAATTTTATGACCTCGAGACCTTGCAAAATATTTTTATCCATCCGGTAATTTTAATTTTTTCACAGGAATAATTGCCAGTTCATTGATAAATTAATTTAATTTAAAACTGATGTAAATATTAACAGTAAACAACTGTATTTATTTTGAAACATAGGAATTCACGAGGATTTTTTCATGAGTCAGTGAAGTGGGAATTCCCTTAGATCAGCAAAACAAAATTACCATAAAATTTGCAAATTACAAACCTACTTATTTTGTTTTCACATTGTCAATCAAGTCATCAAGTGAATATTTTTATTATTATTATTTTTTTTTTTTTATTAATGTCTAGAATTATTCGGCACCGCTTAATATTCTAGACATTAGTATCCTCCATTATTCATTAAAAAAGCGCTCGACAAAACGATATGTAAGAACCCAAAAAAATAGTTTAAAAGTTTATTAAAATAATTTAAATTTTAGTTTTAGCTAAGCAGTAAGTTACAAAAGACAACATCGATTAAAACCTTATACATAAATAGCTAATAATAAGTTTTTTCAAGCAACCTCTTCAAACGTCCTGAAGTGGTTTGGTACCCCTACGCAAATCTCGAGTTGTCTTCGGAAGTGTACATGCTTATCATTTTGCATGAAAATCGTATTTTGTAACAGTTTATAATTTAAATTAATTATTTCTATGAACTTTTACCACACTGAGAGAAGGATTTGGTTCAAGGAACCAAATATATTTGGTTGAAAAGAAATCGGATAATTTGGTTGTGGGAACCAAATGTTTGGTCCACACTCCACGCGTAAAAATCGAGCTTTTATTTTTGTTTAAAAAAAAAATTTTATTTATTATTGTATTATTTTATTGTTTATTGTTGTAATAATTTGCTTAAATCAGTTACTTTTATTCTTGTTAAATGTATAAGAATATATTTCAATTTCAAATTTCAGCAATAAATTTCGAAGAATTAATTAAGTTTATTTAAATATGAGTTTTATCTTGACAACAAAATTAGTTTTCTCTACGAAGTTAAATCAAATTACTAATCGTTTTCAATCTAATATAGCACCGATCATTTTAATAAATTTTTCGTGAGTTCGTAATTTTCTGAATTACCGCAAAAAATTTTTTGAGGTTATAACAGCGAACTGTTTGACATGACTGTGATCTATACATTTGGTTCCTGTACCAAATCATTGGTCGCATGAACCAAAGCTTGGGAGGAACCAAAAATAACCAAATCTTGGTTCACACAACCAAATTTGGTTGCGTGAACCAAATTCTTCTCTCAGTGCATTAATATATCTATTTTTATTATTTCATAAGAAAATGTCACTTGGAGTATATTTGAGACTACTCATAGTAGAGGTTTTTCCCGAGGTCTTTCCATAATGTTAGATGGGGTAGAGTTAAAAATGTACCAGTATAAATATCAAAACACTTAAGGAATCTTTCATAACTACTTTTATACACTGCTAAAAAAAGTATTTGTTTTATTAAAATGGATAAGAATAATTTAAAAGTGAATTTTTTATTAGTTATTTAAAATAAAACTATTTTAAAAGCTTATTCTGACAAACATTTCAAATTTAAATAATTTGGCAATAATTAAATACTGCTAAAAAAAGTATTTGTTTTATTAAAATGGATAAAAATTATTTAAAAGTGAATTTTTTATTAGTTATTTAAAATAAAACTATTTTAAAAGCTTGTTCTGACAAACATTTCAAATTTAAGTAATTTGGCAATAATTAAATTTGGGTCGACTTCTTTTGCAATTGGTAATCTTTAAATTATTATTGATTAAATAATATTGAAATACATTTCTACATTCTATTTTCAAAATTTTATTTAATTGTAGGGCTTTATAACAGTGTACTAATTAATAATTTTAACCGTTGTATGTAATTATTTTCAAAAAATATTGTTTTTTATTTTCATTTCAAACAAAGTTACCAGTAAAATAATTTGATATTGTAATAATTAAATAAAATGAAATAAACTAAAATAAAAAACTAATAAATTAAAAAAAAAAAACTCTGTAAGTACAATGTAGCACACAATTGTCCAAAATAAACGACTTCCCGCGCCGAAAAGCTCGAAAATGTTTCTCATCCGGTCATTTCTGCTGCAGGGCTATGCTCTGCAGAAGCTGCGCATAAATACCCACGCACACATACATCATGCAAGAGAAAAAACAGGATGATTACACGCACGACGACCGCAAGTCAACGCGACAGTTAAGGCATTTTATGCATCGGAGTAACTTACTTTTTGCGAAATAACATCGACGTGCCATGCAACTGGCTAATCGATTTCAAAAACAGTCGTACGTGCTTTGATTGAAATACACGGGAATGAATATATTCACAAAAAATAGAAAAATTTTTTAACTTTCTTTCTTTTATATATCGTACTAAAAAATTCAATAAAATTAAAGTAATCGTTTTCAGCATTTTTTTTTTAATTCAAAACTAAAATGAAAAATAAAATAAAATAAAAAACGACCACGTAAGGTGCAGATAATAAAAACCAATTCCATGAAAATTTTTTTTACCCAAGTTCTATTGTAAGCTAGAATGGTTTTTATACTCTTATTTCCAAACCTGGTCTCATAAATTTTGTTTTAAAAGCAAACGTAAAAAAAAAGAGAGAGGATCTAGTAAAAAGCAAAGAAGGCAAAAAATTCTCGATACAAGAAATGAAGAATTTCCTTTTTGGCTTGAAGAGTTTCCACATCGGGTTTCTTAATGCGTAAAACATTCTCGATAAAAAAGAAATAGATATATGACATTATAAATAACGAGATAAATAAAATTAAAAAAAAAAAACATAAAGTATTTTCGAGATAAAAAAAATGTTAACAAATAAAAAATCATTAAAATTTAAAATTTATGCATTAAATTACTCCGGCATAAGTAGGAGAAGCCAAGATTACTATTAAGAAGTTATTAAAATAAGTGATTATTTTTATTTTTCAAAAATAAAATCATGATAACTTTCAAGAACTAATTTATTTGAATGCATGTTCGAAATAAGATGTACTTTTGATGAAAAACGTTTAAATAATACAACTTATACCCCTCATGCATTCAAATAGTGCTTTTTAAGCACTACTAGATTAAGAATGGTGCTCTTATCAACCTTTGGTGACATAACATCAATTCACTCAGAATTAACAATGTTTGTAGTCACGCCGAGTTTTTAAACACTCGAGCACACTTCCGAGAACGAAGGTTGTACCAAGGGCTCGAAAGCCCCAAACTACGAGCCAAACTATATTAATGGTGTAGGTATCAGACTTTGGCGTGACGACCAAAAATCAAGTATTGATTCTATTTTTTAAAAAAGAGTAAACGTTGAAGAAATTTCATTCCCAACCGCCGCTTTATCCCAAAATAGATATATTATACATTTTATCCCCCCCGCCCCCATTGACTCCCGTATTCACCCAAGGTGACCGTGTTTGAGAACTTCGGGCATGTGGAAGAGGAAAACCCAGTGCGAAAAACAGGGTTTGCTAGGAGTGGGTCCGTAAGGTAGACAATGCCTGAGCAGCTTCGTTAATAATTGATCTCACAGTCGACATTTATTCCTATACGAATCGGACTCGCTCACTGTCAAAGTATCGGAGAGAATATTTAAACGACTTTTTTTGTGACGAACAATTCGGTAAAAATACACAATGTACACTACCTCACTAAAACTGCGGCAAAGAGCACATGATAAACTACTTTTGGAAAAGTGTTAGCGCCGGGATCCGAGCGCACGACTCCAAGGAAGTCGAGCGCTCTAGCTTTTGAGCCGACGGGCTCTGAAAACCCAAATTTGTAAAATATTTATCATAATCTTCGACATAATTGAACGAAATTATTAAATTCGTTATTTGTTTGTTTGTTTGTTTTTTTTTTTTTTTTTTTTTTTTTTTAAATTTACTACTAATTCTGACGACTTTGAACACTAGTAATATAATCTTCATTCAAGAAAAATGAAGTTCATTTGTGAGTCTTTCAGAAGCTTTTCAAGTGCCGCTTGATTACTTTCAAGATTTACTATTTTTATGTATGAGAATATTTCAGATATGTAAAGTTATTTTAATTTTTTTTTTCCAACTTTCAAGTAAAAAACCTTGATGAACTGAATTAAAAAAATTTTTTTTTACTTTTTTATAATCAATCAGTCACTATACGACTAATTTTAATTTTTACGTAAATTTTACAACTATACCCTGATTAAATTGATTTTTCTAGGAGATTAATCATGATAAAATTAAATATCTTTAGATATTAATTATTTCAAATATCAGTTTTTAATTAAAATAAACTAAAAATTCTCATCGCTGCATAATACAGTAATCAACTCTCATTAGTTTTTCAGAGATACCCAGTAAAATCATGACTTTTTGGAAACATGAAAAGGATAAAATTTTTAACTAATTAATAGACAGCAAGTTTTTTATTTGTCCAGAAAAAGATTTTTTTTAATTTTAATGTGTAAAGTATTATATAAAAAAATAAGTTTGAAGCTGAATAAATCAATCATAGGAAACTATAAATAAAAAAATACGTTTCAATATAAAAAAAAAAAAAAAAAAAAAAAAAAAAGAGAAAATCCTTGAATTCATATCGTAATTTCGTTAACCGAGCAAAACTTTTTTCAACACACGGCGCAGAAAGTTCAAACTTTCCGATTTGTCCCAAACAGGGAGTTTGAACTTTCCTTGCCTCCTGTTGAAAAAAATATTACACACGAGGGAGTGCAAAAATGAGCTAACCCTTAGCAAACCTTTGACACCCTCGCCTTCGGCTCGGGCATCAATTTCGGTTTGCTAAAGGCTAACTAATTTTTGACTCCCGCAGGTGTGTAAAATACTATATATCTGCGAAAAAAAAAAAAGAAAAAGAAATAAGGATCTTGTGCTTACAATGAACAATGGAGGGGGAGGGGTTGAAATCATAGTTCTTAAAGGCGCGCAGTTCATGCAAGTGAAAACTTAATCCCGGGACGCAGAAGAAACAAACAGCGCAAGTTACCCAGAACAAAACACTATCATAGAAGTAGCTTTAATTAAAATAAGTGTTGCCATGCGTGCACGTGAGCGTGAGTATTGGCGACTCATGTGTGCAAGATGGCACCAAAATCCCAAAGAGCGAGTACTTGCAAGAACTTATTGTTTTTACAATAAAAAAGGGTGCAACTTTAAAAAGTCACCGCTAACTTATCGTCAAAATATATTTTGATTATTTTAATTACAAAGCTAAATAATGATTTGACTGTGAATAGCTAATTTGCAGATGAAAAAATTAAACAAGGCTTTAGTTTTCATATCAAAGAAAAAAAAAATTATCAATCATATTAGTATCATAATCAATGTCTTTTATGCTGGTAAGAATTATTAAAGCGTTGAAAACTGTATTGGAAGCTCGAAATTTTAAGAATTCAGTCAAAAATGGAAATATAATTTGGTGAGATGAACGCAAATCAGATTTTAAAAATTGTCAAATTCCACGATTCAAGAAAAACATGGATCCAGTACGAAGGTAGCTGCTCCGGAAATCAATGCACCAGCTTGGTGGTGTTTCCATTAGACGTGCATTGTTCGTCTATAATACTGCAGACGCTAGCACGCCCTGCGGAATTATACAGCACCTGCACCAGCTCAAACAAAGTCGATCATTATATTCGGATTCGGATGCTGCGACTGACAGAAGGAAAAGTTTTAACGGGGACGTCTACTCGATAAAATGAATTTTTCCGATATTTATGAGGATTCAATTTGCACGAGCTTATGAACCAGTTTGTCTTTGGATTTTCTACCACGCACCTTCGTTACAAAGCATATCATATTTTTCAAAATTTACAACGGACTATTTGAACTTAAACTCTTTAACTGTTATTTTCTCGAATGAGCATAAATTTTATATGCGAGTGAGAAATTAATTTTGATGATCCTCGTAATTATCGCTAGCGTAAGGTTCACCCTATTGACCTGTTGGCCGCATACAACAGTAAATAAAAGGTTCGACGGAGCATGAGTTACATTATTAGTGATACAAACTGAGTAATTGATAAATTAAAGGTACCTATAAGATCATTTGTTAAACCCGTATTTGATGGCTTGCAAGTGAAATATCTCTCATTAATTAATGTAACAAATTATTGTTTCATTACATTAGAATTCTCACTCTCACCAACGTAGTCTAGATTTTCAATGCATTTACACTTAAAGGATAAATGATTTTATACACAACTGGTCATGTTAATTATGCATATTGCCTATTTTTAAGAATTCAAAACATAATTTTATAATAAAATTGAAGTGTCGGGATTATAAAAGCATACATTACTAAAAACTGGTTTATTTCGAGAATAAGCAGAAATTTTAAATAAAAAAAAAAAAAAAAAAAATTTCTTAGAAAAAAAAAACCTTTTTTTATGTACTATAAAAAATTTAGTTTGCATAAAATTAAATCGCGGGTTTAAGAGTAAAGAATTCAAGAGAGTCAGAGAGATTTAAAAACCAAAAAAAGAGCTGCACTGGAGTATAAGGAGCAAGGTCGACAACGTCACCCGTTGAGCATTGGAGGGGATAGTTGCTCACAGTAAATATGTAAGTATAAACCCGTTTGGCCCGTAGTCGCAGAGTAGGCTGTATCACGCAAGTCCTTCGCCCAAAAATTACCATCAATATCATACGGCACTTTGATATTGATAATAGTTGTATAATGTAAACACAACAAAAATATAATCTCACCTGTGCTGCAGCATGAAATTCTGGTCCTCGCGTGCACAAGGGTGGTCGCGTGGTGGCGCTGCTCATGCGCACTCGTCAGTCAATGTCAATGGCTCGCGGAAGCAGAAGACGCGCACCCCCCGCAACGACAAGCCCTCGCACTTAAAACTGAGTCTACGATTTTGCACAATTCACTGGACGAAGATTACCGAGAATCACTACAGTACAAGAAAAAAAAAAGAAGGAAAAAAAAAAAAAGAAACGAGCGACAGAACAGAAAAGAGCGCAGGACTCTGGCAAGAGCCGAGGTGGCGAGCATCAGCTGTGCGCTAGCGCGGGCGGCGGCATCAACAGCAACATCCACGAAAGGACTGCTGAGTGCTGCTGCTGCTCTGTTTCTTTCTCTCCCCTCCGATTCTTGCTTGGCCGGCCGGCAGTACCCTACCCACCTATATATGTGAAGCAGCGCACGCTCCCCGCCGCCACTGGCCCGCTCTTCCTTCTCTCCAAAGGTGAAAGGAGCCGCTCTGCACCGCGGTCCGCGACGAGGAGAGAAGACCTGATGGCCCATGCTTGTTTTTCGTCAACGACCTTATAGATCTGTGGAGATACCCAGGACTTTTTTTTCTCCGTCTCAATTCTTCAGCCGGTTACGTTTTACTGTTATACTCAGTTCCAATCCCGTCATAAATTATTAAAAGTCTTGACCTCTGAATATTCTTCTAAAAATTTGGTCTATGTATCATGTAATAATTCCAGCTCAAAAATCATGTGATCAATACTAAATAAAAATTAAAAATTACACCTAAGTTTTACCTACTAGTTAGCTCGCATTTATTTCCTTTTGTAAGTTGTAACTTACCTAACGTAAGTATTTTCTGTTATAATTTAAAAATTAAAACTAATAAACTGCTTATTTATAAGTAAACGATGTATGTATTTATTGTTTATTTTTATTGATTGCTTACAACCAATATTTACTTAGTTTCAAGCTACATCTTGACCTTCTCAGCGCAAGTAACTGCAATCTTTTTAAGTGCACTCGCCAAAACGTATATTTTGTTTTTGTAAATAACTTACGATTACAATGTGCGTTGGGTAGATCAGAAACTCATTTCTATACGCAAACTCATACAACCCTAGATGGTAAGATTTAATCCAAGGCACTGAGCTACGTGATAATATGTGGTACCGACATCTAAGTGTACAGTCAGCGGACATCTTAACTTTCCCGCATTTGAATTTGCCGCGGAAAGAAGATGGCCGCGAGAGTCGATATTTTTGTGGTTTGCCAACCCAGGCTATAGGGGAAAAAAAATTTATTATATTCGAAGTGTAAGGCGCAAGTGAGGTTAGAGTTTCCCAGTGTTTACAAATAAACAGAGATTTATGATGAATGAAATCATATTAATCTTTGATTAGTTTCTAGCTATGATGCGGAAAGTATCAGGGTGATTTGTTGTTGTGTATAGAATTGTGAAGTTGGAGTGTTATCAAAAAGGTAAATTGATACTAATTTTTATAAGTTCTCAATAACTCAAAATTTTCTTTAAAACTTTTTAGTGATAGTTATTAACAACAACAAATCACCCTGATACTTTCCACATCATAGCTAGAAACTAATCAAAGATTAATATAATTTCATTCATCATAAATCTCTGTTTATTTGTAAACACTAGGAAACTCTAACCTCACTTGCGCCTTACACCTCGAATATAATAAATTTTTTTTCCCCTAGCCTGGGTTGGCAAGCCACAAAAATATCGACTCTTGCGGCCATCTTCTTTCCGCGGCCAATTCAAATGCGGGAAAGTTAAGATGTCCGCTGACTGTACACTTAGCTAGGCCAGAATGAACGGATCAAACATTATAACGATAATAATTGCTATGAATATCTTAATAAAACTCTCCTGTAATTAAAAAAATTATTAAAATTTTAATGTCATCATGTAAAAATTTCAAAAATTTTACATTTACTGCGCTGCGGTATCAGGACTGCCCGAAAAGTTATGAATTTTCACCTTTCCGCTGATCGTATTCATGTTTATTTTATCGATTCGAGCAATAAAAAAAGTTACATTTCGATGCCTTAAACAAATATAAATTAATCATACGAAAAATATTTCAATTCAGAGTTGCCAACAAAAAAACGCATGTTTAAAACTTGAAAATAATTTTATGGTGATTCCCGAGAAAAAATCACCATTAGAAAGATTCCAGCGAAAAAAAATCAAATAAATCAAAGTGTGCACTTTACCCATGGAAAAAAAGTTTATTCTAATTTTCACTCAACTTCTGAATAGAATACACTAATAGTACCGTCAGGTATCATATTTATTCGTACACTATGCATTTACGGTAAGGTACGAGTGTAATTTTTTCAATGTACTTATCACAGGAAATCAATAAAAATAAATTGTTTTCTACAATAAAACTACTATCTTTGACGTGCAAGACGTGGGTACTAATTTTTATTCTCCGGATGGCTCTGATTCCTCGTTGTTTGCTTGAAAGTCTTCTGCTTCTATCGTGCTTGAGGCAATCTATAAGCCTTCGAGGGTATGGTTTATTTTTACTTTGTGTAGTTTTTTTTTTTTTTTTAAGAATTTTTGAAAACTTTTTGCAACATTTAATTGAGCGTTGAATAATTTTTTTAAATGTATCTTATTGACATAAAAAAAAAAAAAAAAACAGGTCTACATCTCGATTTTACCATAAAATTAAGTTTTTAAAATTCATAAATAAAAAATTTATGCACACTTGTGGGTATCTAAACAAAATATGTATTTCATAAAAATCTTGACAGATGAGCGCTACTGTCAGTTAAAACAGATTTGCTGTAACTTTTGTTGTCGTTTTTGTGGTTTACTCAGCTGCGCGAAGAAGTTAAAAGTTTTAATTGAATCAGAACGCAATTAAACTTTTCCGAAAGTGTCTTTGACATTTTTCTTTGAATTAAATCGGCTCCGAAAAACTCATAAGGTGGCCCTGCCAAAAAATGCTCAATTATTAGTGATGCTAGAAGTTAGTGTATAAAAATATTTCAAACTTTGTTTATGTTTTTTGACGATATAGATATTTACTGCAGCGTTTTGGATCTGAGATACTGTTTACTTTTCCATTGTCTTTTTTGTATTTATATGTTCAAAGTTTAAGGTGAAGCGTGTTGTCGTTGTTAAACCCGCATAGACTACTTTTGAAAAGAAACGCAAACAACGTAAAAATCAAAAACTATATTATCTGTGCGGAATAATGTTGTACAGTCAATTCATAGTGGAGGGTGTACACAGAAATTCAAACTAAAATTTTTTAATTGAGAAACTAAGGAAAAGTGTAAAATCGATCGATGATATACAAATAAAAACGTTCAAGCAGCTCATCAAGACACTATATAGTATTTAATCATCTTTCGAAAATTTTTCATTTAAAAATAATTTTTCAGCTACGCGTAATTATTCAAGAACAATGCTTCAAAACAAAGAATTTTAATGACCCACACAAGGCCAAACTTCTCACTTTATCAAACAATGACTTTATGAAAGTCTTGTTACTTCATGATGAATCTAAAATAAATTGAAAAATTAATGAAAACAAAATAATTTTCAAGAACAGATGAACAAACATTGAATAACTAGACATTGCATTCGCAAAAAATTTTAATAGAGTAAAAAACTAAAAAATTAAAATAGTCCTTCGTCTTTATATAAGAACACAACATGGTTGAGTAAGATGAAATTACCAATAACCTAACGAATATTTCTGGCCAACTCGAAAATGATAGATTTTTGTAATGACAATTAATTATCGTGTAAATAATTTTTTATCTTTAGTAAGCCTACTCTAAAACAACAAACTGCATATAGTTCTAGTAATAATATTACAAAAAGAATAATAAGAAATTTAGATGAAAATTTTTTTGACGCGTACAATCGAGAAAAAGGTTGGAGAGTTGATAAGGCACCCATCGAGCAAATTAAATGTATAAAAATTAGTGAACCCAACGTCCGGATGATTTTTAACAATTTCAAAAATATCTATTGGCTCATTATTAACTAAATTGGACCATTGAAAAAATTTTCACACAGAACATACTTGAAAATACAACTAAAGAAAGATAAAGAAAAAATGGTTACCTTTAAGTCTGATTAAACTAAGTTAAAAAACAAGTCAGAAAAAAATAACCATTTTATCGAGTAAGAAATGTAACAGATTCCACTGTCACTTGATACTAACCTTATGATACTTGCATTAGGTTCGATCCTCGCAATTTCCTGTTGGTACCATTTAAGAAATATCAATTAACTTCTTAGTTTTAAGTTTTTTTTTTTTAATGTTGATTCAATTACTAATTGTTATCCATCATAACTTGTTTAAAATTATTATTAGTAATTTTAAGTTTCAAGAGACGGTAGTCATTCATAATTTAGTCAAATTATGTCATGCTCAGTCATTAGGTATTTTATCTAAGTGAATTTGAATACTGGTATTCAAGTTTTTTATGTTACAATGTTTTTTCGTCTACTTCGTATGCGATATATGTAAATCATTCAAAAATTCGAGAGTCCAAGGATATTTTTATATAGTTCTAAGAACAATTGACTTTTATGCTGTTTTTTACCGAAACTGGAATAAGATAATCCGATGACTTGAATAATCTGAGTTTAGAGAGCTTAAATTACGATAAGAGAAAAATTTGCTTAGCTTGAAGGTTCTAAGATTCAATTAGCTACAAAGTAGAGTACCAAGCAATTCCTGGCTATTGGAAGTATTTGAGAGTCAATATATTTTTTAAGTTTCTAGGCAAGGATCGAAATTACTAAGCTTGGCTTCCGGCTTTCTAAAATAAGGCTTTAAACTAAAGGGCTCATGTAGTTAGCCTCCGAGATAAGTTTGTAGAATTCTTAGCTCATTTAGAAAAAGAAACTTGACATAAAGAATACATAATAATAATGAAAAAAACAAAACAAAAAGTGCGTGCTTTTTTAGTCAAGTTTTGAAATTCGCCAAGCTTGGGATTTCTTAGCCTGACTTGGCTCAAATTTATCAAGCTTGGGCATTCGTAGCCCAGCTCAAATGTGACAAGCTTGAGCATTCTAAAGGCCGTCACAGGAACTCTGGCGAATCGCTCGATGCTCCATCGATCGTTGCGCACCTAACCTCAATGCTGAACTGGGCGATCGGTCGGTTTAAGAAATCGGCATCGCTCGTCGACCGCTGGCCGATCGTCCAATCCAGCTGTGAGGTTGGGTGGAAAACGGTCGACGGTCGTCAGTCGACAAGTGATTTCGCCCGAATTCTGATGATGGCCCCAAGCCTAGCCGAAATTTGTCAAGCTTGGGCAATCGTAGCTCAGATTGAATGTGCCTAACAAGCATTCGTTGCTCAGCTCAAAAAGGCCAAGCATAGGCATTCTAAGCCTCACCGAAGCTTATCAAGTTGGAACATAATAAGCGTCGAAGAAATTTGTCAAGCTGGAACATTTGTAGCCTAGCTTGAAATTTCTAAGCTGAGCAGCTGATCTTCGGGCTAAGCTCCAATCCGTTGGGCCTAGCTCGGAGTTTTCGTTGCATAGCTTGAATGTGCCAAGCTTGGGTATTCTAAGCTTACGCGAAATTTGTAAAGCTTGAATACTCATTGCGTAGCTCGGAAGTTCCTAGCTAAGCTACTGAGCTATCGGGCTAAGCTCCAAGCTCGAACATTCGTAACATAGCTTGGAAGTTCTAAGCCGAGCTGCTGAGCTATCGGGCTAAGCTCCAATCTCGAACATTCGTAGCATAGCTCGAAAGTTCTAAGCCGAGCTGCTGAGCTATCGGGCTAAGCTACAAGCTCGAACATTCGTAGCATAGCTCGAAAGTTCTAAGCCGAGCTGCTGAGCTATCGGGCTAAGCTACAAGCTCGAACGTTCGTAGCATAGCTCGGAAGTTCTAAGCCAAGCTGCCGGGCTAAGCTACAAGCTATCGAGCTAGGCTCCGAGCCATTGGGCCCAGCTCGAAGCATTCATAGCTCAGCTTGAATGTGCCAAGCTTAGAATGCCCATGACAAATTTTGTCAAGGCTTAGGATGCTCAAGGCATTCTAAGCTCGGACAAAATTTGTCAAGCTTAGGCATTCTAAGCTCGGACAAAATTTGTCAAGCTTAGGCATTCTAAGCTCGGCCAAAATTTGTCAAGCTTGGGCATTCTAAGCTCGGCCAAAATTTGTCAAGCTTGGGCATTCTAAGCTCGGCCAAAATTTGTCAAGCTTGGTCATTCGTAGCCTAGCTCGGAAATTCTAAGCCGAGCGGCCGAGCTATCGGGCTAAGCTCCAAGCTATCGAGTCAAAGGATTGGGGCCCGGGTGTTTATACATTTTAAAACTAAATAATAAAAACAAGGAAAGAAAAAAAACGCCTAAAAAAAAAAAAAAAAAAAAAGAAATGAACAAAAATATACACATTAAAAAAATTATAATAAAAACAAAAAAAGGTAAAAAGTCCACCACAATAAATAAAAATAAAAAAAATACTACTTGAAAAAGAAAAACAGAAAAAAAAAAATAATAATAATTATGAAATTAAGGAGCATATTTGAAATGTTCGTTTAGAATTAAATACGTCTCCTTTATATCATCTAGTCTTTGTAACTTCAATAGTAGATGAAATTAAACTCGCGCCCCCTAGCGGCGTGTATCGCAACGTAATAGCAGCTGTACTGAGCTTCCATGAATACTGCTAGGGGGCGCGAGTTTAATTTCATCTACTATTGAAGTTACAAAGACTAGATGATATAAAGGAGACGTATTTAATTCTAAACGAACATTTCAAATATGCTCCTTAATTTCATAATTATTATTATTTTTTTTTTTCTGTTTTTCTTTTTCAAGTAGTATTTTTTTTATTTTTATTTATTGTGGTGGACTTTTTACCTTTTTTTGTTTTTATTATAATTTTTTTAATGTGTATATTTTTGTTCATTTCTTTTTTTTTTTTTTTTTTTTTAGGCGTTTTTTTTCTTTCCTTGTTTTTATTATTTAGTTTTAAAATGTATAAACACCCGGGCCCCAATCCTTTGACTCGATAGCTTGGAGCTTAGCCCGATAGCTCGGCCGCTCGGCTCAGAACTTCCGAGCTAGGCTACGAATGACCAAGCTTGACAAATTTTGGCCGAGCTTAGAATGCCCAAGCTTGACAAATTTTGGCCGAGCTTAGAATGCCCAAGCTTGACAAATTTTGGCGGAACTTAGAATGCCTAAGCTTAAAAAATTTTGTCCGAGCTTAGAATGCCTTGAGCATCCTAAGCCTTGACAAAATTTGTCATGGGCATTCTAAGCTTGGCACATTCAAGCTGAGCTATGAATGCTTCGAGCTGGGCCCAATGGCTCGGAGCCTAGCTCGATAGCTTGTAGCTTAGCCCGATAGCTCAGCAGCTCGGCTTAGAACTTCCGAGCTATGCTACGAACGTTCGAGCTTGTAGCTTAGCCCGATAGCTCAGCAGCTCGGCTTAGAACTTCCGAGCTATGCTACGAATGTTCGAGCTTGTAGCTTAGCCCGATAGCTCAGCAGCTCGGCTTAGAACTTCCGAGCTATGCTACGAATGTTCGAGCTTGGAGCTTAGCCCGATAGCTCAGCAGCTCAGCTTAGAACTTCCGAGCTATGTTACGAATGTTCGGGCTTGGAGCTTAGCCCGATAGCTCAGTAGCGTAGCTAGGAACTTTCGAGCTATGCGATGAGTATTCAAGCTTTACAAATTTCGCGTAAGCTTAGAATACCCAAGCTTGGCACATTCAAGCTATGCAACGAAAACTCCGAGCTAGGCCTAACGGATTGGAGCTTAGCCCGAAGATCAGCAGCTCAGCTTAGAAATTTCAAGCTAGGCTACAAATGTTCCAGCTTGACAAATTTCTTCGACGCTTATTATGTTCCAACTTGATAAGCTTCGGTGAGGCTTAGAATGCCCATGCTTTGCCTTTTTGAGCTGAGCAACGAATGCTTGTTAGGCACATTCAATCTGAGCTACGATTGCCCAAGCTTGACAAATTTCGGCTAGGCTTAGGGCCATCATCAGAATTCGGGCGAAATCACTTGTCGACTGACGACCGTCGACCGTTTCCCACCCAACGTCACAGCTGGATTGGACGATCGGCCATCGGTCGACGAGCGATGCCGATTTCTTAAACCGACCGATCGCCCAGTTCAGCATTGAGGTTAGGTGCGCAACGATCGATGGAGCATCGAGCGATTCGCCAGAGTTCCTGTGACGGCCTTTAGAATGCTCAAGCTTGTCACATTTGAGCTGGGCTACGAATGTTCAAGCTTGGCACATTCGAGCTAGCCTACGAATGCCCAAGCTTGATAAATTTGAGCCAAGTCAGGCTAAGAAATCCCAAGCTTGGCGAATTTCAAAACTTGACTAAAAAAGCACGCACTTTTTGTTTTGTTTTTTTCATTATTATTATGTATTCTTTATGTCAAGTTTCTTTTTCTAAATGAGCTAAGAATTCTACAAACTTATCTCGGAGGCTAACTACATGAGCCCTTTAGTTTAAAGCCTTATTTTAGAAAGCCGGAAGCCAAGCTTAGTAATTTCGATCCTTGCCTAGAAACTTAAAAAATATATTGACTCTCAAATACTTCCAATAGCCAGGAATTGCTTGGTACTTTACTTTGTAGCTAATTGAAACTTAGAACCTTCAAGCTAAGCAAATTTTTCTCTTATCGTAATTTAAGCTCTCTAAACTCAGATTATTCAAGTCATCGGATGGATTATCTTATTCTAGTTTCGGTAAAAAAACAGCATAAAAGTCAATTGTTCTTAGAACTATATAAAAATATCCTTGACTCTCGAATTTTTTGAATGATTTACATATATCGCATACGAAGTAGACGAAAAAACATTGTAACATAAAAAACTTGAATACCAGTATTCAAATTCACTTAGATAAAATACCTAATGACTGAGCATGACATAATTTGACTAAATTATGAATGACTACCGTCTCTTGAAACTTAAAATTACTAATAATAATTTTAAACAAGTTATGATGGATAACAATTAGTAATTGAATCAACATTAAAAAAAAAAAACTTAAAACTAAGAAGTTAATTGATATTTCTTAAATGGTACCAACAGGAAATTGCGAGGATCGAACCTAATGCAAGTATCATAAGGTTAGTATCAAGTGACAGTGGAATCTGTTACATTTCTTACTCGATAAAATGGTTATTTTTTTCTGACTTGTTTTTTAACTTAGTTTAATCAGACTTAAAGGTAACCATTTTTTCTTTATCTTTCTTTAGTTGTATTTTCAAGTATGTTCTGTGTGAAAATTTTTTCAATGGTCCAATTTAGTTAATAATGAGCCAATAGATATTTTTGAAATTGTTAAAAATCATCCGGACGTTGGGTTCACTAATTTTTATACATTTAATTTGCTCGATGGGTGCCTTATCAACTCTCCAACCTTTTTCTCGATTGTACGCGTCAAAAAAATTTTCATCTAAATTTCTTATTATTCTTTTTGTAATATTATTACTAGAACTATATGCAGTTTGTTGTTTTAGAGTAGGCTTACTAAAGATAAAAAATTATTTACACGATAATTAATTGTCATTACAAAAATCTATCATTTTCGAGTTGGCCAGAAATATTCGTTAGGTTATTGGTAATTTCATCTTACTCAACCATGTTGTGTTCTTATATAAAGACGAAGGACTATTTTAATTTTTTAGTTTTTTACTCTATTAAAATTTTTTGCGAATGCAATGTCTAGTTATTCAATGTTTGTTCATCTGTTCTTGAAAATTATTTTGTTTTCATTAATTTTTCAATTTATTTTAGATTCATCATGAAGTAACAAGACTTTCATAAAGTCATTGTTTGATAAAGTGAGAAGTTTGGCCTTGTGTGGGTCATTAAAATTCTTTGTTTTGAAGCATTGTTCTTGAATAATTACGCGTAGCTGAAAAATTATTTTTAAATGAAAAATTTTCGAAAGATGATTAAATACTATATAGTGTCTTGATGAGCTGCTTGAACGTTTTTATTTGTATATCATCGATCGATTTTACACTTTTCCTTAGTTTCTCAATTAAAAAATTTTAGTTTGAATTTCTGTGTATACCCTCCACTATGAATTGACTAGTAGAAAAATTGTTTCACCTTTTTAAAGATACTTGGTACAATAGTATTAAAAGTTAGTTGCAATCACAGGTGGCCAAACGCAAGAAATACTTAAAAATAAATCCCTGATATGCGATAAGAAGTCATGTGGAAAAGTTTGAAAGGTCCATAAGAAACTGAAGTTTTGAGTAAACACAACAGACGAATTAAGGCTGCTGATAGGAATAAACAGAGAAAAATTAAAAGATAAATTTATGATGCATTGCTGATTTCAAATTTCAGTTACGTGACCGAACATTCATTAAACTTTTAGTCTTTTAGGATATTCGAGAATCATCTGAAACTTTTATTTATTTGAAGTAGTCTGGGGACTTTATTCGTTTAAGGTTGCATGTTCGTTAACTTAATTAACTGAAAGATTTGCACGAGACTTGGCCAAAATGTTGTTAATGATTAGTTGTGAACTCAGTTTCATTTTTAGAGCTTTATGTCTCGTGAATAAAAAGACATGAACAAATATAGTTTAACGTACGGAAAATCACAGTTTTTTTAGTTTAATACAGGATTTCAAACAAACTAACTAAAAGATTGTGATAAAATAAATCTGAGTGATAAATAAATATCTAATACACTTTTTTAAGCTGGAATGATCAATCAATGTATGTCGTAAGCTAGATTAAAAAATCACCAAACATTAAAATCTACGATGGGTCAACATATTTTACACGAGAGCGACAGGGACAGAGAGTGACGTAGAGCTCCGAAACTCCCTCTGTCTTACAGCTATCACGAGTCTGGCGTTCTCTCTCGCACCGAACATGCAACCTCAAAGTAGTCTAAATCTTTACCATCCGAGACAGCCTGAGACTTTTTGTCTGAAATTAGAACTTTTTCGTCTTTGACTAATTTATCCAGGGCTGGGCAAGACCTGTTTTCGTCTGGATTTGACCGTAACTTTTTTTTCGTGTTAGAACAATTGGGAATCTTATTTGTTTTGAATCTTCTGAATAAAAAAAAGAATATTTTTTCTGAAAAATTTTTTTTCGTGGTTTTCCTGTTAATAATTATCCTGATCTTATTTTTGGTGAACATTTATGGCCTTTCCAAAACTATCTAAAATTTAGTCAAAGTAGAGTAGAAATTTTTTTTGCCTGAGATAGCCTTAGATCATTTAGGATCGTTCAAGACCATCTCAGACTGTTAGAGACCAAGTGGTTTTGTCATTAAAATCTTGACAATTATTTAAGATCCTTTAAAAACTGCTCAAATACGAATAATGTTCCAGAGGATTTGAATACTTTTAAAATCTTTCAGTTATGACTAAGATGATCTGAATAAAGTTAGAAAAGTTCGAGATTGTCTGCGACTGCTAGGGACCATGCGAGATAGTTTGGTAACATTTGGAATCGCGTAGAATCGTTTGAGATTGTTAGAAATTATTAAGGCACATTGAAAGCTATTTAATACTCCTCCATTTGTGACTGTATAAGATCTCGTGTATAAGATCAGGTTATTGATGTTGTTGTCAACTGTTTAATTTAGGATTATTTGAAATAACATTGTTCATCATACACAAAAAATTCATGGTCATATCGATAGTCCCAGCGAAGAAAAACCTTAACCCAAATTCTGCCACGAATAAAGTTACAATGAAGCGACTTCGGTTACAAAAATGTCTCTAAATCACTTCATTTACTATTACTTTTGTAGATTTAAGGAAAGCAAGCTTTGTTATCAGTCCGCTGATAACCGGGGACGAAAAGTTTTTTTTCGACACTTTAGCCACGAATAAAAAGACTCTAAATTTTCAGCTTATAGAAATCGCAAGTGTCATTTTTCATTTGACTTTCTAAGTGAAATAGTAATGTAGGTAAGGTAGGGAATCGTAAGCTAAGTATGGAGCTGCGCTACGAAAATTAAAAATTTTGCCATTTTTTTATTTTTAGAAAAAGTAGAGCAAAAACAGATTTAGAATTTTTTTGAATTCTTGATTTGTGATAAATCGAAAAAAAAGTTAAAAACTGCAACTTCAAAAACAATATAACAATCTTTAAAGTTACTAGGGCCAACTAACGCGCTTCGCACGTCCAAATCCAGATCTTATCTTACTATTGATATTTTGAAATTTTTTTGTTACTTAAAGTCTAAAATGATGTTTCATTTGAATGAAATTATTGTTTAATCAAAGTCATTGTTTTTTAGTTAAGTTTATAATTTTTGTTTTTTCTTCTAAGATCAACGGGAAAAAATGACCTTTTCTTTTTTTTATAAAAATAATAAATTATAAATTCTTTGAATATGTTTTTAAAGTAAGACAAACTATATCTATTTTCACTTCATGAGAGTAAACAGATTACCTTGAAATATTTGAAATGAACTTTAATCAAAATTATTCAAGTATTAAATTTTTAATTATTAACAAAAATTTTTCATCTTGCAGGTCCCGAAAACGCAATTTTTCCTTCCACAACATGTGAGGGACTTGCCTTTTTGAGGCCTTTGCAATGAGTAAATCATTACGGATGCATACCGACTGAGCACAATCGGATTAAAATATTGGTTGAAAAAAAACCGCCTGTGCACACTTTAATTATCTTTGGACTTGAAGCTACAAAAGAATTAGCCAACCCTTAGCAAAACCTTGAGACCCTCAGCTTTGGCTCGTACTTTTCCACCGGCCGGTGTGTAATATACTATTATGGCCAATATTATAGTTATCAAAAGTATTAATAATTGACTTCTATGTATTTATAAAAAACTATTCACCAATTATTTTTGAAACATCAAAATTATTTTTATAGATGAATACAAAAATTTATCACAGTACATCAAATTTTATAACAATGCGTATTTATTTATAATAATGGCTATTAATTATTTTAAACAATTATACTGAGTAGCTTAATTTTGTGAAAGTGAAAGAGTATTTAAATCTTAACATAAAAAATTATCGAACGAATTTTTAAAATTTTCATTTCTCAGGTGGTTTTTACCAGAGTTAATCAAATTCAAGACTAAAAAAAATTGTAATCCCAAATCACTAAAAAAACAATGAGTATCATCTCAAAACATTTTTTTAAACTTAACTCTCCGTTGAATACCGCAGTTTTAGAGGTTATACCCGTGAAAATTTTTTCTGAGAATTTTTCTAAAGTATCTCTTAATTCTAAGAAATTAAATATCAATAATTTATTAAACCTTTTCAGCATTCCGGCCATGCGCGTAATGGAAATAATGCAATCTTTAACTTATTTTATCTTTTGTATTTCAATTTTGATCAGGCTTGGCAAAAATGTTCAATAATATCTAATAAACATCTTCAGAAAACTTGGAAAATTTGGATTAATTCTCTATTGCCTTGCATTTAGTAGAAAACCACCTGTTTTTTTTTATTTATCCTCCCTATTGATACACTTTTAAAGTTATTTATCCTCCCCATTGATTCACTTTTCAAATAAAATTAATTATCATGTATGTAATCTTATTAAAAAAAAAAAAAAAAATTAACGTTCTTCTCACGCCACAGGTTAATAACTCAGGTAAATAGCTTTTTATTCTGCAGTGTACCTAATATGGCCCCCCGAGAATTAGTAGAAATACCGATATTTCAAAGTGTAGTTTCATATTTACTTTTTAGAAAATCCTATCCTAATGTTATTTAAGAAAAATAAATTTAATTCTTTCAAAGCTTTTTTTCATTTTATAACAAAAAAAAAATTATTCTAGCTTAAAAAAAGGAACTGTGATAAAAATTTAACGTTATAATTTTTCTACTAGTTCCCTGTAAGAAATGTGAATTAGGTTATCTATTAAATAGCTATAAAATCGCTAGTTACTAGTAAAATAACAGGTTAACTATTAAAAATAGCTAGTAAATTGGTATTTAATGGGTAACCTAATTTACACTTCTTACAGGGTTGCAAATAGGGCTGTTCGAGACCGAGACTGACGAGACTTTGGATGGTCTCGGTCTCGGTCTCGAAAAAATTTTCTGGTCTCGGTCTCGGTCTCGGTCTCGGTTTTTAGTCTCGGTCTCGGTTTTAGTCTCGGTCTCGGTTTTAGTTTCGGTCTCAATAATTTGACAAATTTTTTAAAAATAATTGTTGTTTATTTTCTAAATACATAAAATATTAAATAAAATACAGAATTTCTGTAAGAATAAATATGAATCATTATTCTAAAATATTATAACTAATTAAATTTTTAATTAAATGTCACAAATATTTTTTTTTAGTTGGCTTTTTGACCAGGAATTAATACTAATTAAAGCCTTGAAATTATAGTCGCTCAAACTCAGTCTATGTTCCCGCAAAATTAATTTTGCAGCTGAAAAAAAACGTTCGACAGAGGTGGAAGTTGGGAGCGTACTAAAAATATCTTTAGCCATTCGAGATAAAGTAGGATAAGAAGTAGAATGGCACTTCCACCAATTCAGGACATTAACATCCTCATCCGCGACATCAGATTCTAAATATTTATTAATTTCGGATGCATTATTTAAATTGTTTTTACGTTTAAATATTGATCTTATATCAATTGATTCAATACAATTCTTTTTTGGCTCTTCAGCACGTACAGTTTTGTCTTTATCGCAGTATTTTTTGTTGTAAATTTCATAAAACTTTTCAATAGCTTCATCTTTCATCTCCACTCCCCATTCGGTCAAATCAAAACCATTTGTTTTGTGTCTCGGGTCCAAAATCAAAGCAATACAGTATATCCAATTGCACTTCGTGTAATGCTTAAGGAGCTTGTCACGTCCTGCTTGTATAGCAAGCAGTAAAATTTCATCTCGCTCATTTCTGTCAATCTTAGAATCTAGAAATTTAGTTATTGATTCAATTTTGTCAAGGAGCATATTAAACGCTATAACTGATTCTGATAATACAGCTTCTTTATCTGCGCTTATCACTGTAGATACATAAGCAAAATAACTCAAATACTCCTCAATTTGTTCAATTAATAACCAATCATCTTCACTTAATTTTAATTGACTAAATTCATCATGAACCTCGCAAAGTACTCTTAAACCGGGTTTTAATCTAATTGCTACTTTCAGCATATTGTAGGTGCTATTCCATCGTACTTTGACATCAAGAATAGGCTTGATATACTTAACATCATAAGCCAGACAGAAATTTTCAAGCTCGATTTGTAACTTTTCAGAGAACCGAATTTTTTTAAATAATAGTCTTATTTTATAAATTACATTTTCAAAAACATTATTCGACTCGAGACTATCTTCATGGCAGTCATACACATTTTTTTCATCAGTATCTACTGGTTCATCGAGTAAATTATTAGTTTCTTGAACTTGACACTTAAGTAATTTTAAAACGTCTTGCACGCCTAAATTAATAATATGGGCAAAACAACGAAAATGGGCGTCAGTTACATTAAAATCAATCTCTTCTTCCTCCAAAAGACGAGCCAATTCCACGATGAAGCTTGAATTTGCTGACGCATTGTCCAATGTGATTCCTTGAATTTTTTTTTGAATGCCGAAATCTTTTAAACATGTAAAAAAAAGTTTCGCAATGTCAGCGCCTGAAAAAATTAATTTACCTTTACCTTTGCCGCTAAGTTCAAAGTTCATTTAAACTTTCGTGGTTATAAATGCATTTGTTTATATACTAATAATAATTATTTTCATAATTTTAATCAGATAATTTCGCACACTTGATTAAATAATTATTTTTTATCAAATCTATTCTCTAAATATTTTAATTGATTTGCAAATTAAATTGTATAAAAATTAAAAATAAAAATTCAAATTTTAAATTTTGTTCATGAACTAATCACACCACAAATAAAATGCTGACATTCTTTTTAGGTTCTCTCTTTTATCTTGCAATTAAAAAAACTGCTATTTATTACCTTTGTGCTTTCCTTCTGCTGGCAAAATATCCAAGCCTATAGATGGAAAATTCCAATGATTATCTATAAAATGTATAGTAACTCCATAATATGATTTCATTGATCCAGCGGTCCAACCATCAACATTAAATGAAACTTTGGAATCATTTTTTTCTAAGATTGTTTTTAAATTAAGTTTCATTTTTTCAAATTCCTCTAATAACACTTGTTGAAATTTTTTTCTCTTCGGAACTTGAGCATTGCGTGGTATAGAGCTGAAAAAGTCCTGCGTACACTTGTCGTCAAAAAAGTTCAATGGCAGGTGTTTGTAGCCAACCCATGTCACTAATCGTCGGTTCCAATCGATTTCATTACCTTCTACCTGGAAGTACTGATCTACTTGTCTCTGATGTTTTGCCATATTTTTGTTTTGACCAAAACTGTCCGTAAATATATTTATGTGAAATGATTCTAAGTGTTTCCTCATTCCTTTTGTGTTTCCATCTTTTCGTTTTATTTCTCTTCGTGTTTTTTTGTTCTCGCAAACCAAACAAACGCCCACCTCAGTCCCATTTGTTACTTCGTATCGAAAATATTTTTTATAGTCACATTTTGTTGACTGGAAATTACGGTTTTCCAGCTGTGATTCGTCAGCTACATTTTCTAAAATAATAACAAATAAATACTTATTTATGGTTAAAAAAAAAATTTTTTTAATTTCAAAAACTCACTTTTACTGCATTTGATGCAGACTCTTTTTTCGCTGAAACCTTCTTCCTCGCCGTCAATAGGCAAGGAGCACAGCGCAGTGTGGATGTGAACTTTTTTTTTGCAAAAAACACACTCATGATTTGAGGGTAAATCTCCTTTTAAACAAGCATCACAAGTTAAAATGCTGAAAACAAAACCAACAAGATTTATGAAAACTTATTTTAAACGTGATAAACTTAGATTTTTTGGGTGATAATGTGTAAGGCTTAAAAGCAAAAATGTAAAAAAACTTTTATGAACTTACTCATTACTATCGTCGATCTTCTCATCAGAAGACTTGAATTTTTTTCCGTTAACTGCCGGAGAATAACTGAACTTTCTTTTAACCATTATTTAAAACAGTAAAAAAACAATTTTAAAACGTTTCAAACTATACATGAATATTCAGTCAACACACTGGTCAGAACTATACAACTGCTGCAGCTACATAAGAGACAGCTTATATACGTTCAGTTTAGAGCCGGTATAAGATTCAGGTAAAGTCGTCTTGGGGGTGGGCCAATAACACACAGGAATTCTAGGTATGACCTATAGTAGGTGTGGATTTAGTCATTTACAAAATGTAAAATGTCTTCATATTCAAAAGTCTCGGTTCGAGACCGAGACTCTCGGTTACTTGGTCTCGGTCTCGGTCTCGGTCTCGAACAGCCCTAGTTGCAAAGCTTTCAAAAACATTGTAAATAAGGCCCAATTTTTAAATAAATCATTTTTAAAACAACAAAAATTCTTAAGTTTCTTACATCTCATCCTCATTGATTTAAAAAATAGGAAAAAAATCGCAATTAATAAATAACTTCAAGGGGGCCATATTAGGTACACAAATTTTTGGTGTCTTAAAAAAACGTGTTTTGGTAAATCCTCTGTCAATTCAAGCTCATTGATCAAAATTGAACGCGTAAGGTCTCATTTTAAAGCTATTGAATTAACCTTTAAAATGAGATTTTACACGTCAAAAAATATTGATTTGATTCGCCACAACGTCGATTCTCGCTTAGGGGGGCCATATTAGGTAGACCTACCTTATTTTTACTTTTATTTACATTTATAGAAATCAAAATATAAATTTAAAAGTTACCGCGTGATAACTGCGCAGGGATGAATACGCTGTTGAATGTTGAATCAACCAATCCAACATCTGATATCGCGATCATACTGCGCATGCGATGAGGATTCACTTATTTAGGGTCTCTTTCTTAAGAGAGGATACTATTTTGTACAAATAGAAAAAATGATAAAACAAGCAAACCATTTTATAGTAGTTAAAATCTGTTTATAAACTTTAATGTGCAAAGCTTTTTTGACAACAATTCTTAGTGTCCGAGTTGGTTAAATCCATACATATATTGAAAAGTTAAATTGAAAGATTCAAATCTAGAACATTTTTTAAATAATAATAATTTTTTTTTTTTTTTTTTACTTTAGAATTACTTTACAATTACTTTCATATGAATTGATAAAAAAATCTATCACACAAGCATGATCAGCACTTTTTAGCAGATAAAAATATTTCTTATCAACAACTTTTGTACACATTAACACAAAGGCTCTTATACTGTAATCGTGAGATCTGTTTAAATTAGTTCAGTTGTTATTTGGACACCGTGGTTAAAACATTACAAATATTACTGCTAAAAAGTGTGTAGATCATAATTCTCTATCTGTAAAAACAAAATCCACTTTATATTTTTCTGCATAATTTTATTCCATTCTCGATGAAATAATCTCATCAATGATGGTTTAAAGTTTCTATAAAAACTCAAGATTAAATTAAAGAAAAAAAGTGCTTTCTTTTAATTAGTTGGTTTGGTTGAATAAAGTTTCAATGACTGGTTCTTTGGTGTGTGATCTCATAAGACAAGTGCAATTTGATAAAAAAAGTAGAACATTCGATTCAAATTTTATTCTCTATCTTCAATCAATAAGGAGAAAACGGTTAGTTTATGAAGTACATTTAAACAAAAATAATAATGGTAATATTAATAATCGTATCATTATCAATGATAATAGTAAATTTTGTGTTTGGAAAATGAAATGAATAAATATTCATGAATTGTTTACCCTATAGATTACTCAGAAGTGGAAGAAAAAACTTCTTTAGCTAAAAGAATAGCTAAAACGAACACGAAAAAAAGAAGTTTCTAAAAAATATTGCTCATTCAAAATTAATTTTCTTTGAGATATCAGCAGTCAGGTTAAAAGAAAAAGAAAAAATTTTTTCAAATTCATTAAAAACATTAAAATTGTGTTTTTGAAATTAAAATCATATTTGAACAAAAACACGTATAAAGCACTGCAGTGTTTTTCAATTTGATTCTTATCAGATCATAAAGGTATGAAAAACACATTCAGAGAATACAGTATATTTAAAATTAGTAGTAATCTTTTTTTTGAAAAAAAAACCAAGCGTTTATTAATGATAAGGTAATGAAGCCAACAACGCAACAATAAAAAAATCTGACTCAATATTGGGCAACCTTTTCAAATTAAAAATTTCTATTTGTAAATAATTGTTCGGAGGAAAAGAAAAACATTTTTTGTTAGGTGACATATAATGCACCTAGCATACATGTATAAAAATGCACGCTCAGCATCCATTCCCACGGAGCCTGGCTGCCTAATCAGCATCTTGACTTGAAAAGTCAAGGTGGGGATGGACAGCGGGCCTCCGTGAGGAGCGAATGCAGGAGCAGGGAGGCAGTAAGTTTTTGAAATCAAATTAGAGCACAGAGGGCTACTCTTTTCCTGTATAAGTCCAGCATCACCAAGTTTTATTATAACATTATAAAAAAAATCGACCGAATAATTATTGATTGTGAATCATTAAAAATTAATTGTGACCAGTAATTATAATATTAAATTATAAAAATCGACCGAATAATTATTGATTGTGAATCATTAAAAATTAATTGTGACCAGTAATTATATTATTAAATTATAAAAATCGACCGAATAATTATTGATTGTGAATTATAAAAAATCTGTGTGACAAATAAAGTGGATTATTAAATCCTACGTTGACCAAAAAGTGACACTCATTAACTGGGAATAAACCCAATAGGAAAAAAAAAAACAAAACAAAAAAAAACCATTAAATATTCATATTTATTAAAATTTTTATAAATATATACACGGAGAAAAATAAATAGGAGTTTCTCCTATTTTTTATAGTACTCTTCGCCGGCAGTTACCTTCTTAATAAAGTTTATGTACTCACCCATACTTTTCTCATAGGTACTTAGAAATAACTCCTGGTGCACCCACTCGACTTCTCTTAGAACTTTTTCTCGTAGCTAGTACTTGGAACCAAGAATACCGGGTGCTTCAGGTCGACTCCTGATGCACCCGGTCAACTTCTCCTGGAACTTTTCCTCGTGATTTAGAATTAGGTATGGAGTGCCCTGGGTCGAACCCATGATATGTTGTCCCAGGAAAAGCTAACCGGGTGCCCCGGGTCGACTCCTGGTGCACCTGGTTGACTTCTCCTAGAACTTTTCCTCGTAAACGGTGCTCGAGATTTAGAACAAGGTACTGGGTGTCCCGGGTCGAATCCTGGAAATGTCTCAGGAAAAGCCAACCGGGTGCCCTGGGTCGACTCCTGGTGCACCTGGTCAGCTTTTCCTAGGATATTTCCTTGTTTCGACCCAGAATACCAGGTACCTTATTCTAGGTCCCGAGTACCGATTACGAGGAAAAATTCCAGGAGAAGGTGACCGAGTGCACCAGGAGTCGACCTGAAGCACCCGGTATTCTTGGTTCCTAGCACTAGCTACGAGAAAAAGTTCCAAGAGAAGTCGAGTGGGTGCACCAGGAGTTATTTCTAAGTACCTATGAGAAAAGTATAGGTGGGTACATAAACTTTATTAAGAAGGTAACTGCCGGCGAAGAGTACTATAAAAAATAGGAGAAACTCCTATTTATTTTTCTCCGTGTATATATTTATAAAAATTTTAATAAATATAAATATTTAATGGTTTTTTTTTGTTTTGTTTTTTTTTTTCCTATTGTCAATTTTTTAATTATTATAAATCAAAAATTACTAATATGAAAGTAAAAAAAATTACTTTTCCCGAACCTTACCTAACAGCCCTAAATTTCCTTTTCTTGGCAGACTTGGCAAAATAAATCCGCCCTGCCAGGCCCCCGCTAGCGCCGCATTACATTTTAAGCTGAGCCCTGCGAGGCCCCCGTCGGGCGTGACGTTTTTGTCTAGCGAGGGCCCTCAAGTCAATCGGGGCTCCGGTGGGGCGGCGCTTGTTCGGGTATTGAAACGAACAAGAACATGAAAAGTCAAAAATTCAGTTACATTCAAATTTTGGTATCGATTGCAAATTTCGGTGTTTAAATTTGACCCAGTACTGTCAGTAAAAAAATTTCCACTATTTTCATCGAAAATTCGTTTAAAATTCCGTGTCCACGAACCTCACTGAGAGGGTTACAAACTTCTTATGGCAACTTTTCAATACAAAAAATTAATATTTAAAAAAACCATGCACAATATTCAATTTTAATACTTTTCAAATATTTTAAAATATATCAACTTTAATGATAATTAATAACTACTTAAATATTTTAAGGATAATCAGAATCGTTCGCATATTGGATCATCTAATTTTTTCCCGTCTGTTTTGTACGTTTTGTTATTAGTCCCACTTTGCAGTCAAATTTTGGTACTTTAACCTTTGTTTAGAGTTTGGGGCTCTGAAACTCTTTTATACAAAATTATATTATTTAATTATTTTGTTATTATTGAGCAAATATTTGTAGATAAATTGGACAGTCAACTAGCACTTAACTCATTATTGCATCGAGCTGTTAAATTGATGGCGTCCGCAGCTGCCGTAAACATCAAAAATTTTTCAATAAATATTTTTAAAAAACTATCATTTGAGAGTCAGCCCAAAGTAACAGTTCCATTATAGAGTATTTTAGCTTAGTTAAAAAAATAAATGAAAAAATTGGAAAGATTTTTGGGTAATTTTTTGGTATATATTTTATGTCGTTTAGATCAGATTATCTCAAGCATGCACATGTTTAATAGGGATGACGCAAACCGATGTTTCACTGTGGTTGGGTTGGGTTGTCCATTGTTTCCGTTGATTCAATTTGTGCTCGTGGAGCTCCTTGCTATTAATTAATCGAGGAGGGGACAAGTCTGTGAGTGAAAAATGTTGAGTTTAGATGATGATGCATTAGAAAGGGTGCGAGATTTGATTTATCCCGAGTAACTTCAAGCTCCTACCGACGCCCTGGGTATTTTGTTCCGATAGTCATTAAACTCTAATTTCATTATGTAAAACTTAAGTTGTATTTTATGCTTTTCTTTAATCACTTTCTTTTTCAATATATATACACACACAATATGGATAAATACAGTATTCCCTCACTATACGCTGTAGTTAGAATCCGGAAAAGAACCGCGTTTAAAAAAAAACTGCGTGCAACAAGACCAAGTTCTTATATTATGGGGAAAAAGAGGTTACGTACCAATGACCTTGAAATGAGATTTTAATCAATGATTAAGCATGTTTAAAATTGAAGTTCAAGCCATTCTTTATAGTACACTCAGAGAAAGATTTGATTGGGTCAATCAAATATACATTATTCCCTCAATAGTGTACGTAGTAAATCAATTTAAAAAAATTCTGATACAAAACAAAATTAAAGAGTTTTCATAAAAAATCAGTGAGTTTAAAACGCCTTGCTCTCATCAAACCCTTAAAAAAAAAAAATTTACCTAAATAATAACTCAATTTTTTAAATATTTTATATGATTGATGATTTTCTCTAAAATCCCGAATTCATAAGCACGAAAAACTTCAAATAAACTTCTAAAAATTATTGAAACACAAATTACAGCTGTAAATATTTTGTTTATAAATCAATGTTTTTTTTTTAAAAACAAGCTATAAATATTAAATAAAAAACCACTCGATATCTTAATATTTAGCAAGTTACTAAAACTTATTATGTCATGTATTAAGTACATTTTGAAAAAAAAGGCCTACCATCTGAACCAAAATGATCGGTAAGGTAGGACTCGAGCACGGACTTCAAAGAAAGACTTAGGGAGTCGCTGAATGTATTATTTTTTAATGAACTTATTGTAAACAATATAAACTGTTTTTGTTACTGAAAATGGTAGTTAAAAAACCATCTATGGACCGTCAAGCTTATTTGTAAAAAAAATCATCCAAATCGGTTGAATACCGAAAATACGGCTTCTCGTTATTAATATAATTTAGTAGGGTATAACAGAGTGTATTATTATATTCGCAGGTCGTCGTATGCGGCTCGTCGCGTCGCGTCGCGTCGGGAGACCTTGAACGGGTGCCGATAGCACGTGTGTCGGCGCCGCACACGGTCAGTTCTGAATCGCGTTTTGTTGAACGCTCCGCCATCGTCATCGCCGCCACCACTACCACCAGTGGTGGCAGTCACTCACTTTAGGCTCGCGATTTCACTTTTATATCAAAGAGTTACTGCACTCGTACAGCTGATCGACAGCGATCAGCATGTATCTTAGAATTTCTCTTCTCCTTCCCCCGTTATTAACATCGCTACCCTCCTCCGAATTTCACTTTTTACTGTTACGAATATTCAGTTGGTTTGAAAACTCAGCACTACTTTAAGTAAGTTTTAATATTTCAAAAACTCTTTTTCGGATAAAAGAAACTCTTAATTTTATTTAATCTCCTCTTCAACTCATGTAGTTTTAAAAAGGGTCCATTGTGTCAAAGTGTTTTTAATTGATCGTTTACTAAAACATTGACATTGACATTTTTAACATTTGTAGTCTTTGTGTTTCTTGCGATATCTTCAGAGTACAACGAACTGGCTCTAGGAAAAATACTTTGAGAAATTTTTGTGGTCAGTCAAAGTGCACTAACTGCGAATATTATTTTTTGAATTAACTGTTACAATTTAAAATAAAGAAGTAAACTACTGATAAATTGGATTGATTACTGTTATGTATTTTTTAGATTTTTGAAGTCACATTAGATCTTTATTATTATTATTTCTATTATTTTAATTATTTTTTTAGTAATTGAAAACAAAGTAAGAGTTAAATTGTTATTTTAAATCTAAATAATCAAAAGTGATTTAAAAGTTACTGGCACACGGGCATCTAAGCAGTTATTTATCGGTAACACGAGGGAAAATAAATTTAATTGAAATCAAAAATTTCAAACTAAATAGTACAACCGTTTATTGACATTTGCAATTTTGTAAACTACTAAACTACTCATCCGTTCAAACACTTATTTCAGAAATTTCAATTCTATTGTTAGTTAACAAAATAAAATTGAGTTTATTGAATATTTATTAAATCTTCAGTGCGACAGTGTCAATTGCTTGATTGCATAACTTTAATAATTTTCAGCAGACAGGGTGACTTATCGCCGTGCCGCATGTATTGTAATTCAAGACTGGGTTGTAGTGTAAGGACTAAATTTACATCGACTGACAGTATAAGCATAAAATCATCATGGATAAAAATGAGAAAAAACAGACTAAAAATCCAAGGCAGGACGCAAATATCTTATCAGTCATTACTTTCAAGTGAGTAAAGCTTTTATTTGCCAGTATGAGAAACCTAAGAGGTGAATCAATAAATGCTATAAATTTTGCTTGAGTCAACATCCATTGTCTTTTAGCAAATCTTTTTAAACTTTGTAGACTAATGAAAATATTCAAAGTTAAATTTTCAGTGTTTCAATTCTGTATTTTTTTTAAGGATAATTTATTTTTTAATTTTATAATATGAAAAAGTAATAAGATTTCATTCGTTAGTGTAATAAGTATATAGTATTGTTATAAACTTCTAAAAAAGAAAAAATTTGTGAATACTCACTGGAAGATAAAAACATCGGGCATTATCGATTCAAACCAATTGTATCTAAATTATTAATTGATTTTTTCTTCCACTAGCTACACACTAAGCTATGGATGGCTTCACTAAGCGCGAGAAAAAATCCAAATTAGTTTGATTTGTAAAAAAAACCACGTTATTTGTCAAACTAATGAAATCAATTTTTTTTTAAATTGTAGATAAATTAATTGAAAAAAAAAAAAAAAAAAATTTCAACCTACTCCTAGAATTTTATTTAAGAGATTTTTTGTAACAATTTTCATTTTAGCAACTCATTTATTTATATTGAGAATTTTTAAACGTCATTTAATATTTTTTAATAAAGTGAGCTCTTTTTAAAATATTTTTAGACAAAGAAAACGAAAAGAAGTATTTTGCTTATCTGATTATGAATTTTTCCATACTTATATGATAATAAAAATTTGACAAAATAGATCTTATTTAAAACTGATATTTTTATTAAAAAGAAAAAATATGGGCGAAAAAATTTTTTTTACAAATATCGTAATCAGCAAGGTTACGTGTAAGGTATAAGAGACATTAAGAATTTGTACTCAGTATGGACCTCACCTTCAATTTAAAAGTTAAATAGTCTCTTCATAACCATTCAGTAGGACATAAAAAGATCAGAAACTCAAATTTCGATGGTTAGAAATTTTCTAGACATTTTAAAATTCCTATTGAACATTCCATAGAAAAAAAGTTTTTTAAACTCTGGTCAGACTTTTTTTGGTCGAGAACCACTCTCTCTATAGACGCAACTGATCAAAAAATAACTAGTAGGCTTAAAATAACTAATAAGACGTGTTTGTAAACTCGTGATTTGTGGTTGCGAGACACTATGTCTATTACTCAAATGTGCACGATTATTTTGATTTTGATGTCCGCATTGAGCGAGGTATACTTACTCGAAATATGCAAATTATAAAATCAGAGTTTACACTCTATAAAAATGCATGAAATTCAAATGAAGATGTTCAGTCGATTTCTCCCTCAACCGTTTTTTATCTTGGTGCAGGTGCTTCACCTATCCCAATCTCCTTGTTCAGTTACATCGTTCTCCATAATTGTAGAGCTCCATAAATACTCCATCAGGGATCAAACAGTTATCATGGATGTACTGGATTGTACATCCACAAGAGACTGTGCCGTTGTCGTCGGTATAGTATCATTAGAATTTTAGGAAAGTTTACCGTTATTAAATCTGGAATTATTGATAAAGGGATACGAGCATCTCATCGCTGCCAAATTTTCATTAACGAAGAGGACACTGAGAAAATACTCGCAGTTTTAAAATTTACGATTGAAAGCATGATTTATCAGTGTAAACTGGAGACCGGCCCACCGTTGAGATAGGTTTAATCTCCTTTTTCTTAGTGCCCAAAAAACATGTTAGTTTTAAAAAATGTGTTTGTTGGATCTTAAGGATCAGATTTTGGTAAATTTAAAAGATCCTTTTATCAAATTAGTGAAAATAAATATAACTTCCATTGAGAAGCTTAAAAAAGGTGAAGAGTCCATATTGGGTACATAACTTTTTTAAATTTCAAAAAACTTCGTTTTGCTAAATCTTTTGGCTTATAATGATATGTTACTCAACTTGTGTGTGAAGTTGTACATTTACATCGAGAGTTGTTGATACTCGAGGCGTAAGATAGCGAGCGATAGCGAGCTATCTGAAACCGAGAGCATCAGCAACTCGAGATGTAAGTGTACAACTTCGGACACAATTTGAGTATCATATTTTATTCAACAATGATCATGTAATTTGGTACTTTGATAAAAATGCACCCTATTATTAATGTAAATGTACCCTATTATTCAACGCTGCGGAGAAAAGAAAAAGTATCACTTCTACCGCGTATTTTACACGTCAAAAATTACCGATTACAATATCGAGTTGAATAAAATAAAGTTATTAAAATGGGACGAATAAAACTTCATTTTAAATCAATAGCTTTAACATCAAACTTCGAGCGTTCACAAATATTGTTTTAGTGATCCGCGAAACCGATTTCAGCTCAGGTGGTCCTTATTGAATACCATTTTCTTTAAGGCTAATGCCTTGATAATTTATGTAAGAAAACAGTAATATGCCATGATGTTAAGAAATAGAAACACCATATATATTATTTCCTTTATTTTTGAATGATTTAAGTTACAATAACATTTAAAGGTGGCTGTTCGGAACATTCTACAAAGGATTCAAACGAGAATTAGAAGTAGATGACCTCCATTCAGCATTGGATGAACATTCAAGTCGTCTTCTTGGAAATAAGATGTCTCGATTGTGGAAAAAAGAATTGGAAAAATGTGAAAAAACAAAAAAAAATTCTTCGCCTAGTTTATTCAAAGTGTTAGCACAGTGTTTTGGTTGTGATATTATGCTATTTGGAATACTATTGGCAGTAGTTGAATTTATTGTAAAGTATGTATTATTTAAAAAGATAACTAGGCTAACAATTTTGACCTAATTTTTAACAAACCTGATTAAAATAATTATAAAATCTTGTAATTACAGAACAACTCAACCAATAATTTTAGCAAATTTATTGGCTTATTTTGCAAAAGATCAGACCACAATGACTAGAGAACAAGCTGTTTGGTGGGGTACAGGAATAGTACTTGGAGTTTTTTTAGACAGCGTAGTCAGTTCTCCTGTTCTTCAAGGTCTCATGCATATGGGCATGAAAATAAGAGTTGGGTGCTGTTCACTGATTTATAGAAAAATTTTGAAAGTTTCAAAAGTTGCCATTGAAAGTGAAACAAGTGTCGGGCAGGTATTAATTTTTCGTAATATTTTTTTACTTAGTTTTCTTAATTTAAGTATCTATCTTTGATTGAGATAAAAAAATAATAAAATAAGTTGTAACAATGAATTAATTTCAGATGGTAAATCTTTTGAGTAACGATGTAAACAGATTAGATTATTCGGTTTTCACGATTCATTATATTTGGATAGCACCTCTTCAAACTGTTCTGGTGTCTTACCTACTATACAAAGCGGTTAATTTAGCCGCTGTTGCAGGAGTTTTAGCTCTTTTGGCTTTTCTCCCCATTCATGGTAAGCAAGATTAAATTTTTCATTTCAAGGACTTTTTTTTTTAATATTGATAGTTTATTTTAATCGTTAAATCTAGGTTGTTATGGTAAAATAGTTTCAAAACTTACAAAAAAGTTTTCGTACAGGACAGATGAAAGACTGAGATTAACAAATGAAATTATAAATGGTGTAAAAGTTATAAAGATGTATGCTTGGGAGAAACCATTTTCTTATCTTGTAGATATGGCTAGAATGTAAATAAACTTATATCGTAAATTTGTATAACATAAATGTAACTTACCATGATTTATAAAAAACGAAAAATAATACTTTGTTTCAATTTGGTTTTGTAGGCATGAAGCGAAGGTTATAAAAAAAAATTTGATGGCAACTGAAATATGTTGGTCATTTGAAGGTTACGTTCCTCGAATATGCATTTTTGTTACCATTATGGCATACATTATGTTAGGTCATGAAATAGATGCACAAACTGCTTACTTAGTTACAGCTTACTATAATGTATTGCGTACTTCTTTATACCGAACACTTCCTTTAAGTAAGATGATATTTACTTAAATTTTTTAAATTTAATATACTTATCTCAAAGTTATATAAAAATTAATATACTTCAAACCATTAATTTTAGGTATTCGAGAATTAGCTGAAGCAACAGTATCACTGAAGCGTCTTCAAAAGTTTTTGATGTTTGAAGAAATTCAACATGCAGCGGCAACAAAAAATAATCAAATCTCATCTGAACAAAAAAATATTGCAATATCATTTAAAAATTTTTCTGTTAAGTGGGTGCCAGAATCTGAACTGGAACATTTAAAACAAATAAATAGTCAAATTAAATTTGGATCGTTAAATGCAATAATTGGCCAAGTAGGGGCTGGAAAGTCAACTCTTTTTCACGCTATTTTAGATGAAATCTCACCAACAGAAGGAGAAATTAAAGTAAACGGAAAAATCTCCTACGCCAGTCAAGAACCATGGCTCTTTGCTTCAAGTATCAAGCAAAATATTCTCTTTGGTCAGACACTAAATCCAGAGCGGTATGGAAGAGTTGTCGAAGTGTGTCAATTAAAACGAGATTTTCAATTGCTTCCATACGGAGATAACACTTTAGTCGGAGAAAGAGGAATTAACTTAAGCGGAGGCCAACGGGCTCGAATCAATTTAGCACGTGCCGTTTATCATCAATCCGATATCTATCTATTGGACGACCCACTCTCGGCCGTTGATACACATGTTGGTAAAGGAATTTTCGAAGAGTGCATAAAAAAATTTTTAAATGGAAAAACTGTTATTTTGATAACGCATCAGTTTCAGTACTTAAAGTACGTAGATAACATCATCATTCTTGAAAATGGAACTGTTCAAACTGAGGGAACTTATAATGAACTACTCAGTTCTGATTTTGCCAATATGATAAAAATTGAAAGCGAAACAGATGAAATTGTTGATGAAGTTAAAACTCAAGAAAAAGAAGTTGGAAAAATTAATGAACTGATAGTTTCCGATGAAGAAGAAGAAGAGCAGTTAGAAAGCAGGACAGTTGGTCATATAAAAGCCAAAACATACTTTGAGTACTTTCAAGCTACAAAAAGTACTTTCTTAATAGTTTTAGTAATTATAACTAGTATAATTTGTCAGTTTCCGTCTACGGGTGCTGACTACTTTGTTTCCTATTGGGTAAATTACGAGGAAAAAACTCCGATAGGTCAATCTGATGATTTACTGAGAGGCCGTAGTTGGTTTATCTACGTGTATGGAGGACTTATAATTTCGACTATTTTGGTGACTATTGCACAAATCTTTACTTATTTTGAGATGTGCATGAGAATATCAAGAAATCTTCATGCTATGATGTTTAACAGTATAGTAAAAACTACTATGGCTTTTTTTAATGCAAACCCAATTGGTCGAATAATGAACAGGTAAAATTACTTCTTTATTCCTTATAAATTCATTTTTTTTTTTTTTTTTTTAAGTCATAAGAACGATACAAATTTATTTTGTAATACTTACAATAGGGTAATTTTAATGATTTGTACTTTAATCTGAAAAGTGGACAGACTTTCATAGAGTGCTGTAATCAAACCCTAATTTAATCATCCACCATCTAAAAAAAATATCGTAAGATAAAAATAAAATATTTTTGATCTACATAGAGAGTTAAGTTACTTTTTAATTTGGTAAATGTGTAAAAAAGTAATCTAAGTCACCCAACTTTGTGCTAGAAATATTGAATCATTTAATTAAACTTAAAAAAAATTTTTATTTTGCATGTTTGCTTATAAAACGCGTAAAAAGATTAAAAATTAAGTAATAACTTCTGTGTATGGCTTCCGTATTGTAGAAAAAAATTTTCAATTATATTTTTACTAAAATTTCAGATTCTCGAAAGATATGGGTACTGTTGACACTCGTTTACCTCAGACAATAATTGATGTTTCACAAATTGGCCTGTGTGCATTTTGCATTCTAGCTATGGTTGGATATCAAAATCCATTTTTTTTAATAGCAGCATTTTTACTTGGCGTAGTAGCTTACTATTTGAGATTATTCTACATAAGGACAAGTCGTAGCATAAAAAGACTTGAGGGTGTCAGTAAGTACTACTAATTTTATTATTTTTTCAACATAATTTACAAAGAACTCTTTTATGAAATTTCATTTACTTACAGCTCGATCACCAGTGTTCAATCATTTAAGTTCTAGTGTACAAGGACTGACCACTATCAGAGCACTCGGTGCAGAAAACATTCTAACTAAAGAATTTGACAACCATCAAGATTTACATTCATCTGCTTGGTTTATTTTTTTCTCTGGTTCAAAAGCGTTTGGAATGTATATTGAATTGCTATGTACAGTTTTTATTGGAGTATTAGTGTACACTTTTATATTTTTCAAACAGTTAACAATGGCTGGAGATGTTGGTTTTCTTGTGACTGAATGTATTTTACTAACCGGGATATTACAGTGGGGAGTGAGACAAACTACAGAGTTAGAAAATCATATGACGTCTGTGGAGCGAATCCTAGAATACTCCAAACTACCTCAAGAACGACTATTGGAAAATACTCCGGATACAAAGGCCCCAGAAAACTGGCCTTCACGTGGTAAAATTGTATTTAAAAACGTTACTTTGACATACGATCGTCAGAATAAGCCAGCTTTAAAAAACTTGGATTTTTCCATTGAACCTAATCAAATGATCGGCATTGTCGGGAGAACTGGTGCAGGAAAATCGTCAATAATAAATGCAGTTTTCCGTTTAGCAGACATTGAAGGGGATATTTATATTGATAATATCGCGACTAGTCAAATATCATTGCATGATTTAAGATCAAAAATTAGTATTATTCCACAAGAACCAGTATTATTTGGAGGGTCTCTCAGAAAAAATTTAGATCCTTTAGAAGAATATTCAGATCATGACTTGTGGCAAGTTTTAGAGGATGTTGAACTGAAACCTCTGCTTGACTCAGATTTAGGTCTTGACATGAGAGTTATGGAAGGAGGGACAAACTTTAGTATAGGACAGAGACAATTATTATGTTTAGCTCGCGCTATAGTTAGAAATAATAAAATACTTATTCTTGACGAAGCAACTGCCAATGTTGATCCAAGCACTGATGAACTCATTCAAAAGGCTGTTCGAAAAAAGTTTAAAAATTGCACTGTACTCATTATAGCTCATCGTTTGAATACAGTCATGGATAGTGATAAAATACTTGTTATGGATGTTGGTCAAGTCGTTGTAAGCTTTTTCACACTTTTTTAATACACCATTTTATTTAATTTGAAAATAAATTTTCTAATCGCATTTTTTAAAGGAATTCGATCATCCCTATAACCTACTCCAACGTGAAGATGGGGTTTTCCATAATATGGTTCAGCAAATTGATGGTTCTACCGCTGATTATCTTTTGGAAGTAGCTAAAACTGTAAGAGAAGATTTAGATGATAGTATTAACAATTTTTAATAATTAATTTTTTAAATATTTTTTCAGAGCTATGAAAGTAACTTGGAAAACAACGTATGCTGAATTATAAATTAATTTTTTCTTCTCCTTCGAATTTATTCTAAGAATGAAAATGCATCGACTTGGAGATTATTCATCAAAATGTGTTGTTTTAGAAATCCAATGTACTGAATTATATCATCTCATATTCAAAGAAATTTATTTGTATATTTTTTTAATGACTAGGTAGAAAGACAAAAGACTGTACTCACAAGAAATAGCTTTTGGAATCTTATAGTGGATAAATAAAGCAGTTTTTCAACAGAAATTATAAAATTTGAAAATTATTTTGTAATATAAGACAAATAATTATATAGAAATCATTACACAATTTGTATTATACTCATAAAGATTTCAAATTGAATAAAGTAATTGATTACTTAGAAAGGTAATTTGTATTAATATTCTGCAAATGAAAAAGGCTTCCTATATTATATAGTCATATTCAAGAAAGACAGTACTTTTTTGTACACAATTTGTATTATACTCATAAAGATTTCAAATTGAATAAAGTAATTGATTACTTAGAAAGGTAATTTGTATTAATATTCTGCAAAAGAAAAAGGCTTCCTATATTATATAGTCATATTCAAGAAAGACAGTACTTTTTTGTACACAATTTGTATTATACTCATAAAGATTTCAAATTGAATAAAGTAATTGATTACTTAGAAAGGTAATTTGTATTAATATTCTGCAAATGAAAAAGGCTTCCTATATTATATAGTCATATTCAAGAAAGGCAGTACTTTTTTTTGTTCTTTTTAAGCCAAATTGCTCCACCTTGCTAACGAAGCATAATTAAAGCATAATAAAGAAAGTCTTTCTAGTTATTGAGTTATGGGGCGCTTTTCCCGGCTCCTCCCAAATCATTGTTTGCTCCTCCCGGAGGAGCCAATTTTTGTTCGTGACGGTCGACGGCGCGCCGCGTGCGTAGAGCATTTAAAAAAATGATCGTCGAGTAGAAAATTTCCGACTCGAGTAGAATCATACGCATTCCCGTGCTTGATTCGAGAATGTATTTTCTCGAATTCGATGAATTATCTTGAGTTAGAATTTCAAGTGGAAACACGTTTCTCATTCAGTTTCATGTTCCATTCGGATTATACGGGAAAAGGACCGATTCCCATTGTGTTTATTACACGAGAATCGGCACGCTTCCCGTGTCGGATTTGAGAAAAATAGTTACGTTAAATGTATCGTACGCTCTGGCTTATGACGAATAGAGCTGAAGCTGAGGTTGATGTAGCGTGCACCGTATACACAAAAGCTCTCAGCGAGCAACGTCTGCCGTGTACCATGCACGTAATTAGTATTTACCGTAAAAAGGGTATAAAAAAGGTTTTACGCACCGAGTTGTGATCGTCGTAGCTATGGGTCGGCGAAGCCGACTCGAGGGTAGCAAACGATCACACGAGGTCCTAATTTTTCATACCCGTGTTCCGAACATTTTGTTTTATCATAGTTGCGAACAATAATTTTTTACGTCACGATTTTATAGTCCAGAATGATTGCTTGACAAATTCTTGCTTGTGTTCGTTAAGCGATCACTTGATACACAAAAATCCGAGAAAAAATCGATGCGTAAAAAATAACTCTACGCATACTATGATAACAAAGCTTATTCCTATATAATCATGCTCGTAATCATGCATGCTTGGTATACTATGCTTGGTATATGGTAT
Source organism: Encarsia formosa (assembly GCA_038277355.1). Lineage (NCBI taxonomy): Eukaryota > Metazoa > Arthropoda > Insecta > Hymenoptera > Aphelinidae > Encarsia > Encarsia formosa. Next base: position 18,529,641 of record CM076185.1, on the reverse strand, counting down.
TGGTACCTAGTCACTTTGTAAAAATAATTTATCTCAAATAAAAAATGAAAAAAATTGATCCTGAATAATCCCTTTGTATAATGATGAACGATGATCGAATGTCTCGATTTATAATTGATGTGATTGGTCGAGAACATTGAATTCAAAATTTGAATTTTAAATTTTGAATACTTTTTAAAAAATTTTTGCAATAATTTTTTGAATAATTGAATATTTTGTTTATATAAAATAGAAAAAATTTCTGTGAAAAACTCTGTAAAATAAAATGATAATCTTTATTATTATAAAATTAACTTTTTCAAGCTATAACCCTAAAAAGTATCGATCTGAAGTTAGTTACAGGTTGCAAACATTATTATTTACAAGTTAATTGAGAAAAAGCTCAGAAAAAAAAATTGTTTTTGCCTTCCTTTTTTTGAAAAACTGAAAGTAAAAATTATCGTATATTTACTTTTAAAATTAAAAATTTGATGGTGTGTATTAAAAATTGAGCGCGCTGATTGAGACTAGTTTATATTTAAAACCTCGAAAAATGTCGAAAAAGGTGCTTCTAGAAATATGAATATTTACCGTCAAATTTTCAGAAGCATAGCTTCTTTACTTAGCTTGCAACTTCCGACTATATAGCTACGCTACTCATTCACAGAGAGAATAAAATGAAAAAAATTACAGAGACGAGACGAGACGCAGCCACCGTTATACGCGACGGAAAGGGTGAAATATTCATTCGGCAAGTAACGTTACTTTTCATTGTCTTGATAGACTTTGTTATTGTTCAGGTAGATCTAAAACTCGTTTTATTAGAGACCTGGTTGACCGTAGTCAAAGAAGTTTAATTAAAAACCGATGTTTTGCAAATAAAAAAATAAAAGCATCCAAAGATACTTTTTTGAAAAATCAAAAATTATGCGAAGATCTTTTTTCAATAATAAACTGAAAAGTATTCAAAGTTACTTATCTCGGATTCTTTTAAAAGGAACTTGCACATTTTGAAAATCCTTTTCGAATACTTCCAGAAATTAAAAAAGAATCTGAAAATCTTTTTTTCTGGTACTTTTTCAAAAAAAAAACTTGTATTCGAATTTAATTTTTTCCGATACTTTCAAAATTTGATACCATTCTAAGTTCCTTTTTCGGATATTTTTTGAAAACTGAAAAGTATCTAAAATTTCAACATCAGATACCTGGTCAACTCTGATTCTGAACAAATTTTTAAAATCCTCAACAATACAGGAATTTTTAATTTTAGATAAGTATTTTTAATGTGGCAACAAGCGTTTATTTTAGAATGAGAGTTTTTGGTCGAGTAATTCTGAAGATGAATTGATTTGAAATTGATGGTTGTTCTTAGGGTTTTCTGAATACTTTTTTTTTTTTTTAATTAATTTAAAATAAGTTACATTGCATTAAATTGTAAAAAAATTCTAACAATTATTAAATCTTCGTATGATAATTTAACGTTTTAACATAATTTGTTTAATTTTATTGAAAAAATAACTTCCCAACCGAAGGAGGGTACAGATCACATGCGTGTGTGTGTCGCTAAGATTTTCTTTCAATCAATAATCCATTCGCACTAGGTACTTTCCGTACTTAATAGCATAAATCTCACAATGTTTTTATTACAGTTGAGTTGCTATAATACATATATAAATAAACACATCAAAATACAAATACATATACATAGTCATATATTCACAATATGGTGATCACAGTCGATAATCGGGGATCACAGTCAGGTAGTTGCTAAGCAACTGAGTCAATCTGCAGTGCGGTCAATAAACATAATATATTAAGTAAAGAATTCATTTAATAAGATAACTTCCCCTCTGAGCGGGGTACAAAATATGTGTATGTGAATATTGCTAATGTGTGCTTAAAGTTAATAAACTTAAGTTAATAAGTTAATAGTTGCCCTTGGCATTTAATAATATCTTAAATAATTGTCATTGAGTCAGTGTAGAATATAATTACATTTGCTAAAAAATACATATACATATCACAGATATAAGTCAAATATTCACAATTCAGTGATCACGGCCAGTTTCAAGGATCACAGTCAGACAATTGCTCAGCGACTTAGTCAGTCAGAAAGAATAAATATTCGGTTCATACATACGACTTAAAGAAAAGAAAAATAAAAATAATAATTATATTTAAAAAAAGTAAAAATACAAAATACAAAAAGTCAAAGTAAAGGGACGTGCCTTGACGGAGCCAGGATATTTCAGACAAAACAAATAACAGAACAGAGCATAAAAGAATCACGGAATCAATACTGCCTGACCCCCGAAAGGTGCTCCACGTAGATGTTTCGAGACCATTTTATAGTGTCACTGATCATGAGCCTCCTCATCATCCACGCATAAAACGGGCTAATGTTAAGGAGTCCCATCACCCGCTTGTTGCCTGGATCCCAGCCGCCAAGGGCGGCGACGACGAACGCTTCCACTACGACCGTGTAACCCTGCCGTTGTAGGTTCTCAGCAAGCGGGCGGTACTTGGTAAGCTTCCCCGTTCTTGCTTCACAGAACCGCTCCATCCGGTTATCGAACGGCACGGCCACATCAACGATCGTGATGATCTTTCTCTCGATCTCATTTCGGATCACCAGATTGGGCCGCAGTCTGTAGAACTCCTCGTTGACACCTCTGATAGCTCGATTTACTCTGATTCCCCGCCACAGTGCTGGAGCACGTGAGGTAGTGTCTCAAGGTCACCACATTTCCTGCATTGCCTGCCCACCCCAGGAGCTTTCCGTCACGTGGTGGCGTTTAAACACACTACCCCCAGGCGAACTCGGTGGACAAAACGCCAGTCAGCGAAGCGGGTGAAACTGCCGGTGCGGAGGAAGTGATTGGGGACCCTTCCTCGTCACGTCTGAACCCCGCACACAGAAGTCTATCCGCGGCAGGATAAAGGTAGCCACAGCCTCAAGTTTCTGCCAGGGAGCCAGCAAAGAGCCGCCAATCTTGCGGATGTCCGCGGTCAGCTCCTCTATAATAGTGTACGGCGTCTGCCTGACCTGAAGGCCCGTTGGGGTGCACAGGTGTTCGTAGGCCTCGCCATGGTCTAAGGCGCGCATCAATTCACCCTGTATGCTGAACTGCATTCTCCTTACCGCACCAACTCCCCTGCCTTTCAGATGTAGACTGGCAGATTTTGCAGGGTTGAAGGTGAGGCCAACAGCCGCAGCAGCATCCTCCGTAGATCTCAGGAGGATTCTCATCGCCTCGAGCGAGTCCGCAATGAGGCCCATATCATCTGTATGGTCGAGGTCTGTGAAGACCTCGCCCACGAGTTCGTAACCCCGACCTGAAGCCGCAACTGCCCTAATAACAGGCTCCAGAGTGAGGTTAATATTATCGGGCTCATGGGACATCCTTGCTTCACGCCGGAGTCAATGGGAATGGGCTCGGTGATGCCGTTCGCTGTCATGACGCGGGTGACCGCGCCGTCATACGCTGATGCGATTTTAGAGTGAGAGTTTTTGGTCGAGTAATTCTGATTATGTATGATTGATATGAAATTGATGGTTGTTCTTAGGGTTTTCTGAATACTTTTTTTTTTTAAATTAATTTAAAATCAGTTACATTGCATTAAATAGCGAAAAAAATTCTTTCAATTATTAAATCTTCTTATGATATTATACTCGATTATAGCGCAATTAAAACTAAATCATTAACAAGTTTATGGATAGAAACCTGAAAACGAAAAATTTTACATGGGTATATATCATTAAAATTATTTGTAAATAATTTTAATTGATTTATTTAAACTTGTAAACTAATAAAGACAGTAAGCACAAGAATTTTCATAATTCTTTAACTGATCAAAGGATCAACAGCGAAAACCTTTACAAAAAATTAACGATCGAAGTTGAACATAAAAAAATCAAACAAGTTTTCAGCTTTTCTTTATTTTTAAAATGTTGAAGAATAAAATAAGTTTAGTATTTTTAATATTTTTTTAAGAAAGTCGGCATTCAATGTTTATAGCGTGCTCATATATGGAACTTCGTAGCTGAAAAAGAAGATGATTAAGTAGAAAAAAATTAACTTGCTTTGGGAATTTAATATTAACTAAGGGTAAAAATATATTTTGTAAATATAAAACTCAATAGCTCTAATGCTAGAATTTCCAATGCTTCGGCCTTAAAAAACTGCATCTGCAGCAACCCAAATGCGCTATTCTCTACTATAAAAAAATATGAAATTCAAAAAATTTCTTAAACTACATCACTTGAAATAAGTAGTTTTGAAAAAATTTTAATATTCATTATCTAAGATATCTAAGGTTACAGTTTTGCCATATATAAAAAATATAGAAAAAAATCGTTTTCCAAATACAGGTATTCATGCTTTTTTTTCGAGATAATTGAATTAGAAATCAACTAAATCACAATATAAAGTAATAATATTTTAAAAGTGATATTTGAAAGATCAGGTGTTTCTTAGAACGTATTTTAATTTCAGAATTAGTTTGAGTTGAGCACTCAGGTGGAACTACTTAAATATCGTTAATTTACCAATTGGTTAATTTATCAAATTAATTTATCATTTTATATCATTTTATATGGTATATTACCCAACATGAGTGAGAAGTTCTACATGGCCGTCGAGAATTTTATGTGATGCACGAGGCGGAGCGTAGCGTAGCCGAGTGCATCACATAAAATTCGAGAGGGCCAATAGAACTTCTCACTCACGTTAGGTACCATATTTTTTTCAATAGGACCATGTATTTGGGTACTTTGAGAATCCATAAAAATTGTTATAACAAATAAATTTAAAAATATTTTTGTTTTTATTACATACGATGATTAAATTTATTAATAAATTGTTTTTTTTTTTGAATTACACACATAAAAAATATAAAAATTATAAAATTTTATTTTCATTTTAATTTTAGAATATTTCAACTTCGTTAATAGGAAAAACTGGTGACGTCTTTTTACGATCGTCGAGCAGGTCCATCTGCGAAAACGCTTCGAATTTCAAAAATAGGGGACTCGTTCATGACGTCATAATGACGCCTACTGTAAAGCAAGTGTAAAGACTAAGAAAAACTTTGGTTGCAGGTCGTTAAATTTTTATGGGTTTTTTTAATGGCTTCGAAAATTTGATTCTAACACGCACTTGGCGTACATGTGGTTGAGCTAGATCGACGGCCTTTTTTTCCGTGGAGAAAAGCATACAAGCCCGTCGAGAAAAGCATACAAGGCCGTCGAGCTGAAATACTCAACGGCATTGTACAACTTGTCCCATCGTTTTCTCAATTGAAAAGTACCCTAATACATGGTCTAATTGAAAAAAGTACTTATCATAGATAGGATAACTTGAAACGTTTGTGAGAATTGTCAGAGCGTATCGAACTTCAAATGCTTGTAAAAATAAAAAAAGTTGATGTTTCCAACTTTTTTTTTTTTAAATTAAAGTTCAAACTCTATACAAGCAATTTCTTTTCGTCCAAAATTAGTTTTTTAAAGACAAAAAAGTCCTTTAAAAAAAAAAAAAAAAAAGCTTGGGTCATTGTGCGAAAAGTCGGCTGTTTGTGCGAGTCTGATAGTGCGAATCAAGATAGAATGTTTTGAGGTTAGGTTATTCGCACAAACAGCCATGACTAGGCTGTTAGTGCGAACCTCGAGTATTAATATTATTTTTTATTAAATAATTATTGATAAAATAGAAAAATTGAGATGGCTATTACTTTTGTCTATAGCAAAAATATATTGTATTTTTTTTTAACTCGTGATAAAGTTTTCTAAGCTTTAATAATTCAAAAACATTTCGGTTCGCACAAACGCCCCTTGTTACCCTATTGTGCCTAATAGTTGTGTCTTGCAGTGGAGTTGTTCTTTGTGGCTTGTATTTTTCTCAAGGAACTTTTCTCCTCCTAACCTAAAGTCGCTGCTCTGTAGCGTCTTCGAGATGCGATGTATCGAATTATCGAACGAGAGAATATAGCATGGCTTGATTTTAATAATGGAATGAATGATAGAAAAAATACATGAATATCCAAAAAAGTTAAGAAAGTTATGAAAGCGTGGATAAAATGGCCCTATTTGTACACAAGAAGTGTACTTTATAAAAGTTACTAACTTCAGGTTTGGTAAGTAATCACTCAATTTATTTCAGATCGCAAAAATTTCTTAATTCTTCGACTTTATAAAACTGAAGTTCATTTAAGTAATATTTATTAATTGTCAATATAAACACATTTAGTTAGTACTTAACTAATGTTTTTTTGTGCTTATATTTTTAATGGATTATCAAATTATTCTAAGAATATGTGTATATGAGTATAATTTTGTGAACATTTATTAAAATCCATTGTTTTCTAAACATTTATTTTAAAAATTAAGATCAAATGTTTTTATAACCAATTAATTTTATTTACAAATTTATTCAATTTCCAATTTTATCTTATTTAATGCACTGTAGTATAAAAATTTTTCAGGATATAAAAAATTGTAACCTAAAACTATAGTACTTTATACTCATGAAAGAATTTATTGATAGGTATTTCAGATTTAGTGTTCAGTGAGGAAACCTCTTTTGCATGTAAAAATTCAGCACATGATGTTAACTTAGACAAATCATTTGGGATCATCCATATAAGGAAAATTTAAAGGATCTCCTTTATTAATCTGAAATAAAAAGTGAGTTTTTATGATCTAATAATTTAATAAAATTATTATTTTAATAAGACAAAATTTTTTTTCGTTAAATTGAATGCTCATAAATTTTTTATTTATTTTATTCAGTTTACTTTTTAGTAAAACTTCTAACCGTGAAAATGCTTAGACTTAAAAATTAAAAAAATTTGCTAGGCAATAAAATGTTTAATTTTTGTAATGATAACATTTAATGATTAAACCTTGATGTATAATATTAATTTTTTTCAATTTACTTTCATTAATTTTTTTACAAGAAGTAAGGTATTTCTCAGTATTTATTATGCAATACTTTATTTGACTCATACTTACGCTTGGATTCATTATATTCCACTAAGAAATATTTCCATACTTTTTTTTTTCTTATTCAAGAGATTGATTTATTAACTAACTATTTTTAAATTTGCAAAGTGATTGGTCCTAAATTTTTTTCAGATAGTTAAAAAAAAAAAAAGAAAATTACGCTCAAGCCAATTGAAAAGATGTAGAAATAAAAAAAAACCTTTTTTAATGTTAGCACAGGATGTATTTTTAAAAAGGATTTTCAATATATTATTTATATACCTTTGCAAAAAATTTATACAACCGATAATAAATTCCTATGCATTTTTAAAATTTTGGAAATTTTTGAAAAATGTTGATTTACATGTATGAACCATAACAATGATAACTTATTTTTTGTTAAAATATATTTATCACAGCAAATGAATGCTTCATTACTAGTATTCTTTCAGTTTACACGCAAATTTTGTTAATCAATCTTTAAAAAGTTTAATTTTATCTCAACTACTAATTTTACTGTATATATACTATCTTTAATGTTACAATTCCATATATTACTCTTACAATTGAAATAAACAGTAGTTAGTTTTTAATCTATCTCTTGCTGGTTAAAAATTACAATATATGTAATATAAAACTAAAAACTTTACAGCTGTGAACCAATCAACTGTTAATTATTGTTGTTAATATTATGTACAATCAGATGATTGAGTAGGTATTTCTCATATACTTACCAATTATTTAAGAAAATATCCAATTGTTCAACTGGTTAACTGCCTTTGGGTGGTAAACAACAAATGCGAAGAGGGTTTTTGCACAGGCCTCTTAATGATTAAAATAAAAATCAATGTTATCCTATAGAAATATTTCAAATCAAGCAAAATCATACAATATTTTATTCAAAACATTATTTTATATTTATTTATGTATTACTTTTTAATGAAAATTAAATTAAAATCGATCTAAATTTATTATCATCGTTAAAAATTTAAAGCAGGCCTAATAAAAAAAAATATTTGCCAAAAGTTTCCATGAACTTTAATTATAACTAAAACTAAATCAATACAAATTCAAGCAATGAACTCAAAATTATTATTCAAAAATTTAATTATAGCAAAAACTAAAATAAGTAATAAATGCCAATTCTTAGCTTTAATAACACTCACCTAACTTTATGCCTGACTCCTTCAAAATTTGATCTGGGATCAATAAGACCTACTGCATCAGTTATTTGATAACCACTTTTACATAACCAAAAATAAATGCACATGCAACTCATTTCCATAGTTTTATTTTGTTGCAGAGTTAAATTTTTTAATTCAGCATGTTGAATAACTAAGATTAATATAAAAAATGACTGGTAGTTTGACTTCATTTTTTCTGAAAATATAAAAAGCAAAGTTGAAACTTTTTAAAGCTTACACTTTTTCATCACACTTTTTTTTCAAACCCTTATATTTCATCAGTTTTGAACATAAAACACATATTTTTTTGTCATAATAAATGCTAGTTTTACCAATTTTTCTTCGGTACCACAGATTGTCAGAGGTTACAGTTTGCTCTGTCTTTCGTACCTTCAAATTCCTCTTGTACTGAGGAAACATCAAATATAAAATACTTTATCACTTATATTAATATAAACATTTTTCACTTATTAAACAAGGCAAAACTTCTGCAGACATAAGTAATTTTATTTCTGACTTTTCAAAGCCCTACTTAAGATTAGATTTTGGCGATTTTGTAACTGGTTTTAATAAAGGCTTAAATCTTGGGTTGACTGGTTATTTAATTTTTTTTTTTGTAACTACCGAAGAAGAGCACTTGCAACTGTAACCAATAGCAGATCTTATTTTAAGGGAGATTTTGTAACTAACGAAACTTGTGACGAGAACAAAAAAAATTATTTATATTAAATCTGAGCTGTATGTGTACTCATTACGAGCTTTGAAAAAAGTCATCTAGTATTTATTGATGAAATATTTTATCATTTGATTATTCACAACATTAATGTTTACAATAGTAATTTGTACAAAAATAGAAAAAATTTTTACGCAATCTAAACGCTATTCCACCTACATTACAATAAATGGGCAGGCAGCTTTTTTTCTCAATCACCTTTTCTTTCTTTTTTCTAATTTCTTTGAAATTTATTAAGTACTTTTATTTTTAACTTCAACTGATTTTTCATTTAAATTTTAGTTTTTAATTTAATTAAAAAATTTTTTTTTATTTATTTTACTTTATTTTAGTTAAAGACTGGGTTCAACGCCCTAAATAAAATAAAGTAATATTAAGCTAAGTAGCGCGAATTAATTAATAAATGACTAAATTATTTATTAACGAGACTGGACAAAGTAAAAAAAAAAAAAAAAAAAAAAAAAAGATTTTGACCGAATCAGCATCAAATCATGTAGGTAGAAACTATGCCGATCCATCCTTAATCGTTTTAAAACTTATAGGATTGTTTTAAATCGAAAATAAGTAGATACGTATGTTTTATTCTTTCCCAAAAACATCGAATATGCATTTTTGAATTTTAAAGGCTCAAAACTTAAATAAAATTTTCAAATTCATTGTATCATTCTGGATATTTATTAAGATGAAAATTTTTTGTTAAAAAAAAAGGAGCATAAAATTATCTTTAAATTTATCCATAAAAAATTTCTCTTTCTCTCGAAAATGCAGTTTTTAAAAAAAACTTGAAATACATTTTCCTCAAAAACGTCACATTTGTTTTTGGCTAAAATTTTTGTGAGTGTTAGTACTCATGGAGCTCTATTAAACTACTTACAAGAAGCTTGCGGTTTTACGTTTTTAAAAGGTTTTTAACGTCTTCATTTTTTAGCATTTTTTTTATTTGTTAAAAAAATGAGTAAAATTAAAGAAATTTTTTTAAATCAACTTGACCAATCGATTTTACGGCATAAAAAACACTAAAAACGGTCAAATTAATTTTTTCTTTGTATGTTTAGTTCATGCACAAGTGTTGCTTCGAAGTTTGAAGCATATTTTTTGCATTTGAAAAAAATTTTAAAGTACATATTTTATTTACAATACACTTTTGGGAAAAAGAATAAAACTTACACTGAGAAAAAGAAACAACTATTAACACATCACACGGTAATGAGAGAGCAAAATTTTACATTATCAGTTACCAAATAGGGGATAACAATTACTGATTACGTTGTTACATTGATTTTTCCACGGCCCTAAACTTAACCCCATTTTTATATTTGATCAGAGAGTTTACAATAAACAAAAATTCGGTAACTTTAATAAATGAGTCTTCTTTCGACTCCTGTTAACGAATATTCAGTAACAGTAACCTCAAAAAAGTAATTGTTATCGGTCTCTTTTCTGAATGTACGTTTATCCTTATTTTTGTTATAAAATTATACCACTTGGTCTTGTCCTCAAGATCAAATTGTGCAATGTTAGTTGCTCAATCTAGTCACAATGTAGTATTTATTTATGTATTTATACTATAAGGTTTCTCTCTTTCATGCCGTGGCATCCTTAGAAAAGTGCCCAGTAGTGGACCACTGCAGAAAATTGTACTACTAGTAGACCGCCCGCCAAATACTAAAAAAACTGAATTGATAATTTTAATAGTTTGATGCAAAAAAATTAATCTATAAACGTGATCAATTTAGAAATTTCATGCAATTTTTTATTATTATGATTAAAATCTTTGTTTTGTAAAGATAAATGATCAAAATTGCATGTTAAAATACTAGGATAAAAAAGCTATTTTGATCGAAATCCGTAAAATTTGACGTGATCATTAACAAGATTATTAGTCGATATTTCAATCAAAACTTCTTACATGTAATTTTAGTTATTCTGTTTCAGTAATTTTTTTAAATTTAATTATTCAATAGTTTATCTATTAGTGCAGTTGAAATTTGTGTACTATTAGTACACCGTAAGAGCGCTTACTTTTTTACTTAAACGAAAATATTTATTATTAAGACTCCTTAATTACTAAATAGGAATATCTAAATAAAAATTAACCTTACCATGATAAAAGTTCATACTTGAATGACTTTGGAAAAAATCTCAACTTGTAGTGTAAATCTAACCTCAAATTTGAGTACAGTTGTCAAACTCAATGAGTAGTATCAATCTCAAAAATTTTAGCCAAAAACAGAATGACGTTATTCGTAGAGGTCATGAGAGGCACTGTTTTATCGACTGAGAGTGAGAAAAATCAATTCATGAGGAATCAACGACGACTGAAACGGGTACTGTATTCCCGCGCGGAAGTTAATACCGAGTGAAATGATGTTTTCTCTCCGGAGGTCTATAAACAGTTTAAATGCATGAGGGGTATACAAATTTGAATTGTCCCTGAGATGATTAGAAAATAGGTTGGCCCTTGTTCTGTTTGATGTTGGTTTCGGTCATAGATGTTTATCAATTTACAATCTCATTTTTACAAGCAGTTAATTTTACTACATATTTTAATATTTTATGTGCATAAAAATTAAGAAATTTAATAATTTTCTCTTTTATTTTCAGTGAACCTAAACTCTATGATTAACGGATCCATGGTTCGTATCATTAAAGATGAAAATCTGGAAGATGATCACTTTCACAAAAACACGTACGACTCGGATATGAACGATATTAATGTAGAATCTTGTATTGAAAATGACCAAGAAAGTCCGGAAATAGATATTATGATAAGTAATGTTGTGTGCAGTTTCAGTGTGAGATGTCACTTAAACTTGCGAGAAATAGCATTGAACGGATGTAACGTTGAATATAAACGAGAAAATGGATTAGTCAGAATGCGATTGAGAAAACCAAATATATTAGCTACAATATCATCTTCCGGAAAAATTACCTGTACAGGAGCAACGAGTGAGCTTGAAGCAAAGCAAGCAGCTAGAAGATGTGCTAGAAGTCTTCAAAAACTTGGCTTCAAAGTACGATTTGAAAACTACAGAATAGTCAATGTTCTTGGCAGTTGTACCATGCCATGGGCTATAAAAATTGAATCATTTTCGAATCATTACAGGGACAGAGTCCAGTATGAACCAGAAATTCAACCTGGAGTAGTTTACAGAATAAATGATTTGAAAGCTACCGTTAGAATGTTTTCAACTGGAAGTATTACGGTTACTGCACCAAGCATAGGCGCAGTTCAAAAATCAATTGAACATGTTTATCCTTTAGCGCTTAATTTTCGAAGAATTCGATCTCCTGAAGAACAATCTGCAGTAGAAAGAAAAAAACGTCGGTTGTACCAAACCGATGACATGAATGATGATTTAAACCACATGATAGATGATGAAGAAAGCGGTGATGATGATGCTTGTGATAGCTCGTCTTGAATTGATGAACATTTATCTAATTAAATGAAGTGTTGTGCGAAATTGTATTATTAAGTTGTTTTGTGTCATTTTTTACCGACGAACCACCATATTTAGTTGGTTAGCTTTTGCATGAATGTATGACGGTGTGCCCGCACTAGGACGTTCATACACTTTGTAGTGAAACTTATTTTATTTTCAGAACGATCGGTTAGTTATATTTGAACTAGTCTCCGAGTTTTCTCAAAATTGTTTTTCAGTTTTTCATTTTTCATTGTAAAAATTTCATTTATATGGTTTTGTATTTTTCTTTTCGTATACATTTGAAGACTTTAATAAATGCGCATAAAAAGTTCAGAAAAATTTTTATAATCAAGTTTCATTGCTTTAAGCATATGATTTTTATTTTTCGCGATAACTGAACTTTATTAATATTTATTTAATTTACTGAATTTTGTAAACTGTTTGTAAAAACTTTCTGTATTATCTTCTGTAACATATGATAAGTAACTTTATTACAAACGAAAAAAACAATGTAAGAAATTGTAAAATGTAAATATATGTTTAAGAATACAAAACTTATCTATAATCTATAGGTAACCTTACCCTTCTGTTCGTAGATAAAAAATTAAAAAACTCGAAATTAAAACATCACAAATGGTAAAAAAAATTTTATTATTTAAATCCTTTATACTAAGGGAGTACGCTCAATTCTGCCGTCGTCAGGCTTAAAATGTGCTCGCATCTCGACGCTGCGCGAGTATCCACACTTGCAACAGACCAGCTGATTCGCAATAAGCCAACTTTTTATGAATAATTTTTTCTAAACTCAGTTCTTATGCAATTAGAGATATGTGGTCAATCATCCCGCTCTTTACCTGATAATTTGCTCTTGTAAGGAATGTAATAACCCTCTAATCTCAAAACCGGATGTTCAATCCTAATTTTTCGTCTATCGTACAAAACAATATTGTGTAGCACTGATGCAGCTCGTCACCAGGACTCATTTGAAGGACAATATATCGCACCCGGTTGTTTTAAGAGCCCTAGTGACGATGCCGCACCCGTGTTATTCGGACCTCCAACTTCTGTCAGTTATACCATGCTCTGCACAAGTGCGAGAGAGACACTTCCTGTAAGTTTTAACAATTTTACATGTAAATTGTATGTCTGTAGCTATTGCTTGAAAATGCAAATAAGATACTATAATGGAAATATTTTGAGTATCGGGGTGATGTTTCTGCTACACATTTTTATTACGAGTGAGAAATTGTTTCCAACGCACGGTGCAGAAAGTGCAAACTTTTCTTCTTGTCCCAAACGGGAAGTTGGCACTTTTCTTGCCTCGTGCTGAAAAACATATAGCACACTCGCCTTCGGCTCGGGAGTAAAAACTTATAGTGGAAAATAAAAAGTTTATAGTGTAATAACTCTTTGTATCAATCTTATTGTTTATTTACGGACACATTATGTTCATGAGTATTGACTTATACATTTTAAATTACAGTAATTCTTATTGTATATGATTGAATAGGGTTGGCAACCGGTACAATAAAAATATATTTAATTAATTCTATACATCAGATATTTAAGCTCTGCTTATCTATGAGCTACCAGACACTGTAAGCCAGCTAAAGTTTTTGTTTCTATTATTGTGCTTGTGCTATTTGATATGGGTCATTCCAGCGTAATTGAAACCGGGCTGTAAATCGTTTTTTATCAGAATCTTTTTTATTCTTCTAAATTTGTTCTATTATCTTATGTTTACAACTGTTAAATTAACAGTTGTAAACATAAGATAAGAGTCCCAGCTATGATTTGATCCAAAAATTACACTGAAAAAGTCATTTATCTCTTTAAATTTCAACTTTTTCGGTTTTTTGAGGTTAGCAGACGACATTTTTAGGCAAAAACATCATGTCAAAAAGATTTAAAAAAAGGTATAAATTTAACTTTTTGTTTGTAATTTTTGCATGAAATCAGCAGTTGAGGAGTGATACAACACGTTATCAACAATAAAGAAGAATTTTCATTTGTATTAAATGAAAAAATATAGCCTTCAAAATTATCAATTCGTACGTGTCCCACCCGCAGCAAATCCATGTCTCACCTGCAACGCTACACTCTGATTTTTTTCTTGGAACTAATGAACAATTTCATTAAAACAATTATTGGTCATTGAAGCTTAGGGTATTGGTTTTTCCATATATTTTTTTTAAATTTTTGTTGCAGCGCAGTTCGCAGATTTTTTGGGTGCTTTCGACGAAAATAAAAACCACTTCCGTTTTGCGTCCCACCCGCAACGGCCCTTATTTTCATCATAACTTCCTTAAATATTAAAATTTTTGAAAAATTCTTGCAGGAATATTTTGTCTATATTAAGCGCTTTCTGCTGATGGCATATCAACCTTTTTTTCCTAGTAAAAATTAGATGTAAAATCGTACAAATGTACCACCTGCAACCATGGAATGACCCATATATTATAAGTTGCACTTTTTATTAGAATATTTAAAATTGAAAAAACAATCATTTATATACGATTGTGAAACTCTTTACTAAATAACTATTCTTCATTCTCATAAAACGTACACACTGTGTCTCCAATTTTAAGAAAAATTAAACGAAAAATAGCTAAATTATTTTTAAAAAAAACGAAAAACTTTCAAAGTCAAGGTTAATTACGGAATTTAGAGTTCAAAGTAACTCAGTAAAAAACTATGGATAAAAACCAAAAACTGAATGAAACGTTTCGCCACACACACACAACCTGGGCTCATCAGTAGACGGTTGTGTGCTTGTCTAGACGTGTAAAGATTTAAAAAATTCTAATTTAAAATTACCTGGACAACACCGAACTCTGCTCTCCGAAAGCTAAAGTCATACTGACTGCTGTTACGGTGCCGAGTACATAAGAAGGAATTCAAAATAAAAGTTTTTCTATAGGTACAAGCTTGTATCAGCTTATTTCAAAATCTCCAAGTGTGAGTGTACAAACATGTACACATACACTCAACTAATTCCTACAATACTTGATAAAGAGTAATATACAATATTTAAAATTGAAAAAACAATCATTTATATACGATTGTGAAACTCTTTACTAAATAACTATTCTTCATTCACAAAAAACGTACACACTGTGTCTCCAATTTTAAGAAAAATTAAACGAAAAATAGCTAAATTATTTAAAAAAAAAAACGAAAAACTTTCAAAGTCAAGGTTAATTACGGAATTAAGAGTTCAAAGTAACTTAGTAAAAAACTATGGATAAAAACCAAAAACTGAATGAAACGTTTCGCCCCACACACAACCTGGGCTCATCAGTAGACGGTTGTGTGCTTGTCGTGTGAAGATTTAAAAAATTCTAATTTAAAATTACCTGGACGACACCGAACTCTGCTCTCTGAACTCTAAATTCCGTAATTAACCTTGACTTTGAAAGTTTTTCGTTTTTTTTTTTTAAATAATTTAGCTATTTTTCGTTTAATTTTTCTTAAAATTGGAGACACAGTGTGTACGTTTTTTGAGAATGAAGAATAGTTATTTAGTAAAGAGTTTCACAATCGTATATAAATGATTGTTTTTTCAATTTTAAATATTGTATATTACTCTGTATCAAGTATTGTAGGAATTAGTTGAGTGTATGTGTACATGTTTATACACTCACACTTGGAGATTTTGAAATAAGCTGATACAAGCTTGTACCTATAGAAAAACTTTTATTTTGAATTCCTTCTTATGTACTCGGCACCGTAACAGCAGTCAGTATGACTTTAGCTTTCGGAGAGCAGAGTTCGGTGTTGTCCAGGTAATTTTAAATTAGAATTTTTTAAATCTTTACACGTCTAGACAAGCACACAACCGTCTACTGATGAGCCCAGGTTGTGCGTGTGTGGCGAAACGTTTCATTCAGTTTTTGGTTTTTATCCATAGTTTTTTACTGAGTTACTTTGAACTCTAAATTCCGTAATTAACCTTGACTTTGAAAGTTTTTCGTTTTTTTTTTAAAAATAATTTAGCTATTTTTCGTTTAATTTTTCTTAAAATTGGAGACACAGTGTGTACGTTTTTTGAGAATGAAGAATAGTTATTTAGTAAAGAGTTTCACAATCGTATATAAATGATTGTTTTTTCAATTTTAAATATTGTATATTACTCTGTATCAAGTATTGTAGGAATTAGTTGAGTGTATGTGTACATGTTTGTACACTCACACTTGGAGATTTTGAAATAAGCTGATACAAGCTTGTACCTATAGAAAAACTTTTATTTTGAATTCCTTCTTATGTACTCGGCACCGTAACAGCAGTCAGTATGACTTTAGCTTTCGGAGAGCAGAGTTCGGTGTTGTCCAGGTAATTTTAAATTAGAATTTTTTAAATCTTTACACGTCTAGACAAGCACACAACCGTCTACTGATGAGCCCAGGTTGTGCGTGTGTGGCGAAACGTTTCATTCAGTTTTTGGTTTTTATCCATAGTTTTTTACTGAGTTACTTTGAACTCTAAATTCCGTAATTAACCTTGACTTTGAAAGTTTTTCGTTTTTTTTTTAAAAATAATTTAGCTATTTTTCGTTTAATTTTTCTTAAAATTGGAGACACAGTGTGTACGTTTTTTGAGAATGAAGAATAGTTATTTAGTAAAGAGTTTCACAATCGTATATAAATGATTGTTTTTTCAATTTTAAATATTGTATATTACTCTTTATCAAGTATTGTAGGAATTAGTTGAGTGTATGTGTACATGTTTGTACACTCACACTTGGAGATTTTGAAATAAGCTGATACAAGCTTGTACCTATAGAAAAACTTTTATTTTGAATTCCTTCTTATGTACTCGGCACCGTAACAGCAGTCAGTATGACTTTAGCTTTCGGAGAGCAGAGTTCGGTGTTGTCCAGGTAATTTTAAAATAGAATTTTTTAAATCTTTACACGTCTAGACAAGCACACAACCGTCTACTGATGAGCCCAGGTTGTGTGTGGGGCGAAACGTTTCATTCAGTTTTTGGTTTTTATCCATAGTTTTTTACTAAGTTACTTTGAACTCTAAATTCCGTAATTAACCTTGACTTTGAAAGTTTTTCGTTTTTTTTTTTAAATAATTTAGCTATTTTTCGTTTAATTTTTCTTAAAATTGGAGACACAGTGTGTAAGTTTTTTGAGAATGAAGAATAGTTATTTAGTAAAGAGTTTCACAATCGTATATAAATGATTGTTTTTTCAATTTTAAATATTGTATATTACTCTTTATCAAGTATTGTAGGAATTAGTTGAGTGTATGTGTACATGTTTGTTCACTCACACTTGGAGACTTTTTATTAGAGTTATTACATGATACTTTTTTTCGCTTTTCATTTTATAACATTCTATATAACTTAAAGCTTGTATCAATTTCAATAGCCGATCATATATATGTGGTAACAATGCAACAATCAACAGTTGCATAAGTAACTCATGAAAAATCAATACAAGTCTTAAATTGCTCAATCAAGTGAAGTAAAACTTTCACGAGAATATTAAGTTTCTTACTGCCTTTGTCAGAATTTTTATATTTTCGGTGATTGCAAAAATCTCCAATCCATCGAATGCTTCTTCAAATCATAAAATAACTCGAGTCATGTGCTCAAATTATCATTAGCTACGAGATTCGTTAAAATACGATGGTCAGACCAAATTCGATAGATTTTCAGCATTGATTCACTCTAGCAATTATGTTGAGCTACCATTCGAATAGTCCCATTCGGGCCCCGAAAAAACAAGTAAAAATTTAAAAAATTCAGAATGTTTTCTTTCTATTAAGTCGGTTAAGCCAATGCAATATGTGAACTGAGTTCACTGGTGTTATTAATAAAAAACTCAAGAATACTTCAAAAAATTTTTCTCGTCCAATAGCTTCATTGATGCGAGTTGTTGAATTTAAGTAGCCATTTAAATAGCCTTACAGTGAACTGACACGACAGAACTCGGTCAGACATCATGGTTCAAAAAACACTTAAGAGTATTCACTCGCCAAATCGGTCAGACTGATGCGAACGACGAACTGTAATGATGTTTCTCACGTGAATTCCTTGGACAGAACCCGGCAAAATACAACATAGTTCAAAAAACTACAAAAGTTTTCACTCGTCAAATCAGTCACTTCGATGCGAGTTGTGGATTATAATCAATGTTTTTCGTGTGAATCGCTTCGACAGTAAAAAACTACAAAAGTTTTTACTCGTCAAATCGGTCAGATCGATGTTAGTTGTGAACTGTAAGCCATGTTTTTCGTGTGAATCGCCTTCGACAGTACCCGGCAAAACACAATAGAGTTCAAAAAACTACAAAAGTTTTCACTCGTCAAATTGGTCACTTAGATGCGAGTTGTGGATTATAAGAAATATTTTTCGTGTGAATAGCCTTCGACAGTACCCGGCAAAACACAGCACAGTTCAAAAAACTACAAAAGTTTTTACTCGTCAGATCGGTCAGATCGATGTTAGTTGTGAACTGTAAGCCATGTTTTTCGTGTGAATCGCCTTCGACAGTACCCGGCAAAACACAATAGAGTTCAAAAAACTACAAAAGTTTTCACTCGTCAAATTGGTCACTTAGATGCGAGTTGTGGATTATAAGAAATATTTTTCGTGTGAATAGCCTTCGACAGTACCTGGCAAAACACAGCACAGTTCAAAAAACTACAAAAGTTTTTACTTGTCAAATCGTTCAGACCTACGCGAGTTGTGAATTAATTATGTACCACCGATAGTGGTAAAATAAAAATTGGGTGAAATTCTAAGCACGCGCGCCAATTTATTTCGTCAGTTTTCCCCAATTACAGCATGATAAGCAGCATGCTGTCGGTACCGTAGAGACAAATATGATAGAAGTAATAACTGAGAAAAAGATCACTTCATAACCAACCAGTTGATCCACCAATTCTCATGTCTGCGGATCGTATGTTTTGCGACTGCTTCGTGGACTGCTATGACTGCTGTTTCTCTGTGAATCAGAGAACCACCATGTTGTTCTACAAAACAATAACAACAATATTTTTCATTCATGAAATGAAATTTAAAATTAAATAAACAAAATAATATTCAAGTGAGATGTCAACTGTTGTTGTCTCACTGTACAATATCGATAAACAAAAACTATCATCGGAGCTATTTGCATCAATACTCTTGGCTCGCTGCTGACTGCATAATTATCTGCACGCCAATCATCTTAAAATTTCACGTCACTTATTTTTCTCCTATCCTCGAGTTGATATGGTATCAAAATATTTGCTCAAATTTTTACATAAATAATTTTTTTTTCACACTTTAGAAAGAGCAATGCTCTGAGTGTACGATACTCGTTCACACCAGAAAACGGAATGAGGTACAGTACCCCACACGTCCACGTCGAGGGGTGGTGGCGGTGCTGTTTTTTAATTTTTATGCTTTGAATGTGTTATATTTGGGGCATGGGGAAGGAGTACTACGTATGTGATCTTGAAGGAGGAAGCACGAAATACAATCATTTTTTTAAAGCCTAGCGAAATAAATAAAATCTCTAAAAAAACATTTAAAAATATAAGATATCAACGACGAGTTGGGTTTTTACTGTATAGTCTCTACTAAATAAGTAATAGTAATCAACCATGATCAACCAACATCAAAAGTTGGTACCACACCACTACTTTTATTATCAACTAAAAAAGTAAATTCACTCAGTTTTATGAAAAATTTATAAATAATTTTATTCAACTCGATCATGTAATGGGTATATTTTGACGTGTAAAATACGCGGTAGAAGTGATACTTTTAATCTTTATTTCTTTTCACCGCAGCGTTGAATAATAGGGTACATTTACAGCCGCATTTTTATCAAAGTACCAAATTACATGATCTTGTTGAATAAAATATGATACTCAAATCTCGGCTCCAGATAGCTCGCTATCACTCGCTATCTTACGCCTCGAGTATCAACAACTCTCGATGTAAATTTACAACTTCACACACAAGTTGAGTAACATATCATTATCTCATTTTTTTCATCTTTGGTTATTGGCTTATACAGCGTTATTCAGTCAATACTCAATACCTTGGAATTTTTATGCATACAACAAACTAAAGTATTTTTTAATACACCATCGTACTACGACAGGGTAAAAACAGTTCGTATAAAGTTGACGGTTTGTACATAAATAAAATAAGCTGGCCGAAAGGTTCGAAAGATGCTGATTTATTTTTCTTAGAAAGAATTTAAAATAAAAAAAAAGTTTCTCAGTTTTCCGATTTTGATTAATCTTAATTGACATAAGTCAGTCAATGTGTTTTGAATGGTTTCAATTTTACTCAGACCAAACAGAAAATAAATAAATAAGTGAGGAATTTTTTAATTCGCATCAGCGCTATGTTCATCTAGAAATATTTCTTCACAATACAGCAGAAACCTGAAAGTTGATAGAATTGAATTCGCTAAATTAATTTTAAACTATCAATTGTAACGAAATTACGTACCCCAGATTATTTTCGACTAGTGGTTCTTTTTTTAAAGAAATAACATTATTAATTATCAAACAATATGAAACTTATGTTTTGTAGTCTGCCTTGCGAAAGAAATAAAATCTAATAAAAACATAAGGTAAAGGACCCAATTGTGGACCCCTTACCCCAATTAATGGTCCCCTTCAGCAAAAATAATTTTTTAATATTTTTTTAATGCAAATATCGGCATAAAACTATTTTAAAATAAACATATGTTATCAAAGAATATTTCGAAATTTTCTTTCAAGTTTACGTTAATAATTCCGTTTTATTTTGAAAGTCACAATGTTGGTTGACTCGAGGGTTAGGTTGGTGTTCTCGTTGCAGCGAATCAAGCAACTTTCAAACTTGAATTTCTAGGCATACTTTATTTATTTACGCAATGTATCACTGATCAATGAAAAGCTTAGACTTCAAAAATTAGTATAGTATCAATAGGGTTGGCAACCAGTACCTTAAAAAAAAATTTTTTTTTAAGTACTCGATTTTTAATGAATTTTAACATTTTTTTTAGAATTTTTAAATAAAAATTGAGCAAGAAGAAAATTAAGAAAAGTTTTTAAAACTACGGGTTGATGACGTCATTAACCCGAAATTCCATTAAAAGTATATCTATATATATATTGAAATTTAAAAAAATTTAAACACTTGTAGTTCTTTTAATTTTAGTTTTTTAAAAAAAAGAAAAAATACGTGTCAATTATTTTTTGATATTTTAACTAAATGAGCAAAAAAATATTATAAATTTCAAAAAGTTGCCAACCCTATTTTGTAAGTTAAAAATATAAATTTTCAAATAAATAATGCAGTTCTCATAATTGGGCCCTAGTCTCAAGGTACCCCAATTAATGGTCCTGAAGAGCAGCGGTCCATTAATACGAACCTTTAAATGAAACCCCGAGTCCCCCAATTAATGAGACGTTAGTTTTGTCTTTAATACCGAGTTTTATACACTAAAATATCAGCTTCATAAATCTTCCAATGTGGTTAAATTACTTTTGTCAATGAAAACTGTAACTACTTTTAACTTCAATGTCAACAAAAATCGTAACCTCAAAAGCCAATAGTTTGAAATAAAATCACAGGGTCCATTAATTGGGGTAAGAAAAACGTTAAGGGGATATCGCATGTAAAAAAGGTCCATTAATCGGGGTACTTTGACACACAGTCTCAAAAATACGGTCCAAAAGGTCTCTACTTTAAACATTAATTACTCTGTAAATAAATAAAATTTTTTAATAAAAAAAATTGATTTTGATTCTTAAGGTAGTTCCCAAAAATATTGAGTTTCTTAAAAAATCTCTAAAACTTTGCACAGAGGTAGATTTTTGAGTCCTGTACACGCTGGTATTTTGCTTATACCCCCAAGCCATACTTAATTTTGAAATATTGGGCTCAGAAGTTTCAATTTTTTACATGGGATTCCTATACTGAGCGCGTGAATTCATATTTATTTTGAAGCTTATTCTCCGATTGCAAACTCAATTTTCTTAAAATATTTTTTAAAAAAAGTTTTTTTGTAGGGCAAGATCTTAGAAATCGTATCGTACAAAAATAAACATAGCAAGCGATATTAACTTGTGAGATATACAATCAAAAAGAATGAAAAATGTATGATTTTAGCATGATTTGGAGCAGCGGTGGCGACGGCGGCGCGTGGCGTCAGAGTGGGGGCAACGAGCGTCTATAACTATATTTTAGGCTAGCTATTTATACGCTTCGGAACTACCTTAAGACCACTAAAATTAAGTATGTACAAAAAAAATTAACCACAGTTGCTTGGTTTTTTCTATAAAATTCAAAACCCCGAAAGTTGTGATTTTTGGGGTCCACAATTGGGTCCTTTACCTTACCTTTAAAAAGGTAAAAATTAACGGCGAATGGTTTTTATCTGTCTGAATCTAACAAAGTAAATCTTTGACACGTCAAAGTAGCATCATAAAATGATATGTTACTCAACTTGTGTGTGAAGTTGTACATTTACATCGAGAGTTGTTGATACTCTAGGTGTAAGATAGCGAGCGATAGCGAGCTATCTGGAGCCGAGAGCAACTCTCGATGTAAGTGTACAACTTCGGACACAATTGGAGTATCATATTTTATTCAACAAGATCATGTAATTTGGTACTTTGATAAAAATGCGGCTGTAAATGTACCCTATTATTCAACGCTGCGGTGAAAAGAAATAAAGATTAAAAGTATCACTTCTACCGCGTATTTTACACGTCAAAATATACCCATTACATGGTCGAGTTGAATAAAAGTCATTTATTGGTAGAAAACGACCCAATGCTTGGACAGATTTAGGGGGTTATTCGTGATTTTCTTCAATTTTATCGTTTAAAATCAAAGTTTATAAACCAAGTAAAGGTTGTATTTGTATATTAAACTCTTCTGAAGACTTAAAAAAAAAAAAAAACTGGTACTGATAAATGCAATATTTAATAAGATATAAACGTTAAAAAAAAAAAAAATTGTTCCTTAATCATATAAGATGGTCGAGGCACCAATGTACGTCCCTAAGCTAAATCGTGCTGTAACAAGTGCCCGTACATTAGTAATGTATGATGAAATAAACATAAAAATTTACAATTCTCGCTAAAAAAAAAAAAAAATTTAAGTAATAATTACCGCAGAAGAATATAATTTCGAACCATGTATTACAAAACCAGAAAAGTTCAAGTGCTCGAAAGCTAGTTCAAAACTAGTTGAGCTCAGAGGCTGTAAATCTTAGTCCAAGTTTTGAAAACGAATTTTTAAACACAAGAACACATTATTAGAGCGTATGACCCTTCACAACTTTGCGTTCATGCTTCTTGTCACACCCTAAACTTCATTGCTAAAAGTTTTCACGGTGGGTTCAGCCGCTAATAATATGTATATCTTAACTACCTTCAGTAATCAAAGCTAAAGAAACTCAAAACTCGAATCTTGCCATGTTGGCAGTTAATTCTCATCATGATTCCAGCTTTCAAATTTCCACCAATTCCATATACAGTATGGAGACCTATAACTGCGGATTTTTTATAACCAAGCACTATTGATAATATTATAATAAAAGATATAATACTAAAAAAAAAATGTTTTGTTCAATTTTATATTATTAAAGACATATCATCTCAGAATAACAAAAAAACGAATGTTTATTCAGATTCTGTTGCTAAAAAATATGAGACGCCACCGTAAAACGTGCACCAAAGCTCCTGATTGATTTTATTACTGCGGGATCTCCCAAAGAAAAGGCAGGCGCAGTAATTGCGCTTGAAGTAATAGAAACAACCCACCTTAAAATTTCAAGGTGAAAATTAAAATTTTTGTTTGAGTTATGTTGCTTTTTTTAGAGCTAAGAGTTTAAACTTTAACTTGATGTAAAAACAATAATAATTTTTTGTTTTAAGTATTTTTTATTCAACGCTAAAGCTAAGCTGTACAAGCGAACCGTAGTTTCGCGCGTACAGCAAACCGACAAAGCTAGTAATTTACTAATTTTCAAGAGTCCGTAGCTTCGCCACATTTATGTCTTCAAGACACTCTAATAGTCTAATACTGAATTATGTAGACCTGTTAAATAAAATATGATAGTCAACCATTGTCTGAAATTATTCATTTATGCAGAATTTTATCGCTGTATGATATAAAGATAAATAAAAGATCCTTTATTATAATCATTTATTTTTTAAAAGTTTTTACAAAAAAGTTTATAAAAATTAATTTATCGACTACGTTTTTGTTGTAATTACATTTCAATATAAATAAATGTATCTGAAATTATTTACCTTGTTTTATTTTTATTATTACTTGCAAACAATTTTTAAAGCAAGATTGAATATGTTTATTGCAATTATGTTTTATAAAAAATGTTCTATTTTACAATTATATTACATGGCTTAAATTGTTTTAACAGTATGATTAAACTTTATAGACAAGTTTTATTCGGTTTAAATGTAACTAAAATTATATTAAAATATTTACAATAAAAATAAATTTGTTTGAATCATAAGTTTCACAATTCTATGATCTGATAAAAACTTCTTCAATATTTTCTCAATTTTTATATTATATTTTTAAAAGGCTGTGGGAACTTAAAATCGCAGTTTTTTTTTACAATATATTCTATTATATAAAATTTTCAGGAACTTAATATAAAATTCACGTTATCAAGCCAACTTAAAAATATTTATAAATAAATTCTGCAATTAAATCTTGATTGAACGAATTAATAATATTGGATATTGTACAAGTTTTAAAAATAAGAATCTCTAATTAATAATATTATTTACTGTCAACATTTTTAGGTTTGATAGAATTTTACTTATACTTGCATTTTTTGCTCAACCTACTCTTTTAAATGATCTTGTTGTTATGAAAATTTTTACTCGGGATATGTATTAACAAAAAAAAAATTGCCTCAAAATTTTTACTAATCAATGATTCCAATCGGTAATTAAAAGGTGCTTTAATGATCTCGCAAAATACATATGAGAGGTCCTGATATGTATAAGTCATAAGCTTAAGCGAATCAAAGTCAAAATACTTCATTTCGACTCGATTACTTGGACTTGTATGTCTGAAAATCTTAAAGACTCGTTGTAAACACTCATTAGATATAAATTTAAGTCCTTGGGACTCGTCAATAAACTCTTAAGGCAAAAAAACGAATCTTTCAAATTTGGACTTAAGGTATAGAATACCAAACCAACTCCATTTTTTGACTTCTGTATTTTTTTTTTTTACCACTCTCGAGAACTTGAATTTGAAATTCAAGAGTTATTACGGTAAGACTGTAAGTTTTTATATGACGAATATTAGAAATTTAATTTTTAGGCTTGTCAATCTTCGATGAACTCTAACCAAATATGTATTTATCGCAATAAAATTATTTTTTCTTACAAAACGAAGGATGAGTTTTACATCATACATTTCTGGAAACTTTTTTTGGTATTGGCTGATAATTTTATTTATTTTATTTTTTTCATCTAATCATTGAGTTTATGCAGTCGATATATATCTGTTGTCTTTTGAAAAGTGTTGCTAATTATCAATATTGCACTAATTAATAAACATCAAATGTGCTGAAACAAAAATAAAAAATAATAAAAAATTAAATGACGTTTAATGAAACATTACTTTTATTAATAAACATGCATTTTAAAAAATTACCGAAATTCCTTAGCTCAAATTTCATAAGAAAAACCTATATTAATAAAGATTATTGAAAACGCTAAAGTGTAGCAAAAAAGTGAAATAAGAAATAAAATTTAACTTTATAGATATTGTAAGAATAAATTAAATGAAACTGAGAGTTTTATCAAAATTGATTTCAAAATAAAATAGCTTTATGAATAATCTGAATCTTGTGTGTTATTTACAAAAATATAAAAATGATCTGCTTTTAAACAGATTTATGAATAGGAAAATTAAAAATCCGAGAATATAAAATTCATTTTTGTAATTGTAACTGTAGTATCGATAAAAATATTTATCAGTTATTTGAAATCAGTCGATAAAAAGCGATTTATAATTTTTTTATGTAGCAATGAAAAATTTGTACTTAAAAGCTAAATTGTTTAATAGAGTTTAGTAATTCAATTTAGGGCTGTTTATATATAAATTTTTTTAATGAAATTTTTTTGTATCCTATGATTATTATTATAAATGAAAAAATAAAAAATAAAAAAGAAAGTGTAAAGCTACAAAGAAAAAATTAGCGCACCATATTGCCCTGTTAGATATTAGTAAATATGACCATAATAAGTTTACCATTTAAAATTATTGATTTTGATATACATTAACTGGCCTCAAAATTTATGTTTAAAATGATTTTCTAAATTCCAGATCCATTGTTTGACATTATGCACCAATAATGTTATGACAGTTCAAGTTTCACTATCAGATTCATAACCAGCATATTTCAAAAGCTAAAAGCGTATGTAATCCAGAACAAAGAAATTAATTTTGTTTTGAAAATGTTTTAAAATTTTATTTGAAAATAAAAATTTTATATGCGCTAATAAAAAATTCAACGTGCGCTGCAATAATTTTTCAAGTATTAGTACATACTGCACAAAACGGGTGGAATGAAAAAAATTTCCAAGTTTATCTCTTTATTCTTTTTTTAAAGAATAGTAAACAAAAATTAATGATTACGTTATCTTGAGAAAAAAAAAATTAATTTTTAACTTAGCTTGTATTATTTAATTTAACTGTTATTTCTGTTTGCAGGGTCAAAATCAAATGGTCAATCTTTCACAAAAAAATTAATGATTTTTGATACTTTGAAAATTAATGTAGGAATTAATGTACACAATTAGTTAAGGGTCTGTCCGTATGTGACGGGTGTTACATCGTACACAGTTTTTCAAATATTTATGAACATAGAATACTAAAAAAAAAAAAAAAATTGATACTAAAGGGAAGTACTTTTTTTTTAGAAAATTTTCATGTCATCCAAAAATTTTTCACATCTTTCATTTTTCTAAAAATTTAATGCAAAGTCCGTTCCGGGCGTTACTGAAAACAGAAGTGGTTCTGATGTTACCAGTAAGAATACAAGAACTCAGCGAATTATGAAATGATGCAGTTCTGAAAAAAATTCATGTTAAAGTTAAGTCTTGAAACTTTTACGCTCATATAAAAGTTTTTGTATTTTTCATTTTTTTTACTTAATAAAAATTTATCTTTATGTTCCGGGTGTTACACGAATTTGTTCCGGGTGTTACGCGTACGAATAAATTTCTTGTAGAACACTGAAAAAATGATTTCTGATAGTTATTTGATACTATTAAATTAAAAATCATCTATTGAAAAACTCTGAAGCAATTTATTTAAGAAAAAATCTTTATTTTTTGAAGATTTTACATTTTTAACGGGTGTATAGTATAAACATTGTTATATAATACTACTTAAATTAAAATCTTTGATAATATAAGATCTAATAGTCAAATTGATCACCATGAATATATTTTTTAATATTTTATCTCATTTAATTCAACGGAATCTTTTTTTAAAAGTAATTTTTTCTTTTTTCGTCTTTTTTTATCTCTGATTCTTTCTTTATAGTCTGGGCGCCGCGCCGTAGGGGTTTTCGTGACCCGATAGCGGTCAGCGATCCACCCAGGCTTAAAAGATGTATTTTGACCTCCTAATGAAGAATTTCGAGGGTGGACGGAAAAATTTGTTTACAATTATTTAAACAAATAACAAAGTAAAAAAGTCATTTTTTCGATGAAAAAAATTTTTTTTTAAATTTTTCAGGTAAAAATAAGTTGACAATTTAAGCGGACTTTTATTTGTAAAGTCAATAGTTTTCGAGAAAAAAATCATCAAAGTTTAAAAAAACCGTGCATCTGTAGAAAATCAGTCGAGCCTACCATGGCGGCCGGAGTATAAGTTTTTTAAAACTTTGATGATTTTTTTCTCGAAAACTATTGACTTTACGAAAAAAGTCCAGTTACATTTTCGACTTATTTTTAGCTGAAAAATATTTAAAAAAAAAATTTTTCATCGTAAACATGAGTTCAAAAGATTGAACGGAGGCAAAAAGACCAATGCTCTAAAATACGTTTAAAAGTAAAAAAAAAAAAAAAAAAAAGATATCTGTATTGTTTCTTTTTAATGCTTTAGTAATATTATACTTTTTTCTGCTTAAATAATGTATTAATTCTGAAAGATTCAAGTGCACTTTAACAGCGACGTCTGTGACATGTAACACCCGGAACGCATTTTTTCGGAAAGAGGAGTCTCAAAAATTTTTTCTACAGTAGGGGGGGATTAGTTATCTTAAGATAGCTTTGTAAACAAGAAGCTGAGTAAAAATATTAAAAACTCAAGTCACTATACAAACAATACCCTTTTTTAGCGTTCCGGGTGTTACAGAGAAATAAGAATCTTTAACACAGCACAAAATTTTCTGTGATTACCGAAACAAATTGAAACTTTGCTGGGAGCTCAATCATACTACATTCTAAAGAGTGAAACATAACTTATAAATCTTTGTTGATATCGAACGATTTACAGTGCTACCAACTTTGCACTAGAATCACACAAGTCAGGCCGGTGGTGTTCATAGATTCATCAACAGGCTAAAAAATTTTAAATTAAAAAAAAAAGTGGTAGAACCAGTATAGTTCCAGAAACTACATATAATTTCTGACCAGAAAAAACGGTTTATATATTTTTTTTTCATAATTTAATTTTTTACTCTGAGGTTCGTTTTTATACGGACAGACCCTTAATACGAATGTTTGAGGCTTTTAAAAAATTATCAATTTATGTCCAGAAAAATGAAATGATGCTATTACGTACTTCAGCTTTTTGTGATTCAACGCTGTTCAGAGCAACGTTTTCGGGTATAGTGTCTTCATCGTCGTTGTCTATCCTGTTAGGGGAAAAAATCGACTTGTAGGCGAGCGAAGCAAGAAGAGCTCCTCCCAAAGGACCAAACCAATATATCCAGTGGTTTTCCCAGAAGCCGTTCCAGAATGCAGGTGCAAACGACCTTACAGGGTTCATGCTGCAACCTGTGTAAGGCCCAACGCTAGTTGCCAATGCTGTAACACTCAAGCCGAATCGTATCGCTGTCGAATCAGTGTTATGCGAATTTCGTGGATCCCAAACCGCGCAAGCTATGAACCTGTTTTTAAAATTGATCGTAATAATTGAGAAAGTTGAAATTTTTTTTTTTTTTTTTTTTTTTTAAGAAACCATTTATTCTTAGTGCATAAATTTCAATTTTTCCAAGAAAATATTTGACTGACTTATATAACAAGAAGACATAAAAGTTTTTTTTACATTAAAATAGCTGTAGCAACGCCTTCGATCAACAGTCCCTGGATTGGTTCAACATCTTTGTGCAAATTTGTCACGCAAAACTGATCGAGGCCTCCAGTACTTCCTCTCAAAACATCAGCTGGTGTTATCACCTAAAATTTTATATTTCCATTGAATATTGTTTTATTTATTTATATATATTTAATAAAAGAAAAAATTATTTTTTTCTATGATTTTATTAACTCAAAAGCGAAATGTGCTAGTGCTCGTTAAAATAAATTAATGTTAAATAGATTCAACTGGCAAAATACATAAAAAAATCAATTTACAACTTTTTTTATCAAGTTACATGATGATCGAGCTATTTTTCTATTTCAAAAATGAATTTCAAAATCGATTATAATATTTGAGCAAGTTTTAAAAATTTGCTTAATAAAATTTTCAAGAGGTTACATTATTTTACATATTAACTTCAATTTTTCATAGAAAATATTTTATTGACAAACACTCACACATGTGTATATATATTTATATATTATTTAGACAAAAAATTTATATATATTTAATAATACTTTAGTTGAAAGAATTTTAATAATATTTATTTTAATAATACTTTAATTCAAAGAAAAGAAAAAGTTGAATTCTATTTATATTTATATTCAAGTAGTGATGCACGAAGATCTTATGTTATCAGTGTAACTTCTGCGCGAGTGAGATTTTAAAAATAGCATTAGATAGTAACTACAAATAGTAGTAGCAACATCAGCAGTTATCAATATACATTATTAGAGATTAAGCAAACAATAATTTATAAATTTATACAATCACAAAGCATAAACCAACAAGATACAATTGCGGAAAGCGATGAGTTTGAAAAAAATATCGATAAAATGTAACGTATGCATATGCATCAGGCGTCGATTATCGGAAAAATTCCACTTCATGTCAAGGGTCGTCGTCAGCGATTGATAAGTGAGTGGTGTGGTTTATACTCAATGAAAAATAAACTTTTTGATAGGCGCTAAATAAGTTTTGTAATAATACTTTAAATCTGTACACAATTATAAGATAGCTCACAAATTGAGATACAGTTAACTTCAAAAGAAAAGGTTGGCATTTATAAATTCAAAAAGCTTAAATTTTTTTATTTAGAACTTATTGAATTATTTAATTCGAAAAAAAATAATTATCAAAAGAAACATCATAAATTTTTTACAGAACTAAAAAAAAAAAGAAAAATTAGTCCTAGTGAATACTTGTTGAGTTTTATAGCATACTTATAGTTTTATAGTTGCATTATCAAGACCTGATTTAACTAAAAAATATATCGACAGTTTTTTTTTTTTTTTTTTCAATGGTTCAAAAGCGGACTGCTTTTATTAAGCTCTCTAAATTCAAGTGAATAAATTTTTAACCAATTCATTATCTGTAAAATCTTTAATTCTAGTAAAATTAACTAATTTTTTTATAAAATATTAATTTATACACACAATTTTATGTTTTCCACTTGATTTTAGTATTTATTTAACTTTTCAAGTACTCGATTAGATTACAAGAATTCCATCTGATTGCTACCATTATTTAAAAAATGGGTACATAAGGTAAATGTCCGGGATTATTGGACACTTTTCAAAGGGGGATTTTTGGTTTACGCTAGATTATTACACTAAAACTGCCTGAAAATCTATAATTTTTTCACAGGATGATGAAAAAATAAGTCAGGAATAGTGTTCAATCATTTTTTTTTATTAATTGTTCATCATAAAACTGTTTAATTTACTATAAACTAACACAAAAGTCATGTCCACGAAGTTGGCACCACCCAAAAAAGAATTTTCAGAAGTGTCCCCCAGAATGGCACCCCTAAATTTCGTAATTTACGCATATTTTTCGCAAACTCCCTAACCTTAATTAAAAATTGATCAAAATTACTTGTTTACCGCTGTGGATGGTTAAAATCACTTGATTTTAATTCAATATCACTAAATATTACACTCAACATCAGCTCCTCAGCACAAGACCGTAAACGAAAAACTCAACTGAGGTTATCTTTACCGTCGAGTGGTTTTTCGTAAAAACTACGTTAACTTTGAAAGCTCCGATATAAATATTCTGCATGTTTCAACTCACAAAACTTTTTTTAAACTGTGTAAAGATGATATTCAAGCATTTTTATGCATAAACACCGGTGAAATTATCAAGGTAAACACCAAAAAACCGTAATTAAAAAAGGTGCCACCTAGGGGACAAACGTTAAACTTGAGCTTGTGCGGGTGCCACTGAGGGGACAAGTGGTCTCAAATGTCCCCCTGAGCGGCACCCCCTCGATAAATAATGAATAAAGATAAATTCACGGTAAAAATTGATTTAAATATTTTGTTTAAGGTGTTAAGTAAGAAAAAAAAAAAAAATTCAAGTTTTTAAATTAATTCTACGCTTCGCAACCGATAAAACAAAAGTGATGATAATTCGAGATTTTCCTGGGGGTGCCAAACAACTTTTGGAGGTTTTGAAGGGCTCGCTTGGAAGTGATTTTTAAGCTACTTTTAAGGTTATAATCCAAGTTTTTTTTTATACTACAGTAAAGTTTAGTGGTTAAACTAAATTTAGAATATATTTTCGGGGTCTAAAGTGTGATTTTATAATAAATAAGGGGGGGGGGGTGCCACTGTGGTGGACAATTACGTTACTGACCAATAATCCCGGACAATTACCTTATTTAAGAATTACTTTAAGTAATTATTTTTCTTTTTTTTTTTTAACTTATTTTTTTAAACCTCTTTCACTTCAATTTAACGTAAAAACCTCACTCATTTACAATTTAAGAACCATACTTTTTACAGAGTTTTTAAAATGATTTAATTTCTTTGATATTTATTAAGCTTATTAAACAGTATTTAAATATTCCAAAAGTTAAAATTAAGTTTAAAGGCTATAAAAAATAAAAGAAACGAATCATTCAAATTTGATAACTGTAATAATCATAATAAAAAAAAAAAAAAAATTATGACAATAGTATTGGTCATCTTACCTTCAGCAAACCGAATCCAAGTATTGCGCCAAAAGCTTGAGAACCTAAGTATATTAGGCCTTCTCCAATAGTTTTTATTCCAAGCACTACCGAACCAACGGTCATTGCTGGATTAACGTGTGCATGACTTATGTGACCAAAACACTGGCAAAAAAAGAAAAAAGGTTCACCTTAAATTTTAAAATATAACCACAGTATTTTATTCTTACATGTAAATGTATTTAAATAAGTGAATAATTACTTATATAGAATTAGAATTCACTTATTTCTATTTTTAGAGTAATAATACAATTTATGATATATAAAATCTCGCAGGATTTTTAAGTCTCGGCAAATATTTCGTGACCAAAAGCTCAAATTAGTTTTCATGAAGATAACCCTGAAGAAATAATCATAATTAATAAAGATTACGGGGTCACTTGAAGATCATCTCCGTGGTAAAATAAATTTTGTTATTATTAACTTTCATGATAAACTAAACCTAAACCAGGTCACTGGGTCACCTCACTTGAGCGATGAGATTTGTGGCAATTCACAACCGATTTTTAGTCGATTCTCACTTGAATCTCATCAGGCCCTTCTCTATTAAAATAAGCCGTATAAATCGTATTTTTTGATTAAGTTTTTCATAACAAATGGAAAAATGAAATAACCATAATTTTAATATTAAAGTTCAGGTCGACGTCTTTATTAATTATGACTATGTCTTCAGGATTAGCTTCATGGAAACTAATTTGAGCTCTTAGTCTCTAAATCTTTGCTACGACTTAAAAATCCTGCAAGCATGAATTGCAGTTTATGTATCGTTGTCCTTATTCAGAAACATCCCAACTCAGAGTTCCCGTGATAACTATTACATAGATAAAAATAAAAAAATAAAATTTAATTTATTGATCAAAAAAGATTTGAAAAAGAAAAAAAAAAAAAATAAATAAAACTCGATAAAAATGATCCACAGATGCTGAACACGGTTTTAGATGAAGGTGGAGTCAAATTAATAATGCCTTAATAACGCTTTATTGCATCTTATTGCACTATCGATTCAATAGAGTTTCTATTAAATGGGACCGTCAAAAAAATCAAATCATAAAAATGATAATAATATATGACTGATTATTTTCCCGAGCTGAATTTCAACCAATAGGAACGCCGCATTTGACATTTGGCGGAGGGGTGTGGGTAAAATTATTTCGATAATTTTTCGGTTATTTCCAATTTGAACGTTTTGAGTTGCATAGCAACTCGAATTGTTAAACTTACTCGATTCAGCTTTTGGGTTGGACCCGAGTCACTGTGGCGTATACCTATATATGAGTATTCATAGGTATATTCATAGTAAACAAATAGTAATAGAACTATAACCGCAAAAATGTAAAATACAGCATTTCTATGAGTTGAAATTCAGCTGGGGAAAATAATCCAACCGAATACCCCTCGTGCTTCAAAATTTTAGATAATTTTCCTCCAGTTTTTTTGCACATCAACTCGCGGGGCAAGTTTGACAAAAAATTACTCGCGCTTTGCGCTCGTGATTTTTAACCTACCAAACTTGCCCCCCTCGTGGCTGTGCAACAAAACACAGTCGGAAAATTATTGAAAATTTTGAAGCACCAGGGGTATTACGACTAATTATTTTGTGGCATTGAAAATAAATAAATTTACCTACCTGTATAACTATCAAAACAGCTAAACCAAAATTAAGAGTTATTTGAAGATGAGATGGGGCAACTCCTAAGCCACCAATACATCCCATACATCCTAAAAATATAATGATTTTAAGGCATTAACTCTAAATAAAATTTTATATCTGCTTAACTATTATGATAGCTAAACCAAAATTAGGAATCATCTGAAGATGAGGTGGGACAATGTGTAAGTGTTACGAGGTGTCTAGGGGCACACCATTGTGCATTCTAGACACTTTGCATTTATGCAAAGTTTCTTGCGAAAATAGATTTATTTGAGATTTATTTTGTAATATGTCAGTTATAGGCAGAGAAAGATATAATTGTTTTGATTTTTAAAGGAAAAAGCATACCTAAAAATACTAAAATTCCAGTTCCCAATATCTCAGCGATTGCACATCTCAAAAGTTCCTGAGTCGATTCTTTTTGTTCAACCATTTTTTTTAATTCTGTAATGAAAAATTTTGTATTTATCTTTGTTATAAATATAGATACATTTATTTTTACAACTAATCACAGTTACTATAAAATTACTTCAGTTCATTTATCGGTATTGGTTGGGTGTACAATTATTTCAAAAATATATAAAAGTTATTTTTTTTGATAATAAAAAAAAACTAAAGAACATAATTCAGCCTAAAATTAATTACAACAGCGAAGTCCTCATACAGAAAAAGATAAACAAACTATTAATTATTAAACATCTATGGTCGAGTTTTTATTATTATTGTTTATTTGATTAATTATTTTAAATTAACATATTTTTCAAATTAAATTCAGAATATATCATGGATGATTTCCCATATAAAAAAGTCTTGATAATATATTATGCAACGGGTGCAGTATCGTCGCCAGCGTAGTACGAGTGACATACAGACGCCCTAGTGACGTGCTGCACCCGTTGCATATACTTTTTAACACTAGCTTTTCATATAAGTACATGCATCAGAAAATTTTTTTATCATTTTCGGCCTTAATTTTAATGAAGAAAAACAAGTTCAATTTTCGATTATCTGACCGACGTCTAGCATCAGCCTATTTTATAACACTGGTGCGTAAGGCGAGTTTTCAAATTTCGAGGCGTGCATAAAATCAAGTACCTACGCACTACTGGTATAAAATTTCTAATTGGTTTTAACACAGTCTAAGTGCTTGACTAACAATATGAGTACCACTAACTTAAAAACATTTCCTTTAAAAACACCAAAGCACTCTCTGAGGAAAGTAGCTACAGGCATGAATTTCACAATTGAAGTATTTTAACGACAAGATATATTAAAAATTTCAAAAATTAATTTCGGATGTTTGATTATTTGCGATTTTAAATTTGTTAAGAATATTTTGAGATTGTTACTAATAAAATTTATGCTGCTCAAATTTACAAAAATACGAGATGTATCAGTTCTGAATAAAAAATTACTTTCAAATTTTCAATTAAAAAAATTACCATTTGAGAGCTGAGATTAAATTTTAAGCTTGTAAGTCCAACATGTAAAATTCTAGAGTATGATTAAAATCTTGGAAATTAATATATTATAATTACAGCCGAATTTCAGTCATTAGTATAAAATTATAATGTCTGTTTTATCGCCTCCTTATGATCTCATTTTCAAATAATAGCAAGAGACAACTGTTGATTATCTTTCAAGAATCTTTCACAAAAGATTATGTATGCGGTATCTATGTAATGACCTTCTAAAGAAAAAGGTGTGTATCAGACTAAAAAAAATTCATCAATGTATTTAACAGTATTTTTTTTTCATTTAATACAATTGTTAACAAATTCAATGACCAAGTTGTCAATGGCATTGTGTTTAAACTAAACGTTTGTCATTTACGCGCGTTAACATTCAAAACCGGGTTCATTTTCCTTGTTACTGTATTTAAAAATTAAAGCAAAACGGAAAGTTTCATTTTATTTTTACAGAATAAAGGGCTTCTCGCGAATTCGCTAAAATCTTGTCCTTATAATCCAACAAATGCATTTTTGAAAACTCCTGAAATTTTCATAAGTTTAGGTCATTTTAAAAACCATAATTAAACTATTACGACAATGGGTCAGCCTCGGCAAAACTCTTTTTCAGGTCATTAAAAATTAAAAATCAAGCATTTTTGGACATGGAAAAAAATTCGGTCTGTGTCAGGAACAGTAAATAAACCCGAGACATTACCACCATCGGGATCACCTTTATTCGAGTATTCAGAAAACATTCGTCGGTTTGGAGTAAGAAAGTACCATCTCAGCGGGCCAGAGTTAAAAGGTACTATCTAACGGGTCCATTTGAATAATAAAAATAAAAAACTAGTACATTATTTAAAAAAATACTATTTAATACATGAATGACTAAGGTAAATTTTCAAAATAAAAACTAGAAATTAAAAACTGAACTTCAATTTTTCCCAAGTATAAAAAAAAAAATAATAATAAAATTGGATGTCATTATTCAAACGGGCCTATGAGACCTTTGAACTCTGACCCGCTGACCTTTACCTTTTTACCCGCGCCCGCTGTGATGCCTTCTTATTCCAAACTAACGACACATTAAAATTCAGGAATTTTTAAAAATGCGATGGTTGGATTCTAGAGGTAAGATTTTAACAATATTGCAACAGGACCTTTTAAAAAATTTCAGTACCAATGCCGATTAAATTTCGGGAATTTTCTTTTGCGTTTTATTTTAGAACGACTTTTCAATCTCAAATGTAAAGGAACTTTAAAAACGGAGTCGGGAAAAAGGGTTCTTCTGCTCAAGATATTAAAAAATGTGTCACGAATTATTTGTGACAAATAAACTGAGAGAAAAGAAATCAATGTAGTGAATATTAAATCATGCACTAGATTCTTATGACTTCAAAATATTGTTAATTTTATCAATGAGTATATCCTATAAAAACGAGAAATGTTATTATTTCTTAGACTACTTACAGCATATTTTGGAAAACTAAACAAGTTCGTATTATCGCTCTCTTACAGTTTTGTTTTATGCTTCAATTACATTTTTAGGATGTTTGAGAACTTTTAACTTAATAGTCGAAAAAATAGTTTAAATAAAATTACAGATAGTTTAATTTATTTAAATCACTTAAAAATGAGCTTTTTATTTTGGTTTAATTTTTATTTTGTTTAAATGTACAAGTTAGTAGTTTGAAATGTATAAGCAACTAGTCACCGGATTTTTTATCATGCTTATACCAAACGAACGCAAAGTATATGAACGATATTGATCTAAAGTTCAATACGCGCCAATGAATGATAAACAAGTAAATCAATAGAATTTAGAGTTTTTAGATAAAATTTTGAAAACCTTTTAAACGACAGGAAAACTAAAAAACTTTGTGCTTGTAAACACAACATGACTTAATTCTGTTTAATTACAGAGTTTTTTTAAATACAGAAACAACAATTTCTTATTGTTGTGTTTTTTTTTTTACACCAAATAAGAGGTCTGACGGCTCGATAGGTAGAGCACGTGACTCGCCCTAATTCGGCGATACTGAGTTCAATGGCCTCTTTAATACTTCCGATTGTGACTTTTCATTCTTTCATGTATTCTTACATCATTCCTAAAATATCTGTAAGAGGTGAAAATACTTAAACCTAACTATAAACTAAAATAAAATGAAAATAAGTACGGAGTGCAGAAAAGCGTTACTTAGAATTTAAAAATATAATACTTAATTAGTAAAAAACTTGTAACAGATATCGAATAAACTTATTAATAAAAAAAAGTTTTTCAAGAATCTGATATAAAGTTTTCAAAACTACCTCGCATTACACAATCTGTGAATTCTAAAAATGGATAATAAATTCACTATTGTTAAATACTCAATTACGTATTTAAGTCATTCATTTTTAATTGCATTATCAAAATGTATGAGTCAATAAGTTATTTCAACATATCTGTAATCACCATCAGTTGAAAACATGGTTACTAAAAATTACTTTTTAAAGAGCTACATCCTTGAGTTTCTTTTAATAATTTTTTATTCAATACTACAAATCGTTATTATTTTGATTTTCTAACACTTTAATTCTTCAATAAAATCATTGTATGAAAAAAATTAGTAGTAACAAGATTTTATATTTTGGAACAATAAACCTTGATGTGTGGAAACATTCTACAAAATAATTATAAGAATATGATATGAAAAATGTATCGAAAGAAAATTTATGAAAAATTATTAAAATGGAAAAATCATTTAAGTTGTATATTAAACTCTCAAGGCTTTAATTACTGGCTTAATGATAAAATATCCGAAGAAAAATATTCAGTGAAAAAATAACTGCTGTCTGCATAATATCTGATAAAAAAGTATATTTGATACATCAAATTTTATTTAAATTGAAAAAAAAAACTAGTGACTGCAAGTGATAGACTGTAGTTGGGTTCATTAGATATCCACAATATAGGTTTTATCATGATTTTTATATTTACTATATAAGTACATCTACTGAAATTACCAATAAAAAATAATTTCCCCACGTCAAGAAGAATTCAAAAGTTAACGCGTTAAAATTTTAATAAGCTTAGAAAATTAAATCCTTGCCGGACAGCTTGAATATATTTTTATCAGCTTGGTATTTAAGCCCAAAATGAACACTTTATTTTTCAAATTGACTTCAAAAATTAAATAAAAATAATTGTGATAATAATTAAAAAAAATAATTGTGATAATAATTAAAAAAAATAATAGTCATTAAAATAAATGACTTTACAAGAAGATAATTTTTCTTTTGGATCTGCCTTTGCAATTTTAGTATATTTAAAAAAAAAACTTGTCAAAATAATACTAAATAAAATAATTCAAAATATACTCATAGTAATATAATAATTTTATAAAAATCTGTGACCTAACGGAAAAACCATCTTCTACGGTTAATTTTCATAAAATAAATAAAAGAAAAAAATTTTAAATAAAAAAAACATTGAAAAAACGTTTAAGCTATTTTGTGTAAGTGCATGTGAAATATATTAATTTTAGTGATTAAAGAAGCTGTATTTGTAACATAAATAACTTTATTATAGAATCTGATAGAAAAATAAAATTTTTGCATGGATGAAACTTACAGCTTATTTTAACTATTTTCTGAATTTTGAAAAAGTAATTAAGAAAAGAAAACCAATTTTATTGACTTATTATAGTTTCCTGCTTACGTACAGATCAGTAATTGTTCATCGATACTTACTTGAAAAAAAAAAGTATATTTTCGCAACACAAAGCAGTAATGAATTAAAGTCACTTTAAAATTCAGCCAAAATGTAATTAACTTGGGAATAATGTTGAATCGATCAAAGAATTTGATCGTATTGATATTGAAATTATGTAATCAGATTAGAGAATTCGAAACTGTAGCTCTTGTATCTTTCTTTTCCATAATTCAATAACCATACTAAGTTTTTTAACTGTCCTTGATTAACATTTGAAAAAAAAAAAAAAAAAAAAAAAACTAACGACCAACGGCGTGCGAATTTTACATAAATTAGCTAAAAAACGCAAGGGTCTCATACATTTTTTTTTTCATTGATCAACTAGTTATTATAATAGCGCTATTGAAACTATGTAGATTTATTTCTAATGCACAAATGAAAAGTATTAAACCCTTAAATAACTTATGTAATGTGTTGAATATCGATTCCTTAATTTTGGGTATTTTTAATTCTAGGTAAAATCGGTAAGTACAGATTTGAAAAAAAAATTTTCCGCCGCATGTCTATAGTTAATTACAACTGATTTTATAATCAAAAATCAACAAGAGCAATTTGAATTAACTGATTATCTACATTAATTTTTATACATTTAATACATTATTTTTTTCAATTGTACAGAAGTTTTTCAGACGTTATGTTAATTTCAATAACTAATAAAGAAATTTATGATTAAAAAAAATTTTACAGTTACATACTTTAAAAAGTTTGAAAAAATAAGTCTCCCATCTGAGTCAACTTTATAAAAAAAATTTTAATCGTTTCATTGCAAAATTCGATTTCATTAAGTATCTTATTCAAAATTCTCAATAATGTGGACACTTAAATTTATAAAATTGAAAAATGATTGTAAATAGAGAACTAATAATTATTATTTTCCCTTAAAATTGAAAAGTCATGAAATCGTCTCTAAACAAAATTTATTTCAGTTTAACTCTATTTCAAATATCTTAGATATGATATATAGAATCTGTAATTTATGGTAGGTAAAGTAAAATACAACTATTAATTACTCTTCTTTCTGTACATCGAGGGTAGGAGGGGGAAAATGATAATAAAAATGTCTGGAAACTGAAGTCAACTAAGTACATTTACATGTCATCTGCGACCTATTTGTGCAGTTTTTAGAACCTCCAATACTATATCAGCTAATATCAATAAAAAAGCCTGAGTACGATTTTAGCTTTTAGTAATTCCATGAACTCACAGTCATATAAAAACATGTACCTGGCAGCTGTAGGTCCTCTAAAAACACATAGGGTAAAAATCGATCTTTCTCATCATCAAGAATTCATTATGCGCAGGTTAGGTTTCTGAACACCCTCTGATTTTATTTAAAACTAAAAAAAGGGTTATACAAATTTTAATATCAATTCAAATAGTGATAATCAAATATCGTGCTTCTGCATTATTCGTGGATCAAAAACATATTATTTTCAAAAAATCGAATTTTTCAAATTGCGAAGAAGGCTATATACACTCTTTAGTCATTTAAAAATTAGTCATATGTAATTTTTATATAGGTTTAAAAACTTTACAAATCCCTTTTTTTGCAAAACCTTTCTATCCAAGATAACTTATAAGGGCTACCAACTTCTTAACGTCTAAAAGAATAAAAAAATCACTAGATAAATCACGAAAATTTTTTTCATTGATACGAGCAATGAAAAAAAATATTATAATTTTGTTTTAATTTTTTAATTTTTTATAAACTTTAAATTAGAAAAATTCGTTAGGTTAATTTAATATTTTGTTAAAATCATTGCTTTCATTTAAAATAAAGATAAGAATATTTGATAACTCAAAGAATTAATGAAGATAATTAATTATATGAATAAATGATGAAGTAAGATAAAGAATATAATTTTATGCTTGATTTAAACAAACGATTTGAAAGTACGAGAAAAAAAAAAAAAAAAAAAATGTAGAAAACTTACTCGAGGGAATATTGAGATCACTGGACATTTTGCTGTTCTTAGCAGTGACGGTAGTGAACCAAAGATTATTCCAGCTGTGTAAAAGTACGGTACAAAAACCACCCGAATCTATTATGTATAGACAAAAACACGCTGCAGCTCCCTTTGATGCGCCACGAGGGTAGCTAGGAGGTAGGAGGGGGTAGGAGGGGAGATGCGCGCGCTTAGTTCGATCGAACTGCTGGCCAAAGTCAGGGACACCCAGCTGCTCACACGAATCGACGAAAAAAAAAGAAAATAAAATAACCAAACCGAGCACTCGGAGCGCGAGTCCACGACTAAAGTGCCTCGTTCGTGTTTAGCTTTAGCCGCACCATCACCACGCGCGCGACGACCGGTTATGAGGTGCCAGTCGCTTCGGATCTTCGTCGTATGATACGTTGAAAAAGGAAGGGAAGAGCCGTGCCGGCGCCTGCACCACCACCACCGGGCACACGTGGCTTGTCTCCTCGCGGAGCTGTTGCTTACTTACTCTTTCACTCCTCGGTCTTTGACAGCACAGAGCACGTGGATCGAATCGCTCGCACCGCTTTTGCCGTGTCGACTAATACGAAGTTTCATGGTGGGACTATGAAGATACGTGTACTATCTACGAGAACGCCCTAATTTCTGTCTGAGTCACTCCCAAAATTTTCCGGTCATCACCATCATGAAGTTTTTTTCTATTATTCATTAAGCATTCCAGTTCTCACGCTTGATCATGAAGTTCCATTATTTATGAATCACCAAAAGATGTTTTTGTTTTTTTCTTTTTTTTTTTTCATTTATTTTTTACGTCGTAAATAAGATATTCATTGTTTATACGTTGTACAACGTTTTGAATTGCTCCTTTAAATGTACCTGTGGTGAAGTGACAGATTTTATCAATATTTATTGTTGATGTTTTTTATTTTTTAATTAGTATTATTATTCTTTTTTTCTTTTATATTCTCTATATATAGCTCGAGATGAACATTATTCAAATCGATCTATAATGCCTCTTCTGCACTGGCGGATCATCCGAGGTTCAGCTTAACTTTTAAATTGTCATATCGTGCTTCCATATTTGTAAATTATACTATTTTTTGTGATTATGGGTAGAGAATATTGACTTTTAATATAATTTCGATGACCATCGAAATTATAATAAATTATATCACATTCGTGCTGTATATCTACTCAGAAGTGAGATATAACAATTTAAAAGTTAAGCCGATCCTCGGATAATCCGCATTATTCAAAAAATAGAAAGCAATTGACTTTGTCTCTGAAATACACTTTCACAGTATGATTAGAAGGAACAATCTAAAACTGATTTTATGTCACAGAACCTTTTTTAATTTTTGAAAAATACGATCATATCATATAAAAATTAAGAAAGATCCCTAAAAACATAAATTTTCGAATAATTGAATTATTATGAGACTACGGCACTCTGATATACTTTAAATAGCCGAAATAAGATTTTATTGAGATAACTCGTCCACCAAACTAAAGAAGAGACGTGTTTTAAACGAGAAGGAATTTCAGGAACGATTTTTTCAATCTGTATCAGTTAGTGCTTTCATTATTATCGCCTTGCAATTAAACAAATTTGTTTATCACTAAATCTAGCATGACTGAAATTTCTGAAAGAAAAAGCTTTTTCCTACCTCAAACACACAAATGTCCTCCTGAGTC
Source organism: Encarsia formosa (assembly GCA_038277355.1). Classification (NCBI taxonomy): domain Eukaryota; kingdom Metazoa; phylum Arthropoda; class Insecta; order Hymenoptera; family Aphelinidae; genus Encarsia; species Encarsia formosa. The sequence continues at coordinate 18,486,521 of CM076185.1, read as the reverse complement.
TCATTGTGGAAGTCTATATTAGGGGTGCGGTGACAGTAGGTTGTTTGAGGAGCATACCTCAAAACGATTTTAGGGGGGTTGGAAAAAAAAAATGCACGTTTGTAAGTAAACCCTGAGCGTGCAGTTCAATAAATAATATAAATAATCAACCCCCGAAACCTGAAGTTCCGAGTCCAATATATAAGCTTAATAATTATCCTCCAAACTTTAGCCTCCCTCCCCAGCCCTGGGAACCGAGTTCAATAAATAAACTGAAATATTATTCTCCAAGCTTCAGCCCGCCAACCCTGGTACTGAGTTCAATATTAGTATATTCCTGTACAAGTAAGGGAAACGCGTCGTTACCACGAGAGTTGGATGTTTCAGCACGAGACAAAGTCGAGTGCCGAAAAAATCCAACTCGAGTGGAAACGACAAGTTTCTCTTACTTTTACAGGACTGTGCTTTCTCAAATTTGATGGATAATCATTATTTAAGCATTTAAAATATTTTCACATTCGATTGTGGTACTGTGTTTTTTGTTTCTCAATTTTGTTGGTTATAAGTTCGAATGTTTTGGTCTGCAGTCTGTTTAGCTTAATGTGTTGGTTAGTTGATTGAATCTGAGTGTCTTGCTTTAATTATTACTTTTGCTCTAAACAGCATTTTTGTATGTATTTAATAGTTCGTTTTTAATTGCATTTTATAAAACATTTGCTAATTTATTTTTGAGTTCTGTTGAAAAAGCCTCTTTGATAGGCACCTATGTATGTATACCTCCACCTGTCATTTCTACCAGTAAATTTTTAACATTAGAGTTTCATTAGTTTTTAATAAATAAAAGTTGTTCAAATTTGTTTTTCATCACTCTTTTACTGCGTGCGCGTAGCACACAGTGTGTTATGCTTAATGTTATTATGCTACTGGTTGTTTTTTTTTACCCAAATGCGCGTTTTTTCTGTTTGTATGAATTATCCCTTTATAAAAGAGAGCTATCGCCATCTTGCGTAAGATTTTTATTCGTGAGCTGATTGGTGAACAAGTTTTTATAAAATGTTCGAAAATTGCATTTTGAGGTTACTCTTATTGTTTTTTCCTATGCGCGCTTGAAGCGCGCTCAGAAGAGCTAGTTTTTAATATTTTAGTGTTTATTCTGATTCCCACGCGCGTAGTGCACTAAATTTTTTGTGAATAAACATATTATTTCATTTTTTTAAATCCAACCTCCAAACTGAAAAAAATAATTTTTTAATCTGGAAAATTATTGAATTTTACAAAAAAAATTTTTGTTTTGATTCTTTTATACAATAATTTAAAGTATATTTTTATTGAAATTATTTACAAAAGTTTTTACCAAAATCATTTAATTTTTAATCATTATATTTTTGAGGTTGTTGATTAGAAAATCTGTTAACAGCATCCTTCATGTTTTTTCCATGGGAACAAAAACAGTGGTGGAAAAGGCCCGTTTCCACCCGTGTTTTGAGTATGGAAACGTGCCGTTTCCATGATCAGATTTGAGAAATAAATATTACGGCATATTTTTTAGGATACCAAATTGCAAACGTTCCTGCAAAAATCTCTTCGTACGCTTTTTCATCCATCTCTTTGGCTAATTCGACCCCACTATTTAATAATTATTATAATTCCTCCAAGTCTGCTCTCTTTCTATAGGTCGTTCGTACATAAAACAGAGCTTTAGTGATTCTTTGTAAACATACAGATACTCGTTCATATAGTCAAAATCACTTCTCAAACGTTTCTGAGTTTCTTGATTTTAAGCTGTGAAATTAAAAAATGCCTAAAAATGTACTTTATAAATACAGGTGTAAGAAATTACTTTGTAACCAGATAATTCGCAGTAACAAATGGACGTAAGATTAAGCATAAAATGAAGTACTCACAAAAAATTGAGATAAAAAAAATAATAATCAAAATTCGTCGAGATACTCATAGTAATTGGGAGAACTATACTTGTACTATAAAAAGTGATGAATATTCCAATAATTAATCCAAAGGGTAAATAAATTTTGTTTACAGTATAAAACGTTGAAGTTTTCTTTAAAAGCTAAAAAAAAAATCGTTATGAGAGAAAAGTACTTAGTTTGTTGAATAATTATGTTATATTATTCTGTTACAAACAGATTGAAGAAAAGAAGTTGGAATAGCTTATCTGTTGATACAAGAAATTGTAACTATATTAATTCGAATAAGAAAGTTGTTAATTATGAAAAATGTATATGAATCAATAATATATTAAAGGACATTAATGTCCGTTGATGATGTTAAATAAATAAATAAATAAATGAATAATTATAGGTTATCAGAAAAGTTACCCTATTTGTTGGAGTCACCAATACCGACCGTTCAACTGCCAGTGCCTACACGCAGGCTGTACAGCATATAGATTTGACATCAAAAAATAACATTCCAGCCGAGTCTGAACCACCAAAAATTAATTTCGAGACTCTTAGTCCTGAGGTATCAAACAATAATGCAAGGGAATACAACCACAACAACAATATTGATAACATAGAACATTCGTATGAGTAAAAAACTTTAGCCTGTACTCTAATTTATTATATATTACATTGAATATTACTTAAAAAAAAATTTCATGTATTAAAATGTGTAAAAATAATCTTTACCCTCGGTAAAATTTTAATGTACCTACACGCATAGAACTCGGCGGAAAGAAGCGGCCGGTAAGCATACCGAGAAAAAAGTCGGGTGAAGTTACGCCCGAAAAATCGGTGGAAGGTTTCTGATTTTTTCCAAAGCCTATATAGGTATATGCCATGGCCAGGTGCTGCCAGCTGGGCTGTAGCGCTAGAGCTTGATGCAGGCAGATCCATCCGCTTTTTCAAAAACGCTGTCAATTTTTATTTGTTTAAACAATTTCTTTCAAACTTTTCAGAAATGTTCTTTAGGACCTAATGAAAAACTTCTTCGTTGGAAGTTTTTTCAATTATGAACTTTTATGCTTACTTTTTTAATCTAAAGTTTTTGGTTATAAACTGCTTACTTTTATTTTTAAATGTTTATTACTCGGTTCTGAAAATTTTTAAAAATATTTAAACAACTCCGTTGGCATCGGTAAGGGTTCAAGAATATATAGCTAAAATTTCGTCAAAAAATATTAAGTGGTTTTCAAGTTGTCGCGTGTTGAGCAAAAACTTGAATTTTTCTCGATTTACGCATTTTAAGTTCAATTCGCAAGAACTCGAAAACCACTTAATATTTTTTGACGAAATTTTAGCTATATATTCTTGAACCCTTACCGTGGCCAACGGAGTTGTTTAAATATTTTTAAAAATTTTCAGAACCGAGTAATAAACATTTAAAAATAAAAGTAAGCAGCTTATAACCAAAAACTTTAGATTAAAAAAGTAAGCATAAAAGTTCATATTTGAAAAAACTTCCAGCGAAGAAGTTTTTTTTTAGGTCCTTAAGAACATTTCTGAAAAGTTTGAAAGAAATTGTTCAAACAAATAAAAATTGACAGCGTTTTTGAAAAAGCGGATGGATCTGCCTGCATCAAGCTCCAGCGCTACAGCCCAGCTGGCAGCACCCGACCGCGGCATATACCTATATACACGGAAAAAATAAAATCCTTGCAGCGTAGCTGAATTCAGCGATATGACGATGCGAACAGTTATCGACGCTCCAACGCAGACTTTTCATCGTGGCGAGGCAAAGTCTGCGTTGGAGCGACGCAAGGTTAGCTATAGCGTGCCTTCCTTACCGACAGCGGTGGAATATAATTGTTAACTTAAACAATTATGCACTGATATAAAAAATACTTAAATTAATTACAACTATCAATAAACACATTTTTTTATAGTTATGCTGCCGTAAACCCGCATTAGCAGAGAGTAAGTACACAAGTAAACAAGCGTCAAGCGTGAGTCGAGCTCTGCTACAGCTGTTGGTAAGGAAGGCACGCTATAGCTAACTTTTCGTCGCTCCAACGCAGACTTTGCCTCGCCACGATGAAAAGTCTGCGTTGGAGCGTCGTTAACTGTTCGCATCGTTATATCGCTGAATTCAGCTACGCTGCAAGGATTTTATTTTTTCCGTGTAGGCTTTGGAAAAAATCAGAAACCTTCCGCCGATTTTTCGGGCGTAACTTCACCCGACTTTTTTCTCGGTATGCTTACCGGCCGGTTCTTTCCGCCTAGTTCTATGCGTGTATGTACAAGTATTTTTAACGTTTTTCAAATAAAAAATTCGTTGAAGCTTCGTTGAAGCGCAGATACTTTTCATCCACCCTGCTAAACTTCGTGTACTAGTTTCAAAATTTTAATTAAAATGTTTGACCACTTGTAACAATATTTCCTTGGGCGTTGCATTCCAGTGTTAAAATCAGTGATTTTTTGGTTTTTTAGTCATTTTTTCCCGATTTTCTCTTAGATTTTTTTTTTTTTTTAACATTACGGAGGACATAGACCTTGAAAACTATCTTAGACTAAAGAGTTTTGAAAAAAGTGCTTTATGAAGTTTTTAAAGGATTATAAGTATTTTATTTGACTAATTTTTTAGTGACTCTGGAGTGCATATCCCCTCGCGTTATTTGTATTTTATTCTATACTTAATGCATACAGTTGCATCAAAATATTTTTTTTTTTCTTTTGTTATCCAATAACTACACTGAGAAAACGATCCTCTTGAGACAAAAGGAATCCTTTTGTCGCAAAAGGAAAATAATCTCAAAATAGACCCTTAAATGAAATCCTTTTGTTTCAAAAGGAAAATCCTTTTCTAGAGAAATCCTTTAGCGAGAAAAGGAATTCCTTTTGAGGTAATTTCGTTCAGCGAATAATTAAAAATGCTTAAAATAAAAAAAAAAAATTATTTTTTCATCCTAATATTAGCAAAGCATGCTCACAATAATTTTTGAATGCTGAAAAAATACTAGTGCACACTTAAAAAGTCCTAGTCATAATCTACATGACCTGGAATCGAACCCGGGACCTTTAAGATAGAAATCTCGTACTCTGCCGCTGAGCCATCGCACCTTCGTAGTAATTTAATAATGAATGGTCTATATAAATAAAAAGTGGCTTACAAATAAATAAATGAAGTGTTAAAGGGATGCAAAGTCACCGATTCAGAAAATCAACTATTTTTTTTATATTACTTCTGTCTTTTTTTTTTTTTTTTTTTTTTTTTACTTATTATTAAAATAAAATTTAAGAAAGAGATTTTGTCAGTTGCCGAGTAAGGAAATATATTTTTACATTTTAAATCTCAAAAGTTATAGACTGTTTTATATGAAATGTTTAATCCTTGCGAATAAATATTTTTAACTTAAATATTATTAAAATTAAGTTTAAAATTATAATGAAATTTACTTCTATTATTTATTATAATTTTTTTATTTTGTACGAAATAAAAAAATTTATTTCATTTTTTAAAAATCAGTCAAAAGGAAATCCTTTTTTCAGCAAAAGGAAATCGTTTAGAAAAAAAAAAACAAAATTTTTGTAAAATTTTCACGGAATCATATCAAAAAGAAATCCTTTAACGGTAAATGCAAATATGCATTACTGCAAAAGGATCCTACCAAAAGGATTTTAATTTTACGTCAAATACAACGGATTTTACGGCGAAATTATTTTACTTTTGCAATAGAAGGAATTCAACTTCCCGCAAAAGATTGATAGTCAAAAGGAAAGTAATTTTGTCGTAAATAGACCATTTTTCTCAGTGTAGACAAACTTACCGTAATGTCCGGCGTATAAGCCTCTCCGGTGTATAGGCCCCCCCTCTGATTTCGTTATCGAGAATTCCGAATGTTTGTATACTCGGCGTATAAGCCCCCCCTCTTTTATCAGAATAAAAAACATAAGAGAGACTTAATTACATTTTTTAATTAATTGCACTTTTATTATAAAAGCTCAGAATCAAGTAAAAACTAAAAGCGTTATAAAGTCTTTTAAGAAATGTTGCATTTCAAACGCATTCGACGGTAGTGAAGACGATATTTTCTGGAACAATGACATTGAAGAAAGTGCAACGTTGAAAGTTGAAGATGAAACAGAAAAGTGGGGTCCGTACTACGATACCTATGTTGATCATTCTTTTCTAAATGATCACATGCAAAAGATAGCTGATGAGTTGATGTTTGAATACATTTTATGTTGAAATTTGGTGTGTTAAAAATAATGAAACTTTTTATAAATGAAATGTTATGTATAAAAGAAATTATGTACGAAACAAAAGTGTTTCAAAATTAAACATTTACTAAATTTACTAATAATTATCGTTTTTATTTGATTTTAGACTCAGCTCGAAGTTTTATAAAATTGTGTACTCGGCGTGTAAGCCCCTCCTTAATTTTAAGAGTCAATTTCGGGGGCTTCCACGGGGGGGGGGGGCTTATACGCCAGACAATACGGTATTCACTTCTTGAAAATCAAATCGATGGTAGAAATACTGAAAGTAACTTGCGTGCAGAAAAAAGCCGCTGAAATGTTTTTATTGATTGGTTTCATAATTTCCTTCAGGTTATTAACTCATCTTTCAAAGTTTAATTACCTTTCGGTTTTATTCAAAATACAAGAATCGTTAGCAGTAACAAGTTGTTCTGCAGAAAGAGCTTTTAGTAAGGAAGGTATAATAAAAAATGATTTACGGTCTACGATGTCTATTCCTTATTTAAGCTGTATGATGATTCTTGCATCAGAAATAGATATATTAAATCAAATCTCAAATGATACATTTATTAATGAGTTAGCGAAAAAATGGAAATTTAATGCTGAAATGTTACTTAAATAATTTCAAATTAATTTTTGTTATGTTGTTTTTATATTGAAACTATGTAAAGTTTTGTAAATAAAGAAATATAAATAAAGATTACTACATGACGTTTAATTTTTATACACCGATGATATCTGAATAAATATAATAAAAAATTACAGTTTAAAATTTGATTTGAAGCAAATGAATTAAAAATCGTTCCTACTGAGTTCTATAAGTATGAGATAAATTATTCACCTAGCTCTGAACCAGCGAAATCGTGATTATTGGATTTTATAGATCGCTTATAAACTATTACCGAAATAACTGAGGCACTTATTGAAGTCAATGCCTAGAATTACACGGAGTTTGGGTCTTGAGACATAATAGATATTTTGCCTCCTTTACAGCCTGCAGAGCTTTAGGGATGACTGATCAGTTTTTCCGTTGAACTAGGGCGTCCAGGGTTTTGGGGGTCTAGAGCTTGGGGGATAGCTGATCAGTTTATTTATTGAACCAGCGCTCAGGGTTTTGGGGGTTTAGAGCTTGGGAGATAGCTGATCAGTTTATTTATTGAACTCGACGCCCAGGGTTTTTGGGAATTCAGAGCTTTGGGGATAACTGATCAGATTTTTTATTGAACTCAGGCGCCCAGGGTTTTGAGAGTTTAGAGCTTGGGGGATTAAGTACCAAAAAACTGCAAACTTAATTTTTATTAGGGGCGCTAAAAATCCTTTTGCCCGGGGGCGTCATCGACCCTAAAGCCAGCTCTAAACGTACAGATGACCCGAAAACAGCCAAAAAAATATTTCGTCGAAAAATCAATAAAGCCGGTAAGGCAGAGAATGGTCTTATATATTCTAAGCGGGAAGCAGTGAGCATACCAAGAACTCAATCCAGTTTGCAGCGCTGGAGTCCACGCTCGGCGATTACGCCCTGAAGACGACTTCCCCAGGAAGTTTTGATTCCGTACTGGTCAGGGTGGACACCTCGTGCCCTTGGTCAAAAATTACGCTTTGAGAACGGCTTTTCCAGGAAGTTTCGAATCTGCAGTAGTCAGGGCAGACACCTGGTACACTAACTAGGTCGGCGATTACGCCCCGAGGACGACTTCCTCAGGTAGTCATTAGTCAAAAGAAGTCAGGGTGGACAACTTTTTACCATTTTGAACTTCTGAATGTGTTAAAAAAACTTTGCATTTAATATTGTCAGAGCTTTTAAGACTTCTAGAATATTTCAAGGCTATTTTCATTGGTCCGAAAAAGACCCTCTAAAAAGCATTTGTTAGCGAGTTATCGTCAAAACAAGTTCAAACCAACTCTACCAGGCCTAGATTGAAATATTTTTCTCTGAAACTAAGCATACAACTTTGAAAGCTCTCTCCTCGATTTTCCATGAAGTTCGCTGACTCGACTGTATATTTTTTTTTCACCCTTTAGAACTTCTGAATGTGATAAGGAACGTTTGGATTCAATATTGTCAGAGCTTTTAGGACTTCTAGAATATTTCAAGGCTATTTTCATTGGTCCAAAAAGACTTTCTAAAACGCATTTTTTGGCGAGATATCGTCAAAACAAGTTGAAACCAACTCTACCCGTCACAGATTGAATGTTTTCTCTCCGACACCAAGCATACATCTTTTTAAGCTCTCTCCTCGATTCTCCATGAAATTCGCTGACACGATTGTATATTTTTTTTTACTCATTTGAACTTCTGTATGAGATAAGAAACAATTGCATTTAATATTGTCAGCGCTTTTAGGACTTCGAGAATATTTCAAGGCTATTTTCATAAGTCCGAAAAAGACCTTCTGAAACGCGATTGTTGGCGAGTAATCGTCAAAACAAGTTTGAACCAATCCTACCAAGCCCAGATTGAAATATTTTTTTCGAAACTAAGCATACATCTTTAAAAGCTCTCTCCTAGATTCTCCATGAAGTTACAGGTATAATGTACAGTGATTCCATCTGAATCTGTCGGGAAACTACACCATTTATTATTGTAAGGGTTTAAAGGCTTCTAAAATATTTCAAGGCTATTTTCATTGAACCGAAAAAGAACCTCTAAAACGGAATTGTTGGCGAGTTCTCATCAAAACAAGTTCAAACAACTCTACCAGGCCTAGATTGAAATATTTTTCTCTGAAACTAAGCATACAACTTTGAAAGCTCTCTCCTCGATTCTTCAAGAAATTCGCTGACTAGATTGTATATATTTTTTTACCATTTTGAACTTCTTAATTTGATAAGAAAACTTTGCATCAAATATTGTCAGAGCTTTTAGGACTTCTAGAATATTTCAAGGCTATTTTCATTGGTCCGAAAAAGACCTTCTAAAACGCAATTGTTGGCGAGTTATTGTCAAAACAAGTTTAAACCAATCCTACCAGGCCCAGATTAAAATATTTTTTTCGAAACTAAGCGTACATCTTTGAAAACTCTCTCCTAGATTCTCCATGAAGTTACAGGTATAATGTACAGTGATTCCATCTGAATCTGTCGGGAAACTACACCATTTATTATTGTAAGGGTTTAAAGGCTTCTAAAATATTTCAAGGCTATTTTCATTGAACCGAAAAAGAACATCTAAAACGGAATTGTTGGCGAGTTCTCGTCAAAACAAGTTCAAACAACTCTACCAGGCCTAGATTGAAATATTTTTCTCTGAAACTAAGCATACAACTTTGAAAGCTCTCTCCTCGATTCTCCAAGAAGTTCGCTGACTAGATTGTATATATTTTTTTACCATTTTGAACTTCTGAATGTGATAAGAAAACTTTGCATCAAATATTGTCAGAGCTTTTAGGACTTCTAGAATATTTCAAGGCTATTTTCATTGGTCCGAAAAAGACCTTCTAAAACGCATTTGTTGGCGAGTTATTGTCAAAACAAGTTTAAACCAATCCTACCAGGCCCAGATTAAAATATTTTTTTCGAAACTAAGCGTACATCTTTGAAAACTCTCTCCTAGATTCTCCATGAAGTTACAGGTATAATGTACAGTAATTCCATCTGAATCTGTCAGGAAACTACACCATTTATTATTGTAAGGGTTTAAAGGACTTCTAAAATATTTCAAGGCTATTTTCATTGAACCGAAAAAGAACCTCTAAAACGGATTTGTTGGCGAGTTCTCGTCAAAACAAGTTCAAACCAACTCTACCAGGCCTAGATTGAAATATTTTTCTCTGAAACTAAGCATACAACTTTGAAAGCTCTCTCCTCGATTCTCCAAGAAGTTCGCTGACTAGATTGTATAAATTTTTTTACCATTTTGAACTTCTGAATGTGATAAGAAAACTTTGCATCAAATATTGTCAGAGCTTTTAGGACTTCTAGAATATTTCAAGGCTATTTTCATTGAACCGAAAAAGAACCTCTAAAACACATTTGTTGGCGAGTTATCGTCAAAACAAGTTCAAACCAACTCAACCAGGCATAGATTGAAATATTTTTCTCTGAACTAAGCATACATCTAAGAAAGCACTCTCCTAGATTCTCCATGAAGTTACAGGTATAATGTACAGTAATTCCATCTGAATCTGTCGGGAAATTACACCATTTATTATTGTAAGGGTTTTAAGGACTTCTAGAATATTTCAAGGCTATTTTCGTTGAACCGAAAAAGACCCTCTAAATCGCATTTGTTGGCGAGTTATCGTTCAAACAAGTTCGAACCAACACTACCAGGACTCGATTGAAATATTTTTCTCTGAAACTAAGTATACAACTTTGAAAGCTCTCTCCTCGATTTTCCATGAAGTTCGCTGACTCGACTGTACATGTTTTTTTACACTTTTGAACTTCTGAATGTGATAAGAAACCTTTGCATTCAATATTGTCAGAGCTTTCAGGACTTCTAGAATATTTCAAGGCTATTTTCGTCTGTCCGAATAAGACCTTCTAAAACGCATTTACTGGCGAGTGATCGTCAAAACAAGTTTGAACCAACACTACCAGGTCTCGATTGAAATATTTTTCTCTGGAACTAAGCATACAACTTTGAAAGCTTTCTCCTCGATTTTCCATGAAGTTACAAGTATAATGTACAGTAATTCTATCTGAACCTGTCAGGAAATTTCACGACTTATCATTGTAAGGGTTTCAAGAAATTCTATAATATTTTAAGGCTATTTTCGTTGTACCGAAAAAGACCCTTTTAAACGCCTTTGTTGGCGAGTTATCGTCGAAACAAGTTCGAATTAACTCTACCAGGCCTAGATTGAAATATTTTTTATCCGAACTAAGCATACATCTTAGAAAGCTCTCTCCTCGATTCTCCATAAAGTTACAGGCATAATGTACAGTAATTCCATCTGGACCTATCAGGAAATTTCACGACTTATCATTGTAAGGGTTTCAAGAAATTCTATAATATTTTAAGGCTATTTTCGTTGTACCGAAAAAGACCCTCTAAAACGCATTTGTTGGCGAGTTATCGTCAAAACAAGTTTGAACCAACACTACCAGGACTAGATTGAAATATTATTCTCTGAAACTAAGCATACAACTTTGAAAGCTCTCTCCTCGATTTTCCATGAAGTTCTCTGACTCGATGATACATTTTTTTTTACACTTTTGAACTTCTGAATGTAATAAGAAACCTTTGCATTCAATATTGTCAGAGCTTTCAGGACTTCTAGAATATTTCAAGGCTTTTTTCGTTGAACCGAAAAAAACTCTTTAAAACGCATTTTCAGTCGAGTTATCGTCAAAACAAGTTCAAACCAACACTACCAGGCCAAGATTGAAATATTATTTTCTGAAACTAAGCATACATCTATGAAAGCAATCTCCTAGATTCCCCATGAAGTTACAGGTATGATGTACAGTAATTCCATCTGAATCTGTCGGGAAATTACACCATTTATTATTGTAAGGGTTTTAAGGACTTCTAGAATAACTTAAGGCTATTTTCATTGGTCCGAAAAAGACCCTCTAAAACGCATTTATTAGCGAGTTATCGTCAAAACAGGTTCGTACCAACTCTACTAGGCTGAGATTGTCATATTATTCTCTGAAACTAAGCATACAACTTCAAAAGCTCTCTCCTAGATTCCCCATGAAGTAACAAGTATAATGTACAGTCATTCTATCTGAACCTATCAGGAAATTTCACGATTTATCATTGTAAGGGTTTCAAGGAATTCTATAATATTTCAAGGCTATTTTCGTTGTACCGAAAAGGACCCTCTAAAACGCATTTGTTGGCGAGTTATCGTCAAAACAAGTTCGAACCAACTCTACCAGGCCCAGGTTGGAATATTTTTCTCCAAAACTAAGCATACATCTTTGAAAGCTCTCTCCTACATTCTCCATGAAGCAGCAGGTATAATGTACAGTAATTCCATCTGAATCTGTCGGGAAACTACACCATTTATCATTGTAAATGTTTTTAGGATTTCTAGAATAACTTAAGGCTATTTTCATTGGTCCGAAAAAGACCCTCTAAAATGCATTTATAGCGAGTTATCGTCAAAACAGGTTCGTACCAACTCTACTAGGCTGAGATTGAAATATTATTCTCTGAAACTAAGCATACAACTTCAAAAGCTCTCTCCTAGATTCTCCATGAAGTTCTCTGACTCGATGGTACATTTTTTTTTACACTTTTGAACATCTGAATGTGATAAGAAACCTTTGCATTCAATATTGTCAGATTTTTGAGGACTTCTAGAATATTTGAAGGCTATTTTCGTAGGTCCGAAAAAGACCCTTTAAAACGCATTTGTTGGCGAGTTATCGTCAAAACAAGTTCGAACCAACTCTACCAGGCCTAGATTGAAATATTTGACTCTGAACTAAGCATACATATATGAAAGCACTCTCCTAGATTCTCCATGAAAATTGCTGACTCGATTGTATTTGATTTTGAACCATCCCGAACTTCTGAAAGTGATAAGAAACCTTTGCATTTAATATTGACAGAGCTTTTAGGACTTCTAGAATATTTCAAGGCTATTTTCGTAGGTCCGAAAAAGACCCTTTAAAACGCATTTGTTGGCGAGTTATCGTCAAAACAAGTTCGAACCAACTCTACCAGGCCTAGATTGAAATATTTGACTCTGAACTAAGCATACATATATGAAAGCACTCTCCTAGATTCTCCATGAAAATTGCTGACTCGATTGTATTTGATTTTGAACCATCCCGAACTTCTGAAAGTGATAAGAAACCTTTGCATTTAATATTGACAGAGCTTTTAGGACTTCTAGAATATTTCAAGGCTATTTTCGTACGTCCGAAAAAGACCCTCTAAACCGCATTTGTTAGCGAGTCATCGTCGAAACAAGTTCGAACCAACTCTACCAGGCCTAGATTGAAATATTATTCTCAGAAACTAAGCATACAACTTTGAAAGCTCTCTCCTAGATTCTCCATGAAGTTCTCTGACTCGATGGTACATTTTTTTTTACACATTTGAACTTCTGAAAGTGATTAGAAACTTTTGCATTTAATATTGTCAGAGCTTTTAGGACTTCTAGAATATTTTAAGGCTATTTTCGTAGGTCCGAAAAAGACCCTTTAAAACGCATTTGTTGGCGAGTTATCGTCAAAACAAGTTCGAACCAACTCTACCAGGCCTAGATTGAAATATTTGACTCTGAACTAAGCATACATATATGAAAGCACTCTCCTAGATTCTCCATGAAAATTGCTGACTCGATTGTATTTGATTTTGAACCATCCCGAACTTCTGAAAGTGATAAGAAACCTTTGCATTTAATATTGACAGAGCTTTTAGGACTTCTAGAATATTTCAAGGCTATTTTCGTACGTCCGAAAAAGACCCTCTAAACCGCATTTGTTAGCGAGTCATCGTCAAAACAAGTTCGAACCAACTCTACCAGGCCTAGATTGAAATATTTGACTCTGAACTAAGCATACATCTATGAAAGCACTCTCTTAGATTCTCCATGAAGTTACAGGTATGATGTACAGTAATTCCATCTGAATCTGTCGGGAAATTACACCATTTATTATTGTAAGGGTTTTAAGCACTTCTAGAATATTTCAAGGATATTGTCGTTGAACCGAAAAAGACCCTCCAAAACGCATTTGTTGGCGAGTTATCGTCAAAACAAGTTCAAACCAACTCTACCAGGCCTAGATTGAAATATTTTTCTCAGAAACTAAGCATACATCTATGAAAGCACTCTCCTAGATTCCCCATGAAGTTACAGGTATGATGTACAGTAATTCCATCTGAATCTGTCGGGAAATTACACCATTTATTATTGTAAGGGTTTTAAGGACTTCTAGAATAACTTAAGGCTATTTTCATTGGTCCGAAAAAGACCCTCTAAAACGCATTTATTAGCGAGTTATCGTCAAAACAGGTTCGTACCAACTCTACTAGGCTGAGATTGTCATATTATTCTTTGAAACTAAGCATACAACTTCAAAAGCTCTCTCCTAGATTCCCCATGAAGTAACAAGTATAATGTACAGTCATTCTATCTGAACCTATCAGGAAATTTCACGATTTATCATTGTAAGGGTTTCAAGGAATTCTATAATATTTCAAGGCTATTTTCGTAGGTCCGAAAAAGACCCTCTAAAACGCATTTGTTGGCGAGTTATCGTCAAAACAAGTTCGAACCAACTCTACCAGGCCTAGATTGAAATATTCTTCTCTGAAACTAAGCATACATCTTTGAAAGCTCTCTCCTCAATTCTCCATGAAGCAGCAGGTATAATGTACAGTAATTCCATCTGAATCTGTCGGGAAACTACACCATTTATTATTGTAAATGTTTTTAGGATTTCTAGAATAACTTAAGGCTATTTTCATTGGTCCGAAAAAGACCCTCTAAAATGCATTTATAGCGAGTTATCGTCAAAACAGGTTCGTACCAACTCTACTAGGCTGAGATTGAAATATTATTCTCTGAAACTAAGCATACAACTTCAAAAGCTCTCTCCTAGATTCTCCATGAAGTTCTCTGACTCGATGGTACATTTTTTTTTACACTTTTGAACTTCTGAATGTGATAAGAAACCTTTGCATTCAATATTGTCAGATTTTTGAGGACTTCTAGAATATTTGAAGGCTTTTTTCATTCAACTGAAAAAGACCCTTCAAAACGCATTTATAGGCGAGTGATCGTCGAAACAAGTTCGAACCAACACTACCAGGCCTAGATTGAAATATTATTCTCAGAAACTAAGCATACAACTTTGAAAGCTCTCTCCTAGATTCTCCATGAAGTTCTCTGACTCGATGGTACATTTTTTTTTACACTTTTGAACTTCTGAAAGTGATTAGAAACTTTTGCATTTAATATTGTCAGAGCTTTTAGGACTTCTAGAATATTTTAAGGCTGTTTTCGTAGGTCCGAAAAAGACCCTCTAAAACGCATTTGTTGGCGAGTTATCGTCAAAACAAGTTCGAACCAACTCTACCAGGCCTAGATTGAAATATTCTTCTCTGAAACTAAGCATACATCTTTGAAAGCTCTCTCCTCAATTCTCCATGAAAATTGCTGACTCGATTGTATTTGATTTTGAACCATCCCGAACTTCTGAAAGTGATAAGAAACCATTGCATTTAATATTGACAGAGCTTTTAGGACTTCTAGAATATTTCAAGGCTATTTTCGTTGTACCAAAAAGGACCCTCTAAAACGCATTTGTTGGCGTGTTATCGTCAAAACAAGTTCAAACCAACTCTACCAGGCCTAGATTGAAATATTTTACTCTGAACTGAGCATACATCTATGAAAGCACTCTCCTAGATTCTCCATGAAGTTACAGGTATGATGTACAGTAATTCCATCTGAATCTGTCGGGAAATTACACCATTTATTATTGTAAGGGTTTTAAGGAATTCTAGAATATTTCAAGGCTATTTTTGTTGAACCGAAAAAGACCCTCTAAAACGCATTGATTGGCGAGTTACCGTCAAAACAAGTTCAAACCAACTCTACCAGGCCTAGATTGAAATATTTTTCTCTGAAACTAAGCAAACATCTTTAAAAGCTCTCTCCTCAATTCTCCATGAAAATTGCTGACTCGTTTGTATTTGATTTTGAACCATCCCGAACTTCTGAAAGTGATAAGAAACCTTTGCATTTAATATTGTCAGAGCTTTTAGGACTTCTAGAATATTTCAAGGCGATTTTCGTAGGTCCGAAAAAGACCCTCTAAAACGCATTTGTTGGCGTGTTATCGTCAAAACAAGTTCGAATAAACTCTACCAGGCCTAGATTGAAATATTATTCTCAGAAACTAAGCATGCAACTTTGAAAGCTCTCTCCTAGATTCTCCATGAAGTTCTCTGACTCGATGGTACATTTTTTTTTACACTTTTGAACTTCTGAAAGTGATAAGAAACTTTTTCATTTAATATTGTCAGAGCTTTTAGGACTTCTAGAATATTTCAAGGCTATTTTCGTAGGTCCGAAAAAGACCCTCTAAAACGCATTTGTTGGCGAGTTATCGTCAAAACAAGTTCGAACCAACTCTACCAGGCCTAGATTGAAATATTCTACACTGAACTAAGCATACATCTATGAAAGCACTCTCCTAGATTCCCCATGAAGTTACAGGTATGATGTACAGTAATTCCATCTGAATCTGTCGGGAAATTACACCATTCATTATTGTAAGGGTTTTAAGGACTTCTAGAATATTTCAAGGCTATTTTCGTTGAACCGAAAAAGACCCTCTAAAACGCATTTGTTGGCGAGTTATCGTCAAAACAAGTTCAAACCAACTCTACCAAGCCTTGATTGAAATATTTTTCTCCGAACTAAGCATATATCTTTGAAAGCTCTCTCCTAGATTCCCCATGAAGTTACAGGTATGATGTACAGTAATTCCATCTGAATCTGTCGGGAAATTACACCATTCATTATTGTAAGGGTTTTAAGGACTTCTAGAATATTTCAAGGCTATTTTCAATGAACAGAAAAAAACCCACTAAAACGCATTTATTGGCGAGTTATCGTCAAGACAAGTTCAAACCAACTCTACTTGGCCTAGATTGAAATATTTTTCTCTGAAACTAAACATACAACTTTGAAAGCCCTCTCCGCGATTTTCCATGTAGTTCGCTGACTTGACTGTACATGTTTTTTTACACATTTGAACTTCTGAATGTGATAGGAATCTTTTGCATTCAATATTGTAAAGGTTTTAAGGAATTCTGGAATATTTCAAAGCTATTTTCATTGAACCGAAAAAGACCCTCTGAAACGCATTCGTTGGCGCGTCATCGTCAAAACAAGTTTGAACCAACTCTACCAGGCCTAGATTGAAATATTTGACTCTGAACTAAGCATACATCTATGAAAGCACTCTCTTAGATTCTCCATGAAGTTACAGGTATGATGTACAGTAATTCCATCTGAATCTTTCGGGAAATTACACCATTTATTATTGTAAGGGTTTTAAGCACTTCTAGAATATTTCAAGGATATTTTCGTTGAACCGAAAAAGACCCTCCAAAACGCATTTGTTGGCGAGTTATCGTCAAAACAAGTTCAAACCAACTCTACCAGGCCTAGATTGAAATATTTTTCTCAGAAACTAAGCATACAACTTTGAAAGCTCTCTCCTAGATTCTCCATGAAGTTCTCTGACTCAATGGTACATTTTTATTTACACTTTTGAACTTCAGAAAGTGATAAGAAACTTTTGCATTTAATATTGTCAGAGCTTTTAGGACTTCTAGAATATTTCAAGGCTATTTTCGTAGGTCCGAAAAAGACCCTCTAAAACGCATTTGTTGGCGAGTTATCGTCAAAACAAGTTCGAACCAACTCTACCAGGCCTAGATTGAAATATTCTTCTCTGAAACTAAGCATACATCTTTGAAAGCTCTCTCCTCAATTCTCCATGAAAATTGCTGACTCGATTGTATTTGATTTTGAACCATCCCGAACTTCTGAAAGTGATAAGAAACCATTGCATTTAATATTGACAGAGCTTTTAGGACTTCTAGAATATTTCAAGGCTATTTTCGTTGTACCGAAAAGGACCCTCTAAAACGCATTTGTTGGCGAGTTATCGTCAAAACAAGTTCGAACCAACTCTACCAGGCCTAGATTGAAATAATTTACTCTGAACTGAGCATACATCTATGAAAGCACTCTCCTAGATTCTCCATGAAGTTACAGGTATGATGTACAGTAATTCCATCTGAATCTGTCGGGAAATTACACCATTTATTATTGTAAGGGTTTTAAGGAATTCTAGAATATTTCAAGGCTATTTTTGTTGAACCGAAAAAGACCCTCTAAAACGCATTGATTGGCGAGTTACCGTCAAAACAAGTTCAAACCAACTCTACCAGGCCTAGATTGAAATATTTTTCTCTGAAACTAAGCAAACATCTTTAAAAGCTCTCTCCTCAATTCTCCATGAAAATTGCTGACTCGTTTGTATTTGATTTTGAACCATCCCGAACTTCTGAAAGTGATAAGAAACCTTTGCATTTAATATTGTCAGAGCTTTTAGGACTTCTAGAATATTTCAAGGCGATTTTCGTAGGTCCGAAAAAGACCCTCTAAAACGCATTTTTTTTTTTTTTTTTTTTTTTTTTTTATTTATTTAGGCGTACCCAAACCAATTATGGTTTACACGGCCATAAAAAGGCGATTAAGAACAAAACATAAATTCACAAATTAATTTTACAGCTTTCCAGAAATTTCATAACTATCTTGATTATCCAAGGTTTTGCGTTCTTCAATATATTCGTAGATCTATCTCGGGGGTCATACTTAAATTTTTCAAAGTTGAGCATCATTTGTAATCGTTGTCGCACGTACCTTGGGCAGTAAAATAAGAGGTGATCGAAATCCTGTTTATGACCACATTCACAAAGAGCCGAGCTCACAATATTCTTTCTGGCCAACGAAGCGGCAGCACTATAATGATTGGCTCGTAATCGATTTATTGTAACAATGGTTTTCCTCTCAAGATTTAAATTTTTAAACCAAACAGACTTCGAGTCAGTGTAAAATTCCTTGAAATACCTGACACCTTTGGATTTGCCTTCATCCAAACAAGTTTTAATCGTGTTCTCGTAAGTAATTTTCTTCCAAAGCCTTTTGAAATCAGAAGCTGGCACTGCGGATTTCCCATTAAAAGGTCTAGAAGTTGCCCATTTGGCATTCAAATCAGCCAGATCATTACAAAAAATGCCACTGTGAGAAGGTATCCAAACTAATTGCAAGGGATTTTCAAGTCGACTACGAGTCAAAATTTCATGAATTTTCAGCCTGGCTATCACTACCAAGGGATGACTTAATGATTTGCTTGTAGAGCTGGATAGAGCCTGAAGAGTACTCAAAGAGTCAGTGAAAATGACATGTTTCATGTTTATCGAGTTTAAAGCCGAATCTAGAGCTGAAATCAAAGCGGAAAGCTCCGCGGTGAAAATCGATACATAAGGATGAAGACTATCACGGCTAACCACAGCTCCCAGGTCGTCAACACAAGCTGCTCCTACAGAGGTTGCATCCAGGATAAGACTGCCGTCTGTGTAAAGTTTTCTTAAATTAAGATCAAAATAGAAGAGGTCCAGCATCAAACCTGGATCTGACGCTTTCCTAACAATTTTACCCAGCTCGAGCTCAACGTTTGGCCTGAAGTACATTGCACGGTAGTTTCCTGTGTACATCGGATTTGCTTGAGTGGTTAATAGCCTCTTTTTTGCGTGTAGGAAAACAGTGTTGATGCACTTTTCAAAGATTCTTTTTTTCTTACGTTTGTTCTTTTTAAAAGCAGTATAAAAGTTTTTGATAAATATATTTGAAGAGATGTTATCTATAGAGAGTGCTTTGGTGAAATAATTTAAGCCTAGAAAAAACGCTCGGTCTTGGATGGAGCATAACCTGGTTTCTGCCAAGATAATGTTTTTTGGAGTCGACTGTCTGTAGCCCATCACGGATCTTAGAGAAGCAAATTGAATCCTTTCCAGCACCTCCGAAAGAGTCTTATTCTTTGGAAAATAAATAAAAATTCCATAGTCGATGATTGCCCGGACGTAACTTTTATAAAGATTCAATAACGTCAAGGGATGAGCTCCCCACCATGTACCGCACAGATATTTTATTATTCTATTTGCCTTCTGGCACTTTATGGCTACGGCCTTGACCTGTCTGTCGAAGGACATTTTATAATCAAAAATTAAGCCTAAGAATCTTGCGTTATCTATAGACTTGGTTGTAACACCATTCACTCTAATGAAAACTTGACCAGGAGCTATGTTGTTATTGTTAAAATGCACGAGCTTTGTTTTACTAAGGTTTAACGTGAGTCCAATTTCATACAAATTTAAGCGTATTCTTTCTACCGCCCTCTCCAAGAGATTTAAGGCTTTCTTTAGTGGTTTAACATTTGTATACAGACCTACATCGTCGGCGAACTGTGAGACCTGGACAAGTTTAGAGATACCGTCAGTGATTCCAGAAACGTAGATCAGGTATAAAAGCGGACTTAATACACCACCCTGTGGGACTCCTTTATACGCAAAACGAGGTTCATCAATAAACTCAGAGTAGATTTTCCTTTTAATGGTAAGATGTTCGACAAAGGCGAGAACCGAATCCGTGCAGCCAATATTCCTGAGCTTGCTTAATAGTTTCTCAGGGTCGACGTTATCAAAGGCCCCCTGTATGTCAAGAAAAGCTGCCACCGTGTCCTTGTTTTTCCTGAAACCAGTCTCAACATAAAGAGCTAAATTAATCAGATTGTCGTGGCAAGATCTACCTTTCCTGAACCCTGATTGAGAGCTTGGAAGTAAATTAAAGTGTTCGCAGTACCATTGAAGCCTATTTTTGACGAGTAGCTCATAAATTTTGCACAGACATGACGTCATGGCTATTGGCCTAAGCCCAGATCCATCGGGCTTGTTTATAAAATGAATGTAGGAGTCTTGCCATTGCTCAGGAAACTGGTTACTTTGATGCATGTGGTTGAAAATGTCGAGCAACTCTAACCTGTACTGAACAGGAATTTTTTCTATCATGAAATAATCAATACCATCAAGGCCGCAACCCGAGTGTTTATCTCTTGATTCGAGCGCTGTGTTAAACTCATAAAAATCAAACGGGATGTCGAAAAAATTGTCTTTTTCAGTCGAGTAGTTTGCTTTCTTGCTGAATGTATCCTCACCGGTGAGCTGCGGAGCAATTTTATCCAGGACCGCTAACGCTTGCTTTCGGCGTGTATCTTTGTCAAAAGAAGAAATTGTAGTTTTCACCCACTTATTTTTGAAAATTTTCGTTTTTGACCAAACATAAGACGTAGAATTCTTTTTGAAGTCAATGGTTTCAGTGAACTTTCTATAAGATAATCTCTTCATTTTCTTGAAAATTCTTTTCATGTTTGTCTCCGCTTGTATATACTTGTCACGATCTTCACTTGATTTCGAAAATTCCCATTTCTTGAAAGCTGCTTTACGGAGTCGTCTCAACCTAACACATTCCTCGTCCCACCAAGAGACTGGGTTTCGATGTCTTGAAGATGATACTTTCCTTTTAACTGGAGTGCAAGCTTAAACGGCTGAGGTGATTTTGTTAGACCAGAAATTATATTTGTCGATTGCAGAGAGACTCAGGTAGGATGTGTCATGGAAGTCGGTGTATTCCTTCAACAGTATATCCTGGACTTGAGACCAATCAGTCTTTTTGCTATGTAATTTAAACGACTGTCTATGATAAATACATCTCTCAATATTCAAACTGACTTCCATGGGGAAGTGGTCGGAACCATGAGGTTCATCAAAAACTTTGTAATCAAGAATTTCTGCCAAAGGGAGCGAGGAAATAATCAAGTCAATGTTTGATGTGTAATTCCGATTTATATCAACGTAAGTCTTAGAATCCAAATTATGTACGATAAGATTGTTTGCATCAATTGCGGATCTGAGATTTTTGCCGTTTAAGTCGTTCTTGTCACAGTTCCAAGAAAAATGATGAGAATTAAAGTCTCCACTAAAACGCATTTGTTGGCGTGTTATCGTCAAAACAAGTTCGAATAAACTCTACCAGGCCTAGATTGAAATATTATTCTCAGAAACTAAGCATGCAACTTTGAAAGCTCTCTCCTAGATTCTCCATGAAGTTCTCTGACTCGATGGTACATTTTTTTTTACACTTTTGAACTTCTGAAAGTGATAAGAAACTTTTTCATTTAATATTGTCAGAGCTTTTAGGACTTCTAGAATATTTCAAGGCTATTTTAGTAGGTCCGAAAAAGACCCTCTAAAACGCATTTGTTGGCGAGTTATCGTCAAAACAAGTTCGAACCAACTCTACCAGGCCTAGATTGAAATATTCTACACTGAACTAAGCATACATCTATGAAAGCACTCTCCTAGATTCCCCATGAAGTTACAGGTATGATGTACAGTAATTCCATCTGAATCTGTCGGGAAATTACACCATTCATTATTGTAAGGGTTTTAAGGACTTCTAGAATATTTCAAGGCTATTTTCGTTGAACCGAAAAAGACCCTCTAAAACGCATTTGTTGGCGAGTTATCGTCAAAACAAGTTCAAACCAACTCTACCAAGCCTTGATTGAAATATTTTTCTCCGAACTAAGCATATATCTTTGAAAGCTCTCTCCTCGATTCTCCATGAAGTTACAGGTGTAATGTACAGTAATTCCATCTGAATCTGTCGGAAAATTACACCATTTATTATTGTAAGGGTTTTAAGGACTTCTAGAATATTTCAAGGCTATTTTCATTGAACAGAAAAAAACCCACTAAAACGCATTTATTGGCGAGTTATCGTCAAGACAAGTTCAAACCAACTCTACTTGGCCTAGATTGAAATATTTTTCTCTGAAACTAAACATACAACTTTGAAAGCCCTCTCCGCGATTTTCCATGTAGTTCGCTGACTTGACTGTACATGTTTTTTTACACATTTGAACTTCTGAATGTGATAGGAATCTTTTGCATTCAATATTGTAAAGGTTTTAAGGAATTCTGGAATATTTCAAAGCTATTTTCATTGAACCGAAAAAGACCCTCTGAAACGCATTCGTTGGCGAGTCATCGTCAAAACAAGTTTGAACCAACTCTACCAGGCCTAGATTGAAATATTTGACTCTGAACTAAGCATACATCTATGAAAGCACTCTCTTAGATTCTCCATGAAGTTACAGGTATGATGTACAGTAATTCCATCTGAATCTGTCAGGAAATTACACCATTTATTATTGTAAGGGTTTTAAGCACTTCTAGAATATTTCAAGGATATTTTCGTTGAACCGAAAAAGACCCTCCAAAACGCATTTGTTGGCGAGTTATCGTCAAAACAAGTTCAAACCAACTCTACCAGGCCTAGATTGAAATATTTTTCTCAGAAACTAAGCATACAACTTTGAAAGCTCTCTCCTAGATTCTCCATGAAGTTCTCTGACTCAATGGTACATTTTTATTTACACTTTTGAACTTCAGAAAGTGATAAGAAACTTTTGCATTTAATATTGTCAGAGCTTTTAGGACTTCTAGAAAATTTCAAGGCTATTTTCGTAGGTCCGAAAAAGACCCTCTAAAACGCATTTGTTGGCGAGTTATCGTCAAAACAAGTTCGAACCAACTCTACCAGGCCTAGATTGAAATATTCTTCTCTGAAACTAAGCATACATCTTTGAAAGCTCTCTCCTCAATTCTCCATGAAAATTGCTGACTCGATTGTATTTGATTTTGAACCATCCCGAACTTCTGAAAGTGATAAGAAACCATTGCATTTAATATTGACAGAGCTTTTAGGACTTCTAGAATATTTCAAGGCGATTTTCGTAGGTCCGAAAAAGACCCTCTAAAACGCATTTGTTGGCGTGTTATCGTCAAAACAAGTTCGAATAAACTCTACCAGGCCTAGATTGAAATATTATTCTCAGAAACTAAGCATACAACTTTGAAAGCTCTCTCCTAGATTCTCCATGAAGTTCTCTGACTCGATGGTACATTTTTTTTTACACTTTTGAACTTCTGAAAGTGATAAGAAACTTTTTCATTTAATATTGTAAGAGCTTTTAGGACTTCTAGAATATTTCAAGGCTATTTTCGTAGGTCCGAAAAAGACCCTCTAAAACGCATTTGTTGGCGAGTTATCGTCAAAACAAGTTCGAACCAACTCTACCAGGCCTAGATTGAAATATTCTACACTGAACTAAGCATACATCTATGAAAGCACTCTCCTAGATTCCCCATGAAGTTACAGGTATGATGTACAGTAATTCCATCTGAATCCGTCGGGAAACTACACCATTTATTATTGTAAGGGTTTTAAGGACTTCTAGAATATTTCAAGGCTATTTTCGTTGAACCGAAAAAGACCCTCTAAAACGCATTTGTTGGCGAGTTATCGTCAAAACAAGTTCAAACCAACTCTACTAGGCCTAGATTGAAATATTTTTCTCTGAAACTAAGCATACAACTTTGAAAGCTCTCTCCTCGATTCTCCAAGAAGTTCGCTGACTAGATTGTATAAATTTTTTTACCATTTTGAACTTCTGAATGTGATAAGAAAACTTTGCATCAAATATTGTCAGAGCTTTTAGGACTTCTAGAATATTTCAAGGCTATTTTCATTGAACCGAAAAAGAACCTCTAAAACACATTTGTTGGCGAGTTATCGTCAAAACAAGTTCAAACCAACTCAACCAGGCCTAGATTGAAATATTTTTCTCTGAACTAAGCATACATCTAAGAAAGCACTCTCCTAGATTCTCCATGAAGTTACAGGTATAATGTACAGTAATTCCATCTAAATCTGTCGGGAAATTACACCATTTATTATTGTAAGGGTTTTAAGGACTTCTAGAATATTTCAAGGCTATTTTTATTGGTCCGAAAAAGACCCTCTAAAACACATTTGCTGGCGAGTTATCGTCAAAACGAGTTCTAACCAACTCTACCAGGCCTATATTGAAATATTTCTCTCCGAACTAAGCATACATCTTTGAAAGCTCTCTCCTCGATTCTCCATGAAGTTACAGGTATAATGACAGTATTTCTATCTGAATCTGTCGGGAAATTGCACTACTTATTATTGTGAGGGATTTTAGGATTTCTAAAATATTTCAAGGCTATTTTCGTTGAACCGAAAAAGACCCTCTAAATCGCATTTGTTGGCGAGTTATCGTTAAAACAAGTTCGAACCAACACTACCAGGACTCGATTGAAATATTTTTCTCTGAACCTAAGTATACAACTTTGAAAGCTCTCTCCTCGATTTTCCATGAAGTTCGCTGACTCGACTGTACATGTTTTTTTACACTTTTGAACTTCTGAATGTGATAAGAAACCTTTGCATTCAATATTGTCAGAGCTTTCAGGACTTCTAGAATATTTCAAGGCTATTTTCGTCTGTCCGAATAAGACCTTCTAAAACGCATTTACTGGCGAGTGATCGTCAAAACAAGTTTGAACCAACACTACCAGGTCTCGATTGAAATATTTTTCTCTGGAACTAAGCATACAACTTTGAAAGCTTTCTCCTCGATTTTCCATGAAGTTACAAGTATAATGTACAGTAATTCCATCTGAATCTGTCGGAAAATTACATCATTTATTATTGTAAGGGTTTAAAGGCTTCTAAAATTTTTCAAGGCTATTTTCATTGAACCGAAAAAGAACCTTTAAAACGGAATTGTTGTCGAGTTCTCGTCAAAACAAGTTCAAACAACTCTACCAGGCCTAGATTGAAATATTTTTCTCTGAAACTAAGCATACAACTTTAAAAGCTCTCTCCTAGATTCTCCATGAAGTGACAGGTATAATGTACAGTAATTCCATCTGAATATGTCGGGAAATTACACCATTTATTATTGTAAGGGTTTTTAGGATTTCTAGAATAACTTAAGGCTATTTTCATTGGTCCGAAAAAGACACTTTTAAACGCTTTTGTTGGCGAGTTATCGTCGAAACAAGTTCGAATTAACTCTACCAGGCCTAGATTGAAATATTTTTATCCGAACTAAGCATACATCTTAGAAAGCTCTCTCGTCGATTTTCCATAAAGTTACAGGCATAATGTACAGTAATTCCATCTGGACCTATCAGGAAATTTCACGACTTATCATAGTAAGGGTTTCAAGAAATTCTATAATATTTTAAGGCTATTTTCGTTGTACCGAAAAAGACCCTCTAAAACGCATTTGTTGGCGAGTTATCGTCAAAACAAGTTTGAACCAACACTACCAGGACTAGATTGAAATATTATTCTCTGAAACTAAGCATACAACTTTGAAAGCTCTCTCCTCGATTTTCCATGAAGTTCTCTGACTCGATGGTACATTTTTTTTTACACTTTTGAACTTCTGAATGTGATAAGAAACCTTTGCATTCAATATTGTCAGATTTTTTAGGACTTCTAGAATATTTGAAGGCTTTTTTCATTCAACTGAAAAAGACCCTTCAAAACGCATTTATAGGCGAGTGATCGTCGAAACAAGTTCGAACCAACACTACCAGGCCTAGATTGAAATATTATTCTCAGAAACTAAGCATACAACTTTGAAAGCTCTCTCCTAGATTCTCCATGAAGTTCTCTGACTCGATGGTACATTTTTTTTTACACTTTTGAACTTCTGAAAGTGATAAGAAACTTTTGCATTTAATATTGTCAGAGCTTTTAGGACTTCTAATATATTTTAAGGCTATTTTCGTAGGTCCGAAAAAGACCCTTTGAAACGCATTTGTTGGCGAGTTATCGTCAAAACAAGTTCGAACCAACTCTACCAGGCCTAGATTGAAATATTTGACTCTGAACTAAGCATACATATATGAAAGCACTCTCCTAGATTCTCCATGAAGTTACAGGTATGATGTACAGTAATTCCATCTGAATCTGTCGGGAAATTACACCATTTATTATTGTAAGGGTTTTAAGGAATTCTAGAATATTTCAAGGCTATTTTTGTTGAACCGAAAAAGACCCTCTAAAACGCATTGATTGGCGAGTTACCGTCAAAACAAGTTCAAACCAACTCTACCAGGCCTAGATTGAAATATTTTTCTCTGAAACTAAGCAAACATCTTTAAAAGCTCTCTCCTCAATTCTCCATGAAAATTGCTGACTCGATTGTATTTGATTTTGAACCATCCCGAACTTCTGAAAGTGATAAGAAACCTTTGCATTTAATATTGTCAGAGCTTTTAGGACTTCTAGAATATTTCAAGGCGATTTTCGTAGGTCCGAAAAAGACCCTCTAAAACGCATTTGTTGGCGTGTTATCGTCAAAACAAGTTCGAATAAACTCTACCAGGCCTAGATTGAAATATTCTACACTGAACTAAGCATACATCTATGAAAGCACTCTCCTAGATTCCCCATGAAGTTACAGGTATGATGTACAGTAATTCCATCTGAATCTGTCGGGAAATTACACCATTTATTATTGTAAGGGTTTTAAGGACTTCTAGAATATTTCAAGGCTATTTTCATTGAACCGAAAAAGAACCTCTAAAACGGATTTGTTGGCGAGTTCTCGTCAAATCAAGTTCAAACCAACTCTACTAGGCCTAGATTGAAATATTTTTCTCTGAAACTAAGCATACAACTTTGAAAGCTCTCTCCTCGATTCTCCAAGAAGTTCGCTGACTAGATTGTATAAATTTTTTTACCATTTTGAACTTCTGAATGTGATAAGAAAAATTTGCATCAAATATTGTCAGAGCTTTTAGGACTTCTAGAATATTTCAAGGCTATTTTCATTGAACCGAAAAAGAACCTCTAAAACACATTTGTTGGCGAGTTATCGTCAAAACAAGTTCGAACCAACTCTACCAGGCCTAGATTGAAATATTCTACACTGAACTAAGCATACATCTATGAAAGCACTCTCCTAGATTCCCCATGAAGTTACAGGTATGATGTACAGTAATTCCATCTGAATCTGTCGGGAAATTACACCATTTATTATTGTAAGGGTTTTAAGGACTTCTAGAATATTTCAAGGCTATTTTCATTGAACCGAAAAAGAACCTCTAAAACGGATTTGTTGGCGAGTTCTCGTCAAATCAAGTTCAAACCAACTCTACTAGGCCTAGATTGAAATATTTTTCTCTGAAACTAAGCATACAACTTTGAAAGCTCTCTCCTCGATTCTCCAAGAAGTTACAGGTATAATGTACAGTAATTCCATCTGAATATGTCGGGAAATTACACCATTTATTATTGTAAGGGTTTTTAGGATTTCTAGAATAACTTAAGGCTATTTTCATTGGTCCGAAAAAGACCCTTTTAAACGCCTTTGTTGGCGAGTTATCGTCGAAACAAGTTCGAATTAACTCTACCAGGCCTAGATTGAAATATTTTTTATCCGAACTAAGCATACATCTTAGAAAGCTCTCTCCTCGATTCTCCATAAAGTTACAGGCATAATGTACAGTAATTCCATCTGGACCAATCAGGAAATTTCACGACTTATCATTGTAAGGGTTTCAAGAAATTCTATAATATTTTAAGGCTATTTTCGTTGTACCGAAAAAGACCCTCTAAAACGCATTTGTTGGCGAGTTATCGTCAAAACAAGTTTGAACCAACACTACCAGGACTAGATTGAAATATTATTCTCTGAAACTAAGCATACAACTTTGAAAGCTCTCTCCTCGATTTTCCATGAAGTTCTCTGACTCGATGATACATTTTTTTTTACACTTTTGAACTTCTGAATGTAATAAGAAACCTTTGCATTTAATAATGTCATATTTTTTAGGACTTCTAGAATATTTCAAGGCTTTTTTCGTTGAACCGAAAAAAACTCTTTAAAACGCATTTTCAGTCGAGTTATCGTCAAAACAAGTTCGAACCAACACTACCAGGCCAAGATTGAAATATTATTCTCTGAAACTAAGCATACATCTATGAAAGCACTCTCCTAGATTCCCCATGAAGTTACAGGTATGATGTACAGTAATTCCATCTGAATCTGTCGGGAAATTACACCATTTATTATTGTAAGGGTTTTAAGGACTTCTAGAATAACTTAAGGCTATTTTCATTGGTCCGAAAAAGACCCTCTAAAACGCATTTATTAGCGAGTTATCGTCAAAACAGGTTCGTACCAACTCTACTAGGCTGAGATTGTCATATTATTCTCTGAAACTAAGCATACAACTTCAAAAGCTCTCTCCTAGATTCCCCATGAAGTAACAAGTATAATACATTAGTACAGTCATTCTATCTGAACCTATCAGGAAATTTCACGATTTATCATTGTAAGGGTTTCAAGGAATTCTATAATATTTCAAGGCTATTTTCGTTGTACCGAAAAGGACCCTCTAAAACGCATTTGTTGGCGAGTTATCGTCAAAACAAGTTCGAACCAACTCTACCAGGCCCAGGTTGGATTATTTTTCTCCAAAACTAAGCATACATCTTTGAAAGCTCTCTCCTACATTCTCCATGAAGCAGCAGGTATAATGTACAGTAATTCCATCTGAATCTGTCGGGAAACTACACCATTTATTATTGTAAATGTTTTTAGGATTTCTAGAATAACTTAAGGCTATTTTCATTGGTCCGAAAAAGACCCTCTAAAATGCATTTATTAGCGAGTTATCTTCAAAACAGGTTCGTACCAACTCTACTAGGCTGAGATTGTCATATTATTCTCTGAAACTAAGCATACAACTTCAAAAGCTCTCTCCTAGATTCTCCATGAAGTTCTCTGACTCGATGGTACATTTTTTTTACACATTTGAACTTCTGAATGTGATAAGAAACCTTTGCATTCAATATTGTCAGATTTTTTAGGACTTCTAGAATATTTGAAGGCTTTTTTCATTCAACTGAAAAAGACCCTCCAAAACGCATTTATAGGCGAGTGATCGTCGAAACAAGTTCGAACCAACACTACCAGGCCTAGATTGAAATATTATTCTCAGAAACTAAGCATTCAACTTTGAAAGCTCTCTCCTGGATTCTCCATGAAGTTCTCTGACTCGATGGTACATTTTTTTTTCACACTTTTGAACTTCTGAAAGTGATAAGAAACTTTCGCATTTAATATTGTCAGAGCTTTTAGGACTTCTAGAATATTTCAAGGCTATTTTCGTAGGTCCGAAAAAGACCCTCTTAAACGCATTTGTTGGCGAGTTATCGTCAAAACAAGTTCGAACCAACTCTACCAGGCATAGATTGAAATATTCTTCTCTGAAACTAAGCATACATCTTTGAAAGCTCTCTCCTCAATTCTTCATGAAAATTGCTGACTCGATTGTATTTGATTTTGAACCATCCCGAACTTCTGAAAGTGATAAGAAACCATTGCATTTAATATTGTCAGAGCTTTTAGGACTTCTAGAATATTTCAAGGCTATTTTCGTAGGTCCGAAAAAGACCCTCTTAAACGCATTTGTTGGCGAGTTATCGTCAAAACAAGTTTGAACCAACTCTACCAGGCCAAGATCGAAATATTTTTCTCCGAAACGAAGCATACATTTTTGAAAGCTCTTTCCTCAATTCTCTATGAAAATTGCTGACTCGATTGTACTTGATTTTGAACCATCCCGAACTTCTGAAAGTGATAAGAAACCTTTGCATTTAATATTGTCAGAGCTTTTAGGACTTCTAGAATATTTCAAGGCGACTTTCTTAGGTCCGAAAAAGACCCTCTAAAACGCATTTGTTGGCGTGTTATCGTCGAAACAAGTTCGAATAAACTCTACCAGGCCTAGATTGAAATATTATTCTCAGAAACTAAGCATACAACTTTGAAAGCTCTCTCCTAGATTCTCCATGAAGTTCTCTGACTCGATGGTACATTTTTTTTTACACTTTTGAACTTCTGAAAGTGATAAGAAACTTTTGCATTTAATATTGTCAGAGCTTTTAGGACTTCTAGAATATTTCAAGGATATTTTCGTAGGTCCGAAAAAGACCCTCTAAAACGCATTTGTTGGCGTGTTATCGTCGAAACAAGTTCGAATAAACTCTACCAGGCCTAGATTGAAATATTATTCTCAGAAACTAAGCATACAACTTTGAAAGCTCTCTCCTAGATTCTCCATGAAGTTCTCTGACTCGATGGTACATTTTTTTTTACACTTTTGAACTTCTGAAAGTGATAAGAAACTTTTGCATTTAATATTGTCAGAGCTTTTAGGACTTCTAGAATATTTCAAGGATATTTTCGTAGGTCCGAAAAAGACCCTCTAAAACGCATTTGTTGGCGAGTTATCGTCAAAACAAGTTCGAACCAACTCTACCAGGCTTAGATTGAAATATTTTACTCAGAAACTAAGCATACAACTTTGAAAGCTCTCTCCTAGATTCTCCATGAAGTTACAGGTATGATGTACAGTAATTCCATCTGAATCTGTCGGGAAATTACACCATTTATTATTGTAAGGGTTTTTAGGATTTCTAGAATAACTTAAGGCTATTTTCATTGGTCCAAAAAAGACCCTTTAAAACGCATTTATTATCGAGTTATCGTCAAAACAGGTTCGTACCAACTCTACTAGGCTGAGATTGAAATATTTTTCTCTGAAACTAAGCAAACATCTTTGGAATTTCTCTCCTCAATTCTCCATGAAAATTGCTGACTTGATTGTATTTGATTTTGAACCATCCCGAACTTCTGAAAGTGATAGAAACCTTTGCATTTAATATTGTCAGAGCTTTTAGGACTTCTAGAATATTTCAAGGCTATGTTCGTTGTACCGAAAAGGACCCTCTAAAACGCATTTGTTGGCGAGTTATCGTCAAAACAAGTTCGAATCAACTCTACCAGGCCCAGGTTGAAATATTTTTCTCCAAAACTAAGCATACATCTTTGAAAGCACTCTCCTAGATTCTCCATGAAGTAGCAGGTATAATGTACAGTAATTCCATCTGAATCTGTCGGGAAATTACACCATTTATTATTGTAAGGGTTTTTAGGATTTCTAGAATAACTGAAGGCTATTTTCATTGGTCCGAAAAAGACCCTTTAAAACGCATTTATTATCGAGTTATCGTCAAAACAGGTTCGTACCAACTCTACTAGGCTGAGATTGAAATATTATTCTCTGAAACTAAGCATACAACTTAAAAAGCTCTCTCCTCAATTCTCCATGAAAATTGCTGACTCGATTGTATTTGATTTTGAACCATCCCGAACTTCTGAAAGTGATAAGAAACCTTTGCATTTAATATTGTCAGAGCTTTTAGGACTTCTAGAATATTTCAAGGCGATTTTCGTAGGTCCGAAAAAGACCCTCTAAAACGCATTTGTTGGCGTGTTATCGTCGAAACAAGTTCGAATAAACTCTACCAGGCCTAGATTGAAATATTATTCTCAGAAACTAAGCATACAACTTTGAAAGCTCCCTCCTAGATTCTCCATGAAGTTCTCTGACTCGATGGTACATTTTTTTTTACACTTTTGAACTTCTGAAAGTGATAAGAAACTTTTGCATTTAATATTGTCAGAGCTTTTAGGACTTCTAGAATATTTCAAGGATATTTACGTAGGTCCGAAAAAGACCCTCTAAAACGCATTTGTTGGCGTGTTATCGTCAAAACAAGTTCGAATAAACTCTACCAGGCCTAGATTGAAATATTTTTCTCTGAAACTAAGCAAACATCTTTGGAATTTCTCTCCTCAATTCTCCATGAAAATTGCTGACTTGATTGTATTTGATTTTGAACCATCCCGAACTTCTGAAAGTGATAGAAACCTTTGCATTTAATATTGTCAGAGCTTTTGGGACTTCTAGAATATTTCAAGGCTATTTTCGTTGAACCGAAAAAGACCCTCTTAAACGCATTTGTTGGCAAGTTATCGTCAAAACAAGTTCAAACGAACTCTACCAGGCCTAGATTGAAATATTTTTCTCTGAAACTAAGCAAACATCTTTGGAATTTCTCTCCTCAATTCTCCATGAAAATTGCTGACTTGATTGTATTTGATTTTGAACCATCCCGAACTTCTGAAAGTGATAGAAACCTTTCCATCTAATATTGTCAGAGATTTTAGGACTTCTAGAATATTTCAAGGCTATTTTCGTTGTACCGAAAAGGACCCTCTAAAACGCATTTGTTGGCGAGTTATCGTCAAAACAAGTTCGAACCAACTCTACCAGGCCTAGGTTGAAAAATTTTACTCTGAACTGAGCATACATCTATGAAAGCACTCTCCCAGATTCTCCATGAAGTTACAGGTATGATGTACAGTAATTCCATCTGAATCTGTCGGAAAATTACACCATTTATTATTGTGAGGGTTTTAAGGAATTCTAGAATATTTCAAGGCTATTTTTGTTGAACCGAAAAAGACCTTCTAAAACGCATTTGTTGGCGAGTTATTGTCAAAACAAGTTTAAACCAATCCTACCAGGCCCAGATTGAAATATTTTTTTCGAAACTAAGCGTACATCTTTGAAAACTCTCTCCTAGATTCTCCATGAAGTTACAGGTATAATGTACAGTAATTCCATCTGAATCTGTCGGGATACTACACCATTTATTATTGTAAGGGTTTAAAGGACTTCTAAAATATTTCAAGGCTATTTTCATTGAACCGAAAAAGAACCTCTAAAACGGATTTGTTGGCGAGTTCTCGTCAAAACAAGTTCAAACCAACTCTACTAGGCCTAGATTGAAATATTTTTCTCTGAAACTATCTAAGAAAGCACTCTCCTAGATTCTCCATGAAGTTACAGGTATAATGTACAGTAATTCCATCTGAATCTGTCGGGAATTTACACCATTTATTATTGTAAGGGTTTTAAGGACTTCTAGAATATTTCAAGGCTATTTTCATTGGTCCGAAAAAGACCCTCTAAAACACATTTGTTGGCGAGTTATCGTCAAAACGAGTTCTAACCAACTCTACCAGGCCTATATTGAAATAATTCTCTCCGAACTAAGCATACATCTTTGAAAGCTCTCTCCTCGATTCTCCATGAAGTTACAGGTATAATGACAGTATTTCCATCTGAATCTGTCGGGAAATTACACCATTTATTATTGTAAGGGTTTTAAGGACTTCTAGAATATTTCAAGGCTATTTTCATTGAACAGAAAAAAACCCACTAAAACGCATTTATTGGCGAGTTATCGTCAAGACAAGTTCGAACCAACTCTACCAGGCCTAGATTGAAATATTTTTCTCTGAAACTAAGTATACAACTTTGAAAGCTCTCTCCTCGATTTTCCATGAAGTTCGCTGACTCGACTGTACATGTTTTTTTACACTTTTGAACTTCTGAATGTGATAAGAAACCTTTGCATTCAATATTGTCAGAGCTTTCAGGACTTCTAGAATATTTCAAGGCTATTTTCGTAGGTCCGAAAAAGACCCTCTAAAACGCATTTGTTGGCGAGTTATCGTCAAAACAAGTTCGAACCAACTCTACCAGGCCTAGATTGAAATATTCTTCTCTGAAACTAAGCATACATCTTTGAAAGCTCTCTCCTCAATTCTCCATGAAAATTGCTGACTCGATTGTATTTGATTTTGAACCATCCCGAACTTCTGAAAGTGATAAGAAACCATTGCATTTAATATTGACAGAGCTTTTAGGACTTCTAGAATATTTCAAGGCGATTTTCGTAGGTCCGAAAAAGACCCTCTAAAACGCATTTGTTGGCGTGTTATCGTCAAAACAAGTTCGAATAAACTCTACCAGGCCTAGATTGAAATATTTTACTCTGAACTGAGCATACATCTATGAAAGCACTCTCCTAGATTCTCCATGAAGTAGCAGGTATAATGTACAGTAATTCCATCTGAATCTGTCGGGAAATTACACCATTTATTATTGTAAGGGTTTTTAGGATTTCTAGAATAACTGAAGGCTATTTTCATTGGTCCGAAAAAGACCCTTTAAAACGCATTTATTATCGAGTTATCGTCAAAACAGGTTCGTACCAACTCTACTAGGCTGAGATTGAAATATTATTCTCTGAAACTAAGCATACAACTTAAAAAGCTCTCTCCTCAATTCTCCATGAAAATTGCTGACTCGATTGTATTTGATTTTGAACCATCCCGAACTTCTGAAAGTGATAAGAAACCTTTGCATTTAATATTGTCAGAGCTTTTAGGACTTCTAGAATATTTCAAGGCGATTTTCGTAGGTCCGAAAAAGACCCTCTAAAACGCATTTGTTGGCGTGTTATCGTCGAAACAAGTTCGAATAAACTCTACCAGGCCTAGATTGAAATATTATTCTCAGAAACTAAGCATACAACTTTGAAAGCTCCCTCCTAGATTCTCCATGAAGTTCTCTGACTCGATGGTACATTTTTTTTTACACTTTTGAACTTCTGAAAGTGATAAGAAACTTTTGCATTTAATATTGTCAGAGCTTTTAGGACTTCTAGAATATTTCAAGGATATTTACGTAGGTCCGAAAAAGACCCTCTAAAACGCATTTGTTGGCGTGTTATCGTCAAAACAAGTTCGAATAAACTCTACCAGGCCTAGATTGAAATATTTTTCTCTGAAACTAAGCAAACATCTTTGGAATTTCTCTCCTCAATTCTCCATGAAAATTGCTGACTTGATTGTATTTGATTTTGAACCATCCCGAACTTCTGAAAGTGATAGAAACCTTTGCATTTAATATTGTCAGAGCTTTTAGGACTTCTAGAATATTTCAAGGCTATTTTCGTTGAACCGAAAAAGACCCTCTTAAACGCATTTGTTGGCAAGTTATCGTCAAAACAAGTTCAAACGAACTCTACCAGGCCTAGATTGAAATATTTTTCTCTGAAACTAAGCAAACATCTTTGGAATTTCTCTCCTCAATTCTCCATGAAAATTGCTGACTTGATTGTATTTGATTTTGAACCATCCCGAACTTCTGAAAGTGATAGAAACCTTTCCATCTAATATTGTCAGAGATTTTAGGACTTCTAGAATATTTCAAGGCTATTTTCGTTGTACCGAAAAGGACCCTCTAAAACGCATTTGTTGGCGAGTTATCGTCAAAACAAGTTCGAACCAACTCTACCAGGCCTAGGTTGAAAAATTTTACTCTGAACTGAGCATACATCTATGAAAGCACTCTCCCAGATTCTCCATGAAGTTACAGGTATGATGTACAGTAATTCCATCTGAATCTGTCGGAAAATTACACCATTTATTATTGTGAGGGTTTTAAGGAATTCTAGAATATTTCAAGGCTATTTTTGTTGAACCGAAAAAGACCTTCTAAAACGCATTTGTTGGCGAGTTATTGTCAAAACAAGTTTAAACCAATCCTACCAGGCCCAGATTGAAATATTTTTTTCGAAACTAAGCGTACATCTTTGAAAACTCTCTCCTAGATTCTCCATGAAGTTACAGGTATAATGTACAGTAATTCCATCTGAATCTGTCGGGATACTACACCATTTATTATTGTAAGGGTTTAAAGGACTTCTAAAATATTTCAAGGCTATTTTCATTGAACCGAAAAAGAACCTCTAAAACGGATTTGTTGGCGAGTTCTCGTCAAAACAAGTTCAAACCAACTCTACTAGGCCTAGATTGAAATATTTTTCTCTGAAACTATCTAAGAAAGCACTCTCCTAGATTCTCCATGAAGTTACAGGTATAATGTACAGTAATTCCATCTGAATCTGTCGGGAATTTACACCATTTATTATTGTAAGGATTTTAAGGACTTCTAGAATATTTCAAGGCTATTTTCATTGGTCCGAAAAAGACCCTCTAAAACACATTTGTTGGCGAGTTATCGTCAAAACGAGTTCTAACCAACTCTACCAGGCCTATATTGAAATAATTCTCTCCGAACTAAGCATACATCTTTGAAAGCTCTCTCCTCGATTCTCCATGAAGTTACAGGTATAATGACAGTATTTCCATCTGAATCTGTCGGGAAATTACACCATTTATTATTGTAAGGGTTTTAAGGACTTCTAGAATATTTCAAGGCTATTTTCATTGAACAGAAAAAAACCCACTAAAACGCATTTGTTGGCGAGTTATCGTCAAAACAAGTTCGAACCAACTCTACCAGGCCTAGATTGAAATATTCTTCTCTGAAACTAAGCATACATCTTTGAAAGCTCTCTCCTCAATTCTCCATGAAAATTGCTGACTCGATTGTATTTGATTTTGAACCATCCCGAACTTCTGAAAGTGATAAGAAACCATTGCATTTAATATTGACAAAGCTTTTAGGACTTCTAGAATATTTCAAGGCGATTTTCGTAGGTCCGAAAAAGACCCTCTAAAACGCATTTGTTGGCGTGTTATCGTCGAAACAAGTTCGAATAAACTCTACCAGGCCTAGATTGAAATATTATTCTCAGAAACTAAGCATACAACTTTGAAAGCTCCCTCCTAGATTCTCCATGAAGTTACAGGTATGATGTACAGTAATTCCATCTGAATCTGTCGGGAAATTACACCATTTATTATTGTAAGGGTTTTAAGGAATTCTAGAATATTTCAAGGCTATTTTTGTTGAACCGAAAAAGACCCTCTAAAACGCATTGATTGGCGAGTTACCGTCAAAACAAGTTCAAACCAACTCTACCAGGCCTAGATTGAAATATTTTTCTCTGAAACTAAGCAAACATCTTTAAAAGCTCTCTCCTCAATTCTCCATGAAAATTGCTGACTCGTTTGTATTTGATTTTGAACCATCCCGAACTTCTGAAAGTGATAAGAAACCTTTGCATTTAATATTGTCAGAGCTTTTAGGACTTCTAGAATATTTCAAGGCGATTTTCGTAGGTCCGAAAAAGACCCTCTAAAACGCATTTGTTGGCGTGTTATCGTCAAAACAAGTTCGAATAAACTCTACCAGGCCTAGATTGAAATATTATTCTCAGAAACTAAGCATACAACTTTGAAAGCTCTCTCCTAGATTCTCCATGAAGTTCTCTGACTCGATGGTACATTTTTTTTTACACTTTTGAACTTCTGAAAGTGATAAGAAACTTTTTCATTTAATATTGTCAGAGCTTTTAGGACTTCTAGAATATTTCAAGGCTATTTTCATTGGTCCGAAAAAGACCCTCTAAAACACATTTGTTGGCGAGTTATCGTCAAAACGAGTTCTA
Source organism: Encarsia formosa (assembly GCA_038277355.1). Classification (NCBI taxonomy): domain Eukaryota; kingdom Metazoa; phylum Arthropoda; class Insecta; order Hymenoptera; family Aphelinidae; genus Encarsia; species Encarsia formosa. The sequence goes on along the minus strand of CM076185.1, from coordinate 18,448,816 downwards.
ACCAACTCTACCAGGCCTATATTGAAATATTTCTCTCCGAACTAAGCATACATCTTTGAAAGCTCTCTCCTCGATTCTCCATGAAGTTACAGGTATAATGTACAGTAATTCCATCTGAATATGTCGGGAAATTACACCATTTATTATTGTAAGGGTTTTTAGGATTTCTAGAATAACTTAAGGCTATTTTCATTGGTCCGAAAAAGACCCTTTTAAACGCCTTTGTTGGCGAGTTATCGTCGAAACAAGTTCGAATTAACTCTACCAGGCCTAGATTGAAATATTTTTTATCCGAACTAAGCATACATCTTAGAAAGCTCTCTCCTCGATTCTCCATAAAGTTACAGGCATAATGTACAGTAATTCCATCTGGACCTATCAGGAAATTTCACGACTTATCATTGTAAGGGTTTCAAGAAATTCTATAATATTTTAAGGCTATTTTCGTTGTACCGAAAAAGACCCTCTAAAACGCATTTTCAGTCGAGTTATCGTCAAAACAAGTTCGAACCAACACTACCAGGCCAAGATTGAAATATTATTCTCTGAAACTAAGCATACATCTATGAAAGCACTCTCCTAGATTCCCCATGAAGTTACAGGTATGATGTACAGTAATTCCATCTGAATCTGTCGGGAAATTACACCATTTATTATTGTAAGGGTTTTAAGGACTTCTAGAATAACTTAAGGCTATTTTCATTGGTCCGAAAAAGACCCTCTAAAACGCATTTATTAGCGAGTTATCGTCAAAACAGGTTCGTACCAACTCTACTAGGCTGAGATTGTCATATTATTCTCTGAAACTAAGCATACAACTTCAAAAGCTCTCTCCTAGATTCCCCATGAAGTAACAAGTATAATGTACAGTCATTCTATCTGAACCTATCAGGAAATTTCACGATTTATCATTGTAAGGGTTTCAAGGAATTCTATAATATTTCAAGGCTATTTTCGTTGTACCGAAAAGGACCCTCTAAAACGCATTTGTTGGCGAGTTATCGTCAAAACAAGTTCGAACCAACTCTACCAGGCCCAGGTTGGAATATTTTTCTCCAAAACTAAGCATACATCTTTGAAAGCTCTCTCCTACATTCTCCATGAAGCAGCAGGTATAATGTACAGTAATTCCATCTGAATCTGTCGGGAAACTACACCATTTATTATTGTAAATGTTTTTAGGATTTCTAGAATAACTTAAGGCTATTTTCATTGGTCCGAAAAAGACCCTCTAAAATGCATTTATAGCGAGTTATCGTCAAAACAGGTTCGTACCAACTCTACTAGGCTGAGATTGAAATATTATTCTCTGAAACTAAGCATACAACTTCAAAAGCTCTCTCCTAGATTCTCCATGAAGTTCTCTGACTCGATGGTACATTTTTTTTTACACTTTTGAACTTCAGAATGTGATAAGAAACCTTTGCATTCAATATTGTCAGATTTTTTAGGACTTCTAGAATATTTGAAGGCTTTTTTCATTCAACTGAAAAAGACCCTTCAAAACGCATTTATAGGCGAGTGATCGTCGAAACAAGTTCGAACCAACACTACCAGGCCTAGATTGAAATATTATTCTCAGAAACTAAGCATACAACTTTGAAAGCTCTCTCCTAGATTCTCCATGAAGTTCTCTGACTCGATGGTACATTTTTTTTTACACTTTTGAACTTCTGAAAGTGATTAGAACCTTTTGCATTTAATATTGTCAGAGCTTTTAGGACTTCTAGAATATTTTAAGGCTATTTTCGTAGGTCCGAAAAAGACCCTTTAAAACGCATTTGTTGGCGAGTTATCGTCAAAACAAGTTCAAACCAACTCTACCAGGCCTAGATTGAAATATTTGACTCTGAACTAAGCATACATATATGAAAGCACTCTCCTAGATTCTCCATGAAAATTGCTGACTCGATTGTATTTGATTTTGAACCATCCCGAATTTCTGAAAGTGATAAGAAACCTTTGCATTTAATATTGACAGAGCTTTTAGGACTTCTAGAATATTTCAAGGCTATTTTCGTACGTCCGAAAAAGACCCTCTAAACCGCATTTGTTGGCGAGTCATCGTCAAAACAAGTTCGAACCAACTCTACCAGGCCTAGATTGAAATATTTGACTCTGAACTAAGCATACATCTATGAAAGCACTCTCTTAGATTCTCCATGAAGTTACAGGTATGATGTACAGTAATTCCATCTGAATCTGTCGGGAAATTACACCATTTATTATTGTAAGGGTTTTAAGCACTTCTAGAATATTTCAAGGATATTTTCGTTGAACCGAAAAAGACCCTCCAAAACGCATTTGTTGGCGAGTTATCGTCAAAACAAGTTCAAACCAACTCTACCAGGCCTAGATTGAAATATTTTTCTCAGAAACTAAGCATACAACTTTGAAAGCTCTCTCCTAGATTCTCCATGAAGTTCTCTGACTCAATGGTACTTTTTTATTTACACTTTTGAACTTCAGAAAGTGATAAGAAACTTTTGCATTTAATATTGTCAGAGCTTTTAGGACTTCTAGAATATTTCAAGGCTATTTTCGTAGGTCCGAAAAAGACCCTCTAAAACGCATTTGTTGGCGAGTTATCGTCAAAACAAGTTCGAACCAACTCTACCAGGCCTAGATTGAAATATTCTTCTCTGAAACTAAGCATACATCTTTGAAAGCTCTCTCCTCAATTCTCCATGAAAATTGCTGACTCGATTGTATTTGATTTTGAACCATCCCGAACTTCTGAAAGTGATAAGAAACCATTGCATTTAATATTGACAGAGCTTTTAGGACTTCTAGAATATTTCAAGGCTATTTTCGTTGTACCAAAAAGGACCCTCTAAAACGCATTTGTTGGCGAGTTATCGTCAAAACAAGTTCGAACCAACTCTACCAGGCCTAGATTGAAATATTTTACTCTGAACTGAGCATACATCTATGAAAGCACTCTCCTAGATTCTCCATGAAGTTACAGGTATGATGTACAGTAATTCCATCTGAATCTGTCGGGAAATTACACCATTTATTATTGTAAGGGTTTTAAGGAATTTTAGAATATTTCAAGGCTATTTTTGTTGAACCGAAAAAGACCCTCTAAAACGCATTGATTGGCGAGTTACCGTCAAAACAAGTTCAAACCAACTCTACCAGGCCTAGATTGAAATATTTTTCTCTGAAACTAAGCAAACATCTTTAAAAGCTCTCTCCTCAATTCTCCATGAAGTTACAGGTATGATGTACAGTAATTCCATCTGAATCTGTCGGGAAATTACACCATTTATTATTGTAAGGGTTTTAAGCACTTCTAGAATATTTCAAGGATATTTTCGTTGAACTGAAAAAGACCCTCCAAAACGCATTTGTTGGCGAGTTATCGTCAAAACAAGTTCAAACCAACTCTACCAGGCCTAGATTGAAATATTTTTCTCAGAAACTAAGCATACAACTTTGAAAGCTCTCTCCTAGATTCTCCATGAAGTTCTCTGACTCAATGGTACATTTTTATTTACACTTTTGAACTTCAGAAAGTGATAAGAAACTTTTGCATTTAATATTGTCAGAGCTTTTAGGACTTCTAGAATATTTCAAGGCTATTTTCGTAGGTCCGAAAAAGACCCTCTAAAACGCATTTGTTGGCGAGTTATCGTCAAAACAAGTTCGAACCAACTCTACCAGGCCTAGATTGAAATATTCTTCTCTGAAACTAAGCATACATCTTTGAAAGCTCTCTCCTCAATTCTCCATGAAAATTGCTGACTCGATTGTATTTGATTTTGAACCATCCCGAACTTCTGAAAGTGATAAGAAACCTTTGCATTTAATATTGACAGAGCTTTTAGGACTTCTAGAATATTTCAAGGCTATTTTCGTACGTCCGAAAAAGACCCTCTAAACCGCATTTGTTGGCGAGTCATCGTCAAAACAAGTTCGAACCAACTCTACCAGGCCTAGATTGAAATATTTGACTCTGAACTAAGCATACATCTATGAAAGCACTCTCTTAGATTCTCCATGAAGTTACAGGTATGATGTACAGTAATTCCATCTGAATCTGTCGGGAAATTACACCATTTATTATTGTAAGGGTTTTAAGCACTTCTAGAATATTTCAAGGATATTTTCGTTGAACCGAAAAAGACCCTCCAAAACGCATTTGTTGGCGAGTTATCGTCAAAACAAGTTCAAACCAACTCTACCAGGCCTAGATTGAAATATTTTTCTCTGAAACTAAGCAAACATCTTTAAAAGCTCTCTCCTCAATTCTCCATGAAGTTACAGGTATGATGTACAGTAATTCCATCTGAATCTGTCGGGAAATTACACCATTTATTATTGTAAGGGTTTTAAGCACTTCTAGAATATTTCAAGGATATTTTCGTTGAACCGAAAAAGACCCTCCAAAACGCATTTGTTGGCGAGTTATCGTCAAAACAAGTTCAAACCAACTCTACCAGGCCTAGATTGAAATATTTTTCTCAGAAACTAAGCATACAACTTTGAAAGCTCTCTCCTAGATTCTCCATGAAGTTCTCTGACTCAATGGTACATTTTTATTTACACTTTTGAACTTCAGAAAGTGATAAGAAACTTTTGCATTTAATATTGTCAGAGCTTTTAGGACTTCTAGAATATTTCAAGGCTATTTTCGTAGGTCCGAAAAAGACCCTCTAAACCGCATTTGTTGGCGAGTCATCGTCAAAACAAGTTCGAACCAACTCTACCAGGCCTAGATTGAAATATTCTTCTCTGAAACTAAGCATACATCTTTGAAAGCTCTCTCCTCAATTCTCCATGAAAATTGCTGACTCGATTGTATTTGATTTTGAACCATCCCGAATTTCTGAAAGTGATAAGAAACCTTTGCATTTAATATTGACAGAGCTTTTAGGACTTCTAGAATATTTCAAGGCTATTTTCGTACGTCCGAAAAAGACCCTCTAAACCGCATTTGTTGGCGAGTCATCGTCAAAACAAGTTCGAACCAACTCTACCAGGCCTAGATTGAAATATTATTCTCTGAAACTAAGCATACATCTATGAAAGCACTCTCCTAGATTCCCCATGAAGTTACAGGTATGATGTACAGTAATTCCATCTGAATCTGTCGGGAAATTACACCATTTATTATTGTAAGGGTTTTAAGGACTTCTAGAATAACTTAAGGCTATTTTCATTGGTCCGAAAAAGACCCTCTAAAACGCATTTATTAGCGAGTTATCGTCAAAACAAGTTCGAACCAACTCTACCAGGCCTAGATTGAAATATTATTCTCTGAAACTAAGCATACATCTATGAAAGCACTCTCCTAGATTCCCCATGAAGTTACAGGTATGATGTACAGTAATTCCATCTGAATCTGTCAGGAAACTACACCATTTATTATTGTAAGGGTTTAAAGGACTTCTAAAATATTTCAAGGCTATTTTCATTGAACCGAAAAAGAACCTCTAAAACGGATTTGTTGGCGAGTCATCGTCAAAACAAGTTCGAACCAACTCTACCAGGCCTAGATTGAAATATTCTTCTCTGAAACTAAGCATACATCTTTGAAAGCTCTCTCCTCAATTCTCCATGAAAATTGCTGACTCGATTGTATTTGATTTTGAACCATCCCGAATTTCTGAAAGTGATAAGAAACCTTTGCATTTAATATTGACAGAGCTTTTAGGACTTCTAGAATATTTCAAGGCTATTTTCGTACGTCCGAAAAAGACCCTCTAAACCGCATTTGTTGGCGAGTCATCGTCAAAACAAGTTCGAACCAACTCTACCAGGCCTAGATTGAAATATTTGACTCTGAACTAAGCATACATCTATGAAAGCACTCTCTTAGATTCTCCATGAAGTTACAGGTATGATGTACAGTAATTCCATCTGAATCTGTCGGGAAATTACACCATTTATTATTGTAAGGGTTTTAAGCACTTCTAGAATATTTCAAGGATATTTTCGTTGAACCGAAAAAGACCCTCCAAAACGCATTTGTTGGCGAGTTATCGTCAAAACAAGTTCAAACCAACTCTACCAGGCCTAGATTGAAATATTTTTCTCTGAAACTAAGCAAACATCTTTAAAAGCTCTCTCCTCAATTCTCCATGAAGTTACAGGTATGATGTACAGTAATTCCATCTGAATCTGTCGGGAAATTACACCATTTATTATTGTAAGGGTTTTAAGCACTTCTAGAATATTTCAAGGATATTTTCGTTGAACCGAAAAAGACCCTCCAAAACGCATTTGTTGGCGAGTTATCGTCAAAACAAGTTCAAACCAACTCTACCAGGCCTAGATTGAAATATTTTTCTCAGAAACTAAGCATATAACTTTGAAAGCTCTCTCCTAGATTCTCCATGAAGTTCTCTGACTCAATGGTACATTTTTATTTACACTTTTAAACTTCAGAAAGTGATAAGAAACTTTTGCATTTAATATTGTCAGAGCTTTTAGGACTTCTAGAATATTTCAAGGCTATTTTCGTAGGTCCGAAAAAGACCCTCTAAAACGCATTTGTTGGCGAGTTATCGTCAAAACAAGTTCGAACCAACTCTACCAGGCCTAGATTGAAATATTCTTCTCTGAAACTAAGCATACATCTTTGAAAGCTCTCTCCTCAATTCTCCATGAAAATTGCTGACTCGATTGTATTTGATTTTGAACCATCCCGAACTTCTGAAAGTGATAAGAAACCTTTGCATTTAATATTGACAGAGCTTTTAGGACTTCTAGAATATTTCAAGGCTATTTTCGTACGTCCGAAAAAGACCCTCTAAACCGCATTTGTTGGCGAGTCATCGTCAAAACAAGTTCGAACCAACACTACCAGGCCAAGATTGAAATATTATTCTCTGAAACTAAGCATACATCTATGAAAGCACTCTCCTAGATTCCCCATGAAGTTACAGGTATGATGTACAGTAATTCCATCTGAATCTGTCGGGAAATTACACCATTTATTATTGTAAGGGTTTTAAGGACTTCTAGAATAACTTAAGGCTATTTTCATTGGTCCGAAAAAGACCCTCTAAAACGCATTTATTAGCGAGTTATCGTCAAAACAGGTTCGTACCAACTCTACTAGGCTGAGATTGTCATATTATTCTCTGAAACTAAGCATACAACTTCAAAAGCTCTCTCCTAGATTCCCCATGAAGTAACAAGTATAATGTACAGTCATTCTATCTGAACCTATCAGGAAATTTCACGATTTATCATTGTAAGGGTTTCAAGGAATTCTATAATATTTCAAGGCTATTTTCGTTGTACCGAAAAGGACCCTCTAAAACGCATTTGTTGGCGAGTTATCGTCAAAACAAGTTCGAACCAACTCTACCAGGCCCAGGTTGGAATATTTTTCTCCAAAACTAAGCATACATCTTTGAAAGCTCTCTCCTACATTCTCCATGAAGCAGCAGGTATAATGTACAGTAATTCCATCTGAATCTGTCGGGAAACTACACCATTTATTATTGTAAATGTTTTTAGGATTTCTAGAATAACTTAAGGCTATTTTCATTGGTCCGAAAAAGACCCTCTAAAATGCATTTATAGCGAGTTATCGTCAAAACAGGTTCGTACCAACTCTACTAGGCTGAGATTGAAATATTATTCTCTGAAACTAAGCATACAACTTCAAAAGCTCTCTCCTAGATTCTCCATGAAGTTCTCTGACTCGATGGTACATTTTTTTTTACACTTTTGAACTTCTGAATGTGATAAGAAACCTTTGCATTCATTATTGTCAGATTTTTTAGGACTTCTAGAATATTTGAAGGCTTTTTTCATTCAACTGAAAAAGACCCTTCAAAACGCATTTATAGGCGAGTGATCGTCGAAACAAGTTCGAACCAACACTACCAGGCCTAGATTGAAATATTATTCTCAGAAACTAAGCATACAACTTTGAAAGCTCTCTCCTAGATTCTCCATGAAGTTCTCTGACTCGATGGTACATTTTTTTTTACACTTTTGAACTTCTGAAAGTGATTAGAACCTTTTGCATTTAATATTGTCAGAGCTTTTAGGACTTCTAGAATATTTTAAGGCTATTTTCGTAGGTCCGAAAAAGACCCTTTAAAACGCATTTGTTGGCGAGTTATCGTCAAAACAAGTTCGAACCAACTCTACCAGGCCTAGATTGAAATATTTGACTCTGAACTAAGCATACATATATGAAAGCACTCTCCTAGATTCTCCAAGAAAATTGCTGACTCGATTGTATTTGATTTTGAACCATCCCGAATTTCTGAAAGTGATAAGAAACCTTTGCATTTAATATTGACAGAGCTTTTAGGACTTCTAGAATATTTCAAGGCTATTTTCGTACATCCGAAAAAGACCCTCTAAACCGCATTTGTTGGCGAGTCATCGTCAAAACAAGTTCGAACCAACTCTACCAGGCCTAGATTGAAATATTTGACTCTGAACTAAGCATACATCTATGAAAGCACTCTCTTAGATTCTCCATGAAGTTACAGGTATGATGTACAGTAATTCCATCTGAATCTGTCGGGAAATTACACCATTTATTATTGTAAGGGTTTTAAGCACTTCTAGAATATTTCAAGGATATTTTCGTTGAACCGAAAAAGACCCTCCAAAACGCATTTGTTGGCGAGTTATCGTCAAAACAAGTTCAAACTAACTCTACCAGGCCTAGATTGAAATATTTTTCTCAGAAACTAAGCATACAACTTTGAAAGCTCTCTCCTAGATTCTCCATGAAGTTCTCTGACTCAATGGTACATTTTTATTTACACTTTTGAACTTCAGAAAGTGATAAGAAACTTTTGCATTTAATATTGTCAGAGCTTTTAGGACTTCTAGAATATTTCAAGGCTATTTTCGTAGCTCCGAAAAAGACCCTCTAAAACGCATTTGTTGGCGAGTTATCGTCAAAACAAGTTCGAACCAACTCTACCAGGCCTAGATTGAAATATTCTTCTCTGAAACTAAGCATACATCTTTGAAAGCTCTCTCCTCAATTCTCCATGAAAATTGCTGACTCGATTGTATTTGATTTTGAACCATCCCGAACTTCTGAAAGTGATAAGAAACCATTGCATTTAATATTGACAGAGCTTTTAGGACTTCTAGAATATTTCAAGGCTATTTTCGTTGTACCAAAAAGGACCCTCTAAAACGCATTTGTTGGCGAGTTATCGTCAAAACAAGTTCGAACCAACTCTACCAGGCCTAGATTGAAATATTTTACTCTGAACTGAGCATACATCTATGAAAGCACTCTCCTAGATTCTCCATGAAGTTACAGGTATGATGTACAGTAATTCCATCTGAATCTGTCGGGAAATTACACCATTTATTATTGTAAGGGTTTTAAGGAATTCTAGAATATTTCAAGGCTATTTTTGTTGAACCGAAAAAGACCCTCTAAAACGCATTGATTGGCGAGTTACCGTCAAAACAAGTTCAAACCAACTCTACCAGGCCTAGATTGAAATATTTTTCTCTGAAACTAAGCAAACATCTTTAAAAGCTCTCTCCTCAATTCTCCATGAAGTTACAGGTATGATGTACAGTAATTCCATCTGAATCTGTCGGGAAATTACACCATTTATTATTGTAAGGGTTTTAAGCACTTCTAGAATATTTCAAGGATATTTTCGTTGAACCAAAAAAGACCCTCCAAAACGCATTTGTTGGCGAGTTATCGTCAAAACAAGTTCAAACCAACTCTACCAGGCCTAGATTGAAATATTTTTCTCAGAAACTAAGCATACAACTTTGAAAGCTCTCTCCTAGATTCTCCATGAAGTTCTCTGACTCAATGGTACATTTTTATTTACACTTTTGAACTTCAGAAAGTGATAAGAAACTTTTGCATTTAATATTGTCAGAGCTTTTAGGACTTCTAGAATATTTCAAGGCTATTTTCGTAGGTCCGAAAAAGACCCTCTAAAACGCATTTGTTGGCGAGTTATCGTCAAAACAAGTTCGAACCAACTCTACCAGGCCTAGATTGAAATATTCTTCTCTGAAACTAAGCATACATCTTTGAAAGCTCTCTCCTCAATTCTCCATGAAAATTGCTGACTCGATTGTATTTGATTTTGAACCATCCCGAATTTCTGAAAGTGATAAGAAACCTTTGCATTTAATATTGACAGAGCTTTTAGGACTTCTAGAATATTTCAAGGCTATTTTCGTACGTCCGAAAAAGACCCTCTAAACCGCATTTGTTGGCGAGTCATCGTCAAAACAAGTTCGAACCAACTCTACCAGGCCTAGATTGAAATATTCTTCTCTGAAACTAAGCATACATCTTTGAAAGCTCTCTCCTCAATTCTCCATGAAAATTGCTGACTCGATTGTATTTGATTTTGAACCATCCCGAATTTCTGAAAGTGATAAGAAACCTTTGCATTTAATATTGACAGAGCTTTTAGGACTTCTAGAATATTTCAAGGCTATTTTCGTACGTCCGAAAAAGACCCTCTAAACCGCATTTGTTGGCGAGTCATCGTCAAAACAAGTTCGAACCAACTCTACCAGGCCTAGATTGAAATATTTGACTCTGAACTAAGCATACATCTATGAAAGCACTCTCTTAGATTCTCCATGAAGTTACAGGTATGATGTACAGTAATTCCATCTGAATCTGTCGGGAAATTACACCATTTATTATTGTAAGGGTTTTAAGCACTTCTAGAATATTTCAAGGATATTTTCGTTGAGACGAAAAAGACCCTCCAAAACGCATTTGTTGGCGAGTTATCGTCAAAACAAGTTCAAACCAACTCTACCAGGCCTAGATTGAAATATTTTTCTCAGAAACTAAGCATACAACTTTGAAAGCTCTCTCCTAGATTCTCCATGAAGTTCTCTGACTCAATGGTACATTTTTATTTACACTTTTGAACTTCAGAAAGTGATAAGAAACTTTTGCATTTAATATTGTCAGAGCTTTTAGGACTTCTAGAATATTTCAAGGCTATTTTCGTAGGTCCGAAAAAGACCCTCTAAAACGCATTTGTTGGCGAGTTATCGTCAAAACAAGTTCGAACCAACTCTACCAGGCCTAGATTGAAATATTCTTCTCTGAAACTAAGCATACATCTTTGAAAGCTCTCTCCTCAATTCTCCATGAAAATTGCTGACTCGATTGTATTTGATTTTGAACCATCCCGAACTTCTGAAAGTGATAAGAAACCATTGCATTAAATATTGACAGAGCTTTTAGGACTTCTAGAATATTTCAAGGCTATTTTCGTTGTACCAAAAAGGACCCTCTAAAACGCATTTGTTGGCGAGTTATCGTCAAAACAAGTTCGAACCAACTCTACCAGGCCTAGATTGAAATATTTTACTCTGAACTGAGCATACATCTATGAAAGCACTCTCCTAGATTCTCCATGAAGTTACAGGTATGATGTACAGTAATTCCATCTGAATCTGTCGGGAAATTACACCATTTATTATTGTAAGGGTTTTAAGGAATTCTAGAATATTTCAAGGCTATTTTTGTTGAACCGAAAAAGACCCTCTAAAACGCATTGATTGGCGAGTTACCGTCAAAACAAGTTCAAACCAACTCTACCAGGCCTAGATTGAAATATTTTTCTCTGAAACTAAGCAAACATCTTTAAAAGCTCTCTCCTCAATTCTCCATGAAGTTACAGGTATGATGTACAGTAATTCCATCTGAATCTGTCGGGAAACTACACCATTTATTATTGTAAGGGTTTTAAGCACTTCTAGAATATTTCAAGGATATTTTCGTTGAACCGAAAAAGACCCTCCAAAACGCATTTGTTGGCGAGTTATCGTCAAAACAAGTTCAAACCAACTCTACCAGGCCTAGATTGAAATATTTTTCTCAGAAACTAAGCATACAACTTTGAAAGCTCTCTCCTAGATTCTCCATGAAGTTCTCTGACTCAATGGTACATTTTTATTTACACTTTTGAACTTCAGAAAGTGATAAGAAACTTTTGCATTTAATACTGTCAGAGCTTTTAGGACTTCTAGAATATTTCAAGGCTATTTTCGTAGGTCCGAAAAAGACCCTCTAAAACGCATTTGTTGGCGAGTTATCGTCAAAACAAGTTCGAACCAACTCTACCAGGCCTAGATTGAAATATTCTTCTCTGAAACTAAGCATACATCTTTGAAAGCTCTCTCCTCAATTCTCCATGAAAATTGCTGACTCGATTGTATTTGATTTTGAACCATCCCGAATTTCTGAAAGTGATAAGAAACCTTTGCATTTAATATTGACAGAGCTTTTAGGACTTCTAGAATATTTCAAGGCTATTTTCGTACGTCCGAAAAAGACCCTCTAAACCGCATTTGTTGGCGAGTCATCGTCAAAACAAGTTCGAACCAACTCTACCAGGCCTAGATTGAAATATTCTTCTCTGAAACTAAGCATACATCTTTGAAAGCTCTCTCCTCAATTCTCCATGAAAATTGCTGACTCGATTGTATTTGATTTTGAACCATCCCGAATTTCTGAAAGTGATAAGAAACCTTTGCATTTAATATTGACAGAGCTTTTAGGACTTCTAGAATATTTCAAGGCTATTTTCGTACGTCCGAAAAAGACCCTCTAAACCGCATTTGTTGGCGAGTCATCGTCAAAACAAGTTCGAACCAACTCTACCAGGCCTAGATTGAAATATTTGACTCTGAACTAAGCATACATCTATGAAAGCACTCTCTTAGATTCTCCATGAAGTTACAGGTATGATGTACAGTAATTCCATCTGAATCTGTCGGGAAATTACACCATTTATTATTGTAAGGGTTTTAAGCACTTCTAGAATATTTCAAGGATATTTTCGTTGAGACGAAAAAGACCCTCCAAAACGCATTTGTTGGCGAGTTATCGTCAAAACAAGTTCAAACCAACTCTACCAGGCCTAGATTGAAATATTTTTCTCAGAAACTAAGCATACAACTTTGAAAGCTCTCTCCTAGATTCTCCATGAAGTTCTCTGACTCAATGGTACATTTTTATTTACACTTTTGAACTTCAGAAAGTGATAAGAAACTTTTGCATTTAATATTGTCAGAGCTTTTAGGACTTCTAGAATATTTCAAGGCTATTTTCGTAGGTCCGAAAAAGACCCTCTAAAACGCATTTGTTGGCGAGTTATCGTCAAAACAAGTTCGAACCAACTCTACCAGGCCTAGATTGAAATATTCTTCTCTGAAACTAAGCATACATCTTTGAAAGCTCTCTCCTCAATTCTCCATGAAAATTGCTGACTCGATTGTATTTGATTTTGAACCATCCCGAACTTCTGAAAGTGATAAGAAACCATTGCATTTAATATTGACAGAGCTTTTAGGACTTCTAGAATATTTCAAGGCTATTTTCGTTGTACCAAAAAGGACCCTCTAAAACGCATTTGTTGGCGAGTTATCGTCAAAACAAGTTCGAACCAACTCTACCAGGCCTAGATTGAAATATTTTACTCTGAACTGAGCATACATCTATGAAAGCACTCTCCTAGATTCTCCATGAAGTTACAGGTATGATGTACAGTAATTCCATCTGAATCTGTCGGGAAATTACACCATTTATTATTGTAAGGGTTTTAAGGAATTCTAGAATATTTCAAGGCTATTTTTGTTGAACCGAAAAAGACCCTCTAAAACGCATTGATTGGCGAGTTACCGTCAAAACAAGTTCAAACCAACTCTACCAGGCCTAGATTGAAATATTTTTCTCTGAAACTAAGCAAACATCTTTAAAAGCTCTCTCCTCAATTCTCCATGAAGTTACAGGTATGATGTACAGTAATTCCATCTGAATCTGTCGGGAAACTACACCATTTATTATTGTAAGGGTTTTAAGCACTTCTAGAATATTTCAAGGATATTTTCGTTGAACCGAAAAAGACCCTCCAAAACGCATTTGTTGGCGAGTTATCGTCAAAACAAGTTCAAACCAACTCTACCAGGCCTAGATTGAAATATTTTTCTCAGAAACTAAGCATACAACTTTGAAAGCTCTCTCCTAGATTCTCCATGAAGTTCTCTGACTCAATGGTACATTTTTATTTACACTTTTGAACTTCAGAAAGTGATAAGAAACTTTTGCATTTAATACTGTCAGAGCTTTTAGGACTTCTAGAATATTTCAAGGCTATTTTCGTAGGTCCGAAAAAGACCCTCTAAAACGCATTTGTTGGCGAGTTATCGTCAAAACAAGTTCGAACCAACTCTACCAGGCCTAGATTGAAATATTCTTCTCTGAAACTAAGCATACATCTTTGAAAGCTCTCTCCTCAATTCTCCATGAAAATTGCTGACTCGATTGTATTTGATTTTGAACCATCCCGAACTTCTGAAAGTGATAAGAAACCATTGCATTTAATATTGACAGAGCTTTTAGGACTTCTAGAATATTTCAAGGCTATTTTCGTTGTACCAAAAAGGACCCTCTAAAACGCATTTGTTGGCGAGTTATCGTCAAAACAAGTTCGAACCAACTCTACCAGGCCTAGATTGAAATATTTTACTCTGAACTGAGCATACATCTATGAAAGCACTCTCCTAGATTCTCCATGAAGTTACAGGTATGATGTACAGTAATTCCATCTGAATCTGTCGGGAAATTACACCATTTATTATTGTAAGGGTTTTAAGGAATTCTAGAATATTTCAAGGCTATTTTTGTTGAACCGAAAAAGACCCTCTAAAACGCATTGATTGGCGAGTTACCGTCAAAACAAGTTCAAACCAACTCTACCAGGCCTAGATTGAAATATTTTTCTCTGAAACTAAGCAAACATCTTTAAAAGCTCTCTCCTCAATTCTCCATGAAGTTACAGGTATGATGTACAGTAATTCCATCTGAATCTGTCGGGAAATTACACCATTTATTATTGTAAGGGTTTTAAGCACTTCTAGAATATTTCAAGGATATTTTCGTTGAACCGAAAAAGACCCTCCAAAACGCATTTGTTGGCGAGTTATCGTCAAAACAAGTTCAAACCAACTCTACCAGGCCTAGATTGAAATATTTTTCTCAGAAACTAAGCATACAACTTTGAAAGCTCTCTCCTAGATTCTCCATGAAGTTCTCTGACTCAATGGTACATTTTTATTTACACTTTTGAACTTCAGAAAGTGATAAGAAACTTTTGCATTTAATATTGTCAGAGCTTTTAGGACTTCTAGAATATTTCAAGGCTATTTTCGTAGGTCCGAAAAAGACCCTCTAAAACGCATTTGTTGGCGAGTTATCGTCAAAACAAGTTCGAACCAACTCTACCAGGCCTAGATTGAAATATTCTTCTCTGAAACTAAGCATACATCTTTGAAAGCTCTCTCCTCAATTCTCCATGAAAATTGCTGACTCGATTGTATTTGATTTTGAACCATCCCGAACTTCTGAAAGTGATAAGAAACCATTGCATTTAATATTGACAGAGCTTTTAGGACTTCTAGAATATTTCAAGGCTATTTTCGTTGTACCAAAAAGGACCCTCTAAAACGCATTTGTTGGCGAGTTATCGTCAAAACAAGTTCGAACCAACTCTACCAGGCCTAGATTGAAGATTTTACTCTGAACTGAGCATACATCTATGAAAGCACTCTCCTAGATTCTCCATGAAGTTACAGGTATGATGTACAGTAATTCCATCTGAATCTGTCGGGAAATTACACCATTTATTATTGTAAGGGTTTTAAGAAATTCTAGAATATTTCAAGGCTATTTTTGTTGAACCGAAAAAGACCCTCTAAAACGCATTGATTGGCGAGTTACCGTCAAAACAAGTTCAAACCAACTCTACCAGGTCTAGATTGAAATATTTTTCTCTGAAACTAAGCAAACATCTTTAAAAGCTCTCTCCTCAATTCTCCATGAAAATTGCTGACTCGTTTGTATTTGATTTTGAACCATCCCGAACTTCTGAAAGTGATAAGAAACCTTTGCATTTAATATTGTCAGAGCTTTTAGGACTTCTAGAATATTTCAAGGCGATTTTCGTAGGTCCGAAAAAGACCCTCTAAAACGCATTTGTTGGCGTGTTATCGTCAAAACAAGTTCGAATAAACTCTACCAGGCCTAGATTGAAATATTATTCTCAGAAACTAAGCATACAACTTTGAAAGCTCTCTCTTAGATTCTCCATGAAGTTCTCTGACTCGATGGTACATTTTTTTTTACACTTTTGAACTTCTGAAAGTGATAAGAAACTTTTTCATTCAATATTGTCAGAGCTTTTAGGACTTCTAGAATATTTCAAGGCTATTTTCGTAGGTCCGAAAAAGACCCTCTAAAACGCATTTGTTGGCGAGTTATCGTCAAAACAAGTTCGAACCAACTCTACCAGGCCTAGATTGAAATATTCTACACTGAACTAAGCATACATCTATGAAAGCACTCTCCTAGATTCCCCATGAAGTTACAGGTATGATGTACAGTAATTCCATCTGAATCTGTCGGGAAATTACACCATTTATTATTGTAAGGGTTTTAAGGACTTCTAGAATATTTCAAGGCTATTTTCATTGGTCCGAAAAAGACCCTCTAAAACACATTTGTTGGCGAGTTATCATCAAAACGAGTTCAAACCAACTCTACCAGGCCTAGATTGAAATATTTTTCTCTGAACTAAGCATACATCTAAGAAAGCACTCTCCTAGATTCTCCATGAAGTTACAGGTATAATGTACAGTAATTCCATCTGAATATGTCGGGAAATTACACCATTTATTATTGTAAGGGTTTTTAGGATTTCTAGAATAACTTAAGGCTATTTTCATTGGTCCGAAAAAGACCCTTTTAAACGCCTTTGTTGGCGAGTTATCGTCGAAACAAGTTCGAATTAACTCTACCAGGCCTAGATTGAAATATTTTTTATCCGAACTAAGCATACATCTTAGAAAGCTCTCTCCTCGATTCTCCATAAAGTTACAGGCATAATGTACAGTAATTCCATCTGGACCAATCAGGAAATTTCACGACTTATCATTGTAAGGGTTTCAAGAAATTCTATAATATTTCAAGGCTATTTTCGTTGTACCGAAAAGGACCCTCTAAAACGCATTTGTTGGCGAGTTATCGTCAAAACAAGTTCGAACCAACACTACCAGGACTAGATTGAAATATTATTCTCTGAAACTAAGCATACAACTTTGAAAGCTCTCTCCTCGATTTTCCATGAAGTTCTCTGACTCGATGATACATTTTTTTTTACACTTTTGAACTTCTAAATGTAATAAGAAACCTTTGCATTTAATAATGTCATATTTTTTAGGACTTCTAGAATATTTCAAGGCTTTTTTCGTTGAACCGAAAAAAACTCTTTAAAACGCATTTTCAGTCGAGTTATCGTCAAAACAAGTTCGAACCATCACTACCAGGCCAAGATTGAAATATTATTCTCTGAAACTAAGCATACATCTATGAAAGCACTCTCCTAGATTCCCCATGAAGTTACAGGTATGATGTACAGTAATTCCATCTGAATCTGTCGGGAAATTACACCATTTATTATTGTAAGGGTTTTAAGGACTTCTAGAATAACTTAAGGCTATTTTCATTGGTCCGAAAAAGACCCTCTAAAACGCATTTATTAGCGAGTTATCGTCAAAACAGGTTCGTACCAACTCTACTAGGCTGAGATTGTCATATTATTCTCTGAAACTAAGCATACAACTTCAAAAGCTCTCTCCTAGATTCCCCATGAAGTAACAAGTATAATACATTAGTACAGTCATTCTATCTGAACCTATCAGGAAATTTCACGATTTATCATTGTAAGGGTTTCAAGGAATTCTATAATATTTCAAGGCTATTTTCGTTGTACCGAAAAGGACCCTCTAAAACGCATTTGTTGGCGAGTTATCGTCAAAACAAGTTCGAACCAACTCTACCAGGCCCAGGTTGGATTATTTTTTCCAAAACTAAGCATACATCTTTGAAAGCTCTCTCCTACATTCTCCATGAAGCAGCAGGTATAATGTACAGTAATTCCATCTGAATCTGTCGGGAAACTACACCATTTATTATTGTAAATGTTTTTAGGATTTCTAGAATAACTTAAGGCTATTTTCATTGGTCCGAAAAAGACCCTCTAAAAAGCATTTATTAGCGAGTTATCTTCAAAACAGGTTCGTACCAACTCTACTAGGCTGAGATTGTCATATTATTCTCTGAAACTAAGCATACAACTTCAAAAGCTCTCTCCTAGATTCTCCATGAAGTTCTCTGACTCGATGGTACATTTTTTTTACACATTTGAACTTCTGAATGTGATAAGAAACCTTTGCATTCAATATTGTCAGATTTTTTAGGACTTCTAGAATATTTGAAGGCTTTTTTCATTCAACTGAAAAAGACCCTCCAAAACGCATTTATAGGCGAGTGATCGTCGAAACAAGTTCGAACCAACACTACCAGGCCTAGATTGAAATATTATTCTCAGAAACTAAGCATTCAACTTTGAAAGCTCTCTCCTGGATTCTCCATGAAGTTCTCTGACTCGATGGTACATTTTTTTTTACACTTTTGAACTTCTGAAAGTGATAAGAAACTTTTGCATTTAATATTGTCAGAGCTTTTAGGACTTCTAGAATATTTCAAGGCTATTTTCGTAGGTCCGAAAAAGACCCTCTTAAACGCATTTGTTGGCGAGTTATCGTCAAAACAAGTTCGAACCAACTCTACCAGGCATAGATTGAAATATTCTTCTCTGAAACTAAGCATACAACTTTGAAAGCTCTCTCCTCGATTTTCCATGAAGTTCTCTGACTCGATGATACATTTTTTTTTACACTTTTGAACTTCTAAATGTAATAAGAAACCTTTGCATTTAATAATGTCATATTTTTTAGGACTTCTAGAATATTTCAAGGCTTTTTTCGTTGAACCGAAAAAAACTCTTTAAAACGCATTTTCAGTCGAGTTATCGTCAAAACAAGTTCGAACCATCACTACCAGGCCAAGATTGAAATATTATTCTCTGAAACTAAGCATACATCTATGAAAGCACTCTCCTAGATTCCCCATGAAGTTACAGGTATGATGTACAGTAATTCCATCTGAATCTGTCGGGAAATTACACCATTTATTATTGTAAGGGTTTTAAGGACTTCTAGAATAACTTAAGGCTATTTTCATTGGTCCGAAAAAGACCCTCTAAAACGCATTTATTAGCGAGTTATCGTCAAAACAGGTTCGTACCAACTCTACTAGGCTGAGATTGTCATATTATTCTCTGAAACTAAGCATACAACTTCAAAAGCTCTCTCCTAGATTCCCCATGAAGTAACAAGTATAATACATTAGTACAGTCATTCTATCTGAACCTATCAGGAAATTTCACGATTTATCATTGTAAGGGTTTCAAGGAATTCTATAATATTTCAAGGCTATTTTCGTTGTACCGAAAAGGACCCTCTAAAACGCATTTGTTGGCGAGTTATCGTCAAAACAAGTTCGAACCAACTCTACCAGGCCCAGGTTGGATTATTTTTTCCAAAACTAAGCATACATCTTTGAAAGCTCTCTCCTACATTCTCCATGAAGCAGCAGGTATAATGTACAGTAATTCCATCTGAATCTGTCGGGAAACTACACCATTTATTATTGTAAATGTTTTTAGGATTTCTAGAATAACTTAAGGCTATTTTCATTGGTCCGAAAAAGACCCTCTAAAAAGCATTTATTAGCGAGTTATCTTCAAAACAGGTTCGTACCAACTCTACTAGGCTGAGATTGTCATATTATTCTCTGAAACTAAGCATACAACTTCAAAAGCTCTCTCCTAGATTCTCCATGAAGTTCTCTGACTCGATGGTACATTTTTTTTACACATTTGAACTTCTGAATGTGATAAGAAACCTTTGCATTCAATATTGTCAGATTTTTTAGGACTTCTAGAATATTTGAAGGCTTTTTTCATTCAACTGAAAAAGACCCTCCAAAACGCATTTATAGGCGAGTGATCGTCGAAACAAGTTCGAACCAACACTACCAGGCCTAGATTGAAATATTATTCTCAGAAACTAAGCATTCAACTTTGAAAGCTCTCTCCTGGATTCTCCATGAAGTTCTCTGACTCGATGGTACATTTTTTTTTACACTTTTGAACTTCTGAAAGTGATAAGAAACTTTTGCATTTAATATTGTCAGAGCTTTTAGGACTTCTAGAATATTTCAAGGCTATTTTCGTAGGTCCGAAAAAGACCCTCTTAAACGCATTTGTTGGCGAGTTATCGTCAAAACAAGTTCGAACCAACTCTACCAGGCATAGATTGAAATATTCTTCTCTGAAACTAAGCATACATCTTTGAAAGCTCTCTCCTCAATTCTTCATGAAAATTGCTGACTCGATTGTATTTGATTTTGAACCATCCCGAACTTCTGAAAGTGATAAGAAACCATTGCATTTAATATTGTCAGAGCTTTTAGGACTTCTAGAATATTTCAAGGCTATTTTCGTAGGTCCGAAAAAGACCCTCTTAAACGCATTTGTTGGCGAGTTATCGTCAAAACAAGTTTGAACCAACTCTACCAGGCCAAGATCGAAATATTTTTCTCCGAAACGAAGCATACATTTTTGAAAGCTCTTTCCTCAATTCTCTATGAAAATTGCTGACTCGATTGTACTTGATTTTGAACCATCCCGAACTTCTGAAAGTGATAAGAAACCTTTGCATTTAATATTGTCAGAGCTTTCAGGACTTCTAGAATATTTCAAGGCGACTTTCTTAGGTCCGAAAAAGACCCTCTAAAACGCATTTGTTGGCGTGTTATCGTCGAAACAAGTTCGAATAAACTCTACCAGGCCTAGATTGAAATATTATTCTCAGAAACTAAGCATACAACTTTGAAAGCTCTCTCCTAGATTCTCCATGAAGTTCTCTGACTCGATGGTACATTTTTTTTTACACTTTTGAACTTCTGAAAGTGAAAAGAAACTTTTGCATTTAATATTGTCAGAGCTTTTAGGACTTCTAGAATATTTCAAGGATATTTTCGTAGGTCCGAAAAAGACCCTCTAAAACGCATTTGTTGGCGTGTTATCGTCGAAACAAGTTCGAATAAACTCTACCAGGCCTAGATTGAAATATTATTCTCAGAAACTAAGCATACAACTTTGAAAGCTCTCTCCTAGATTCTCCATGAAGTTACAGGTATGATGTACAGTAATTCCATCTGAATCTGTCGGGAAATTACACCATTTATTATTGTAAGGGTTTTTAGGATTTCTAGAATAACTTAAGGCTATTTTCATTGGTCCAAAAAAGACCCTTTAAAACGCATTTATTATCGAGTTATCGTCAAAACAGGTTCGTACCAACTCTACTAGGCTGAGATTGAAATATTTTTCTCTGAAACTAAGCAAACATCTTTGGAATTTCTCTCCTCAATTCTCCATGAAAATTGCTGACTTGATTGTATTTGATTTTGAACCATCCTGAACTTCTGAAAGTGATAGAAACCTTTGCATTTAATATTGTCAGAGCTTTTAGGACTTCTAGAATATTTCAAGGCTATGTTCGTTGTACCGAAAAGGACCCTCTAAAACGCATTTGTTGGCGAGTTATCGTCAAAACAAGTTCGAACCAACTCTACCAGGCCCAGGTTGAAATATTTTTCTCCAAAACTAAGCATACATCTTTGAAAGCATTCTCCTAGATTCTCCATGAAGTAGCAGGTATAATGTACAGTAATTCCATCTGAATCTGTCGGGAAATTACACCATTTATTATTGTAAGGGTTTTTAGGATTTCTAGAATAACTGAAGGCTATTTTCATTGGTCCGAAAAAGACCCTTTAAAACGCATTTATTATCGAGTTATCGTCAAAACAGGTTCGTACCAACTCTACTAGGCTGAGATTGAAATATTATTCTCTGAAACTAAGCATACAACTTAAAAAGCTCTCTCCTCAATTCTCCATGAAAATTGCTGACTCGATTGTATTTGATTTTGAACCATCCCGAACTTCTGAAAGTGATAAGAAACCTTTGCATTTAATATTGTCAGAGCTTTTAGGACTTCTAGAATATTTCAAGGATATTTACGTAGGTCCGAAAAAGACCCTCTAAAACGCATTTGTTGGCGTGTTATCGTCAAAACAAGTTCGAATAAACTCTACCAGGCCTAGATTGAAATATTTTTCTCTGAAACTAAGCAAACATCTTTGGAATTTCTCTCCTCAATTCTCCATGAAAATTGCTGACTTGATTGTATTTGATTTTGAACTATCCCGAACTTCTGAAAGTGATAGAAACCTTTGCATCTAATATTGTCAGAGATTTTAGGACTTCTAGAATATTTCAAGGCTATTTTCGTTGTACCGAAAAGGACCCTCTAAAACGCATTTGTTGGCGAGTTATCGTCAAAACAAGTTCGAACCAACTCTACCAGGCCTAGGTTGAAAAATTTTACTCTGAACTGAGCATACATCTATGAAAGCACTCTCCTAGATTTTCCATGAAGTTACAGGTATGATGTACAGTAATTCCATCTGAATCTGTCGGGAAATTACACAATTTATTATTGTGAGGGTTTTAAGGAATTCTAGAATATTTCAAGGCTATTTTTGTTGAACCGAAAAAGACCCTCTAAAACGCATTGATTGGCGATTTACCGTCAAAACAAGTTCAAACCAACTCTACCAGGCCTAGATTGAGATATTTTTCTCTGAAACTAAGCAAACATCTTTAAAAGCTCTCTCCTCAATTCTCCATGAAAATTGCTGACTCGATTGTATTTGATTTTGAACCATCCCGAACTTCTGATAGTGATAAGAAACCTTTGCATTTAATATTGTCAGAGCTTTTAGGACTTCTAGAATATTTCAAGGCGATTTTCGTAGGTCCGAAAAAGACCCTCTAAAACGCATTTGTTGGCGTGTTATCGTCAAAACAAATTCGAATAAACTCTACCAGGCCTAGATTGAAATATTTTTCTCTGAAACTAAGCAAACATCTTTGGAATTTCTCTCCTCAATTCTCCATGAAAATTGCTGACTTGATTGTATTTGATTTTGAACCATCCCGAACTTCTTAAAGTGATAGAAACCTTTGCATTTAATATTGTCAGAGCTTTTAGGACTTCTAGAATATTTCAAGGCTATTTTCGTTGTACCGAAAAGGACCCTCTAAAACGCATTTGTTGGCGAGTTATCGTCAAAACAAGTTCGAACCAACTCTACCAGGCCTAGGTTGAAAAATTTTACTCTGAACTGAGCATACATCTATGAAAGCACTCTCCTAGATTCTCCATGAAGTTACAGGTATGATGTACAGTAATTCCATCTGAATCTGTCGGGAAATTACACAATTTATTATTGTAAGGGTTTTAAGGAATTCTAGAATATTTCAAGGCTATTTTTGTTGAACCGAAAAGGACCCTCTAAAACGCATTGATTGGCGATTTACCGTCAAAACAAGTTCAAACCAACTCTACCAGGCCTAGATTGAGATATTTTTCTCTGAAACTAAGCAAACATCTTTAAAAGCTCTCTCCTCAATTCTCCATGAAAATTGCTGACTCGATTGTATTTGATTTTGAACCATCCCGAACTTCTGATAGTGATAAGAAACCTTTGCATTTAATATTGTCAGAGCTTTTAGGACTTCTAGAATATTTCAAGGCGATTTTCGTAGGTCCGAAAAAGACCCTCTAAAACGCATTTGTTGGCGTGTTATCGTCAAAACAAATTCGAATAAACTCTACCAGGCCTAGATTGAAATATTATTCTCAGAAACTAAGCATACAACTTTGAAAGCTCTCTCCTAGATTCTCCATGAAGTTCTCTGACTCGATGGTACATTTTTTTTTACACTTTTGAACTTCTGAAAGTGATAAGAAACTTTTTCATTTAATATTGTCAGAGCTTTTAGGACTTCTAGAATATTTCAAGGCTATTTTCGTAGGTCCGAAAAAGACCCTCTAAAACGCATTTGTTGGCGAGTTATCGTCAAAACAAGTTCGAACCAACTCTACCAGGCCTAGATTGAAATATTCTACACTGAACTAAGCATACATCTTTAAAAGCTCTCTCCTCGATTCTCCATGAAGTTACAGGTATAATGTACAGTAATTCCATCTGAATCTGTCGGGAAATTACACCATTTATTATTGTAAGGGTTTTAAGGACTTCTAGAATATTTCAAGGCTATTTTTGTTGAACCGAAAAAGACTCTCTAAAACGCATTGATTGGCGAGTTACCGTCAAAACAAGTTCAAACCAACTCTACCAGGCCAAGATTGAAATATTTTTCTCCGAAACGAAGCATACATCTTTGAAAGCTCTTTCCTCAATTCTCCATGAAAATTGCTGACTCGATTGTACTTGATTTTGAACCATCCCGAACTTCTGAAAGTGATAAGAAACCTTTGCATTTAATATTGTCAGAGCTTTTAGGACTTCCAGAATATTTCAAGGCGATTTTCTTAGGTCCGAAAAAGACCCTCTAAAACGCATTAGTTGGCGTGTTATCGTCAAAACAAGTTCGAATAAACTCTACCAGGCCTAGATTGAAATATTATTCTCAGAAACTAAGCATACAACTTTGAAAGCTCCCTCCTAGATTCTCCATGAAGTTCGCTGACTAGATTGTATATATTTTTTTACCATTTTGAACTTCTGAATGTGATAAGAAAACTTTGCATCAAATATTGTCAGAGCTTTTAGGACTTCTAGAATATTTCAAGGCTATTTTCATTGGTCCGAAAAAGACCTTCTAAAACGCATTTGTTGGCGAGTTATTGTCAAAACAAGTTTAAACCAATCCTACCAGGCCCAGATTGAAATATTTTTTTCGAAACTAAGCGTACATCTTTGAAAACTCTCTCCTAGATTCTCCATGAAGTTACAGGTATAATGTACAGTAATTCCATCTGAATCTGTCGGGATACTACACCATTTATTATTGTAAGGGTTTAAAGGACTTCTAAAATATTTCAAGGCTATTTTGATTGAACCGAAAAAGAACCTCTAAAACGGATTTGTTGGCGAGTTCTCGTCAAAACAAGTTCAAACCAACTCTACTAGGCCTAGATTGAAATATTTTTCTCTGAAACTATCTAAGAAAGCACTCTCCTAGATTCTCCATGAAGTTACAGGTATAATGTACAGTAATTCCATCTGAATCTGTCGGGAATTTACACCATTTATTATTGTAAGGGTTTTAAGGACTTCTAGAATATTTCAAGGCTATTTTCATTGGTCCGAAAAAGACCCTCTAAAACACATTTGTTGGCGAGTTATCGTCAAAACGAGTTCTAACCAACTCTACCAGGCCTATATTGAAATAATTCTCTCCGAACTAAGCATACATCTTTGAAAGCTCTCTCCTCGATTCTCCATGAAGTTACAGGTATAATGACAGTATTTCCATCTGAATCTGTCGGGAAATTACACCATTTATTATTGTAAGGGTTTTAAGGACTTCTAGAATATTTCAAGGCTATTTTCATTGAACAGAAAAAAACCCACTAAAACGCATTTATTGGCGAGTTATCGTCAAGACAAGTTCGAACCAACTCTACCAGGCCTAGATTGAAATATTTTTCTCTGAACAAAGCATACATCTATAAAAGCTCTCTCCTAGATTCTCCATGAAGTGACAGGTATAATGTACAGTAATTCCATCTGAATATGTCGGGAAATTACACCATTTATTATTGTAAGGGTTTTTAGGATTTCTAGAATAACTTAAGGCTATTTTCATTGGTCCGAAAAAGACACTTTTAAACGCCTTTGTTGGCGAGTTATCGTCGAAACAAGTTCGAATTAACTCTACCAGGCCTAGATTGAAATATTTTTTATCCGAACTAAGCATACATCTTAGAAAGCTTTCTCCTCGATTTTCCATGAAGTTACAAGTATAATGTACAGTAATTCTATCTGAACCTGTCAGGAAATTTCACGACTTATCATTGTAAGGGTTTCAAGAAATTCTATAATCTTTCAAGGCTATTTTCGTTGTACCGAAAAAGACCCTCTAAAACGCATTTGTTGGCGAGTTAACGTCAAAACAAGTTCAAACCAACTCTACCAGGCCTAGATTGAAATATTTTTCTCTGAACAAAGCATACATCTATAAAAGCTCTCTCCTAGATTCTCTATGAAGTGACAGGTATAATGTACAGTAATTCCATCTGAATATGTCGGGAAATTACACCATTTATTATTGTAAGGGTTTTTAGGATTTCTAGAATAACTTAAGGCTATTTTCATTGGTCCGAAAAAGACACTTTTAAACGCCTTTGTTGGCGAGTTATCGTCGAAACAAGTTCGAATTAACTCTACCAGGCCTAGATTGAAATATTTTTTATCCGAACTAAGCATACATCTTAGAAAGCTCTCTCCTCGATTTTCCATGAAGTTCGCTGACTCGACTGTACATGTTTTTTTACACTTTTGAACTTCTGAATGTGATAAGAAACCTTTGCATTCAATATTGTCAGAGCTTTCAGGAATTCTAGAATATTTCAAGGCTATTTTCGTCTGTCCGAATAAGACCTTCTAAAACGCATTTACTGGCGAGTGATCGTCAAAACAAGTTTGAACCAACACTACCAGGTCTCGATTGAAATATTTTTCTCTGGAACTAAGCATACATCTATGAAAGCTCTCTCCTAGATTCTCCATGAAGTGACAGGTATAATGTACAGTAATTCCATCTGAATATGTCGGGAAATTACACCATTTATTATTGTAAGGGTTTTTAGGATTTCTAGAATAACTTAAGGCTATTTTCATTGGTCCGAAAAAGACACTTTTAAACGCCTTTGTTGGCGAGTTATCGTCGAAACAAGTTCGAATAAACTCTACCAGGCCTAGATTGAAATATTTTTTATCCGAACTAAGCATACATCTTAGAAAGCTCTCTCCTCGATTTTCCATAAAGTTACAGGCATAATGTACAGTAATTCCATCTGGACCTATCAGGAAATTTCACGACTTATCATTGTAAGGGTTTTAAGGACTTCTAGAATATTTCAAGGCTATTTTCATTGAACAGAAAAAAACCCACTAAAACGCATTTATTGGCGAGTTATCGTCAAGACAAGTTCGAACCAACTCTACCAGGCCTAGATTGAAATATTTTTCTCTGAAACTAAGTATACAACTTTGAAAGCTCTCTCCTCGATTTTCATGAAGTTCGCTGACTCGACTGTACATGTTTTTTTACACTTTTGAACTTCTGAATGTGATAAGAAACCTTTGCATTCAATATTGTCAGAGCTTTCAGGAATTCTAGAATATTTCAAGGCTATTTTCGTCTGTCCGAATAAGACCTTCTAAAACGCATTTACTGGCGAGTGATCGTCAAATTAAGTTTGAACCAACACTACCAGGTCTCGATTGAAATATTTTTCTCTGGAACTAAGCATACATCTATGAAAGCTCTCTCCTAGATTCTCCATGAAGTGACAGGTATAATGTACAGTAATTCCATCTGAATATGTCGGGAAATTACACCATTTATTATTGTAAGGGTTTTTAGGATTTCTAGAATAACTTAAGGCTATTTTCATTGGTCCGAAAAAGACACTTTTAAACGCCTTTGTTGGCGAGTTATCGTCGAAACAAGTTCGAATTAACTCTACCAGGTCTCGATTGAAATATTTTTCTCCGGAACTAAGCATACAACTTTGAAAGCTTTCTCCTCGATTTTCCATGAAGTTACAAGTATAATGTACAGTAATTCTATCTGAACCTGTCAGGAAATATCACGACTTATCATTGTAAGGGTTTCAAGGAATTCTATAATCTTTCAAGGCTATTTTCGTTGTACCGAAAAAGACCCTCTAAAACGCATTTGTTGGCGAGTTAACGTCAAAACAAGTTCAAACCAACTCTACCAGGCCTAGATTGAAATATTTTTCTCTGAACAAAGCATACATCTATGAAAGCTCTCTCCTAGATTCTCCATGAAGTGACAGGTATAATGTACAGTAATTCCATCTGAATATGTCGGGAAATTACACCATTTATTATTGTAAGGGTTTTTAGGATTTCTAGAATAACTTAAGGCTATTTTCATTGGTCCGAAAAAGACACTTTTAAACGCCTTTGTTGGCGAGTTATCGTCGAAACAAGTTCGAATTAACTCTACCAGGCCTAGATTGAAATATTTTTTATCCGAACTAAGCATACATCTTAGAAAGCTCTCTCCTCGATTTTCCATAAAGTTACAGGCATAATGTACAGTAATTCCATCTGGACCTATCAGGAAATTTCACGACTTATCATTGTAAGGGTTTCAAGAAATTCTATAATATTTTAAGGCTATTTTCGTTGTACCGAAAAAGACCCTCTAAAACGCATTTGTTGGCGAGTTATCGTCAAAACAAGTTTGAATCAACACTACCAGGACTAGATTGAAATATTATTCTCTGAAACTAAGCATACAACTTTGAAAGCTCTCTCCTCGATTTTCCAGGAAGTTCTCTGACTCGATGATACATTTTTTTTTACACTTTTGAACTTCTGAATGTAATAAGAAACCTTTGCATTCAATAATGTTATATTTTTTAGGACTTCTAGAATATTTCAACGCTTTTTTCGTTGAACCGAAAAAAACTCTTTAATACGCATTTTCAGTCGAGTTATCGTCAAAACAAGTTCGAACCAACACTACCAGGCCAAGATTGAAATATTATTCTCTGAAACTAAGCATACATCTATGAAAGCACTCTCCTAGATTCCCCATGAAGTTACAGGTATGATGTACAGTAATTCCATCTGAATCTGTCGGGAAATTACACCATTTATTATTGTAAGGGTTTTAAGGACTTCTAGAATAACATAAGGCTATTTTCATTGGTCCGAAAAAGACCCTCTAAAACGCATTTATTAGCGAGTTATCGTCAAAACAGGTTCGTACCAACTCTACTAGGCTGAGATTGTCATATTATTCTCTGAAACTAAGCATACAACTTCAAAAGCTCTCTCCTAGATTCCCCATGAAGTAACAAGTATAATGTACAGTCATTCTATCTGAACCTATCAGGAAATTTCACGATTTATCATTGTAAGGGTTTCAAGGAATTCTATAATATTTCAAGGCTATTTTCGTTGTACCGAAAAGGACCCTCTAAAACGCATTTGTTGGCGAGTTATCGTCAAAACAAGTTCGAACCAACTCTACCAGGCCCAGGTTGGAATATTTTTCTCCAAAACTAAGCATACATCTTTGAAAGCTCTCTCCTACATTCTCCATGAAGCAGCAGGTATAATGTACAGTAATTCCATCTGAATCTGTCAGGAAACTACACCATTTATTATTGTAAATGTTTTAAGGATTTCTAGAATAACTTAAGGCTATTTTCATTGGTCCGAAAAAGACCCTCTAAAACGCATTTATTAGCGAGTTATCGTCAAAACAGGTTCGTACCAACTCTACTAGGCTGAGATTGAAATATTATTCTCTGAAACTGAGCATACAACTTCAAAAGCTCTCTCCTAGATTCTCCATGAAGTTCTCTGACTCGATGGTACATTTTTTTTTACACTTTTGAACTTCTGAATGTGATAAGAAACCTTTGCATTCAATATTGTCAGATTTTTTAGGACTTCTAGAATATTTGAAGGCTTTTTTCATTCAACTGAAAAAGACCCTTCAAAACGCATTTATAGGCGAGTGATCGTCGAGACAAGTTCGAACCAACACTACCAGATCTAGATTGAAATATTATTCTCAGAAACTAAGCATACAACTTTGAAAGCTCTCTCTTAGATTCTCCATGAAGTTCTCTGACTCGATGGTACATTTTTTTTTACACTTTTGAACTTCTGAAAGTGATAAGTAACTTTTGCATTTAACATTGTCAGAGCTTTTAGGACTTCTAATATATTTTAAGGCTATTTTCGTAGGTCCGAAAAAGACCCTTTAAAACGCATTTGTTGGCGAGTTATCGTCAAAACAAGTTCGAACCAACTCTACCAGGCCTAGATTGAAATATTTGACTCTGAACTAAGCATACATATATGAAAGCACTCTCCTAGATTCTCCATGAAAATTGCTGACTCGATTGTATTTGATTTTGAATCATCCCGAACTTCTGAAAGTGATAAGAAACCTTTGCATTTAATATTGACAGAGCTTTTAGGACTTCTAGAATATTTCAAGGCTATTTTCGTACGTCCGAAAAAGAACCTCTAAACCGCATTTGTTGGCGAGTCATTGTCAAAACAAGTTCGAACCAACTCTACCAGGCCTAGATTGAAATATTTGACTCTGAACTAAGCATACATCTATGAAAGCACTCTCTTAGATTCTCCATGAAGTTACAGGTATGATGTACAGTAATTCCATCCGAATCTGTCGGGAAATTACACCATTTATTATTGTAAGGGTTTTAAGCACTTCTAGAATATTTCAAGGCTATTTTCGTTGAACCGAAAAAGACCCTCTAAAACGCATTTGTTGGCGAGTTATCGTCAAAACAAGTTCAAACCAACTCTACCAGGCCTAGATTGAAATATTTTTCTCAGAAACTAAGCATACAACTTTGAAAGCTCTCTCCTAGATTCTCCATGAAGTTCTCTGACTCGATGGTACATTTTTATTTACACTTTTGAACTTCTGAAAGTGATAAGAAACTTTTGCATTTAATATTGTCAGAGCTTTTAGGACTTCTAGAATATTTCAAGGCTATTTTCGTAGGTCCGAAAAAGACCCTCTAAAACGCATTTGTTGGCGAGTTATCGTTAAAACAAGTTCGAACCAACTCTACCAGGCCTAGATTGAAATATTTTTCTCTGAACAAAGCATACATCTATGAAAGCTCTCTCCTAGATTCTCCATGAAGTGACAGGTATAATGTACAGTAATTCCATCTGAATATGTCGGGAAATTACACCATTTATTATTGTAAGGGTTTTTAGGATTTCTAGAATAACTTAAGGCTATTTTCATTGGTCCGAAAAAGACCCTTTTAAACGCCTTTGTTGGCGAGTTATCGTCGAAACAAGTTCGAATTAACTCTACCAGGCCTAGATTAAAATATTTTTTATCCAAACTAAGCACACATCTTGGAAAGCTCTCTCCTCGATTTTCCATAAAGTTACAGGCATAATGTACAGTAATTCCATCTGGACCTATCGGGAAATTTCACGACTTATCATTGTAAGGGTTTCAAGAAATTCTATAATATTTTAAGGCTATTTTCGTTGTACCGAAAAAGACCCTCTAAAACGCATTTGTTGGCGAGTTATCGTCAAAACAAGTTTGAACCAACACTACCAGGACTAGATTGAAATATTATTCTCTGAAACTAAGCATACAACTTTGAAAGCTCTCTCCTCGATTTTCCATGAAGTTCTCTGACTCGATGATACATTTTTTTTTACACTTTTGAACTTCTGAATGTAATAAGAAACCTTTGCATTCAATAATGTCATATTTTTTAGGACTTCTAGAATATTTCGAGGCTTTTTTCGTTGAACCGAAAAAAACTCTTTAAAACGCATTTTCAGTCGAGTTATCGTCAAAACAAGTTCGAACCAACACTACCAGGCCAAGATTGAAATATTATTCTCTGAAACTAAGCATACATCTATGAAAGCACTCTCCTAGATTCCCCATGAAGTTACAGGTAAGATGTACAGTAATTCCATCTGAATCTGTCGGGAAATTACACCATTTATTATTGTAAGGGTTTTAAGGAATTCTAGAATATTTCAAGGCTATTTTTGTTGAACCGAAAAAGACCCTCTAAAACGCATTGATTAGCGAGTTACCGTCAAAACAAGTTCAAACCAACTCTACCAGGCCTAGATTGAAATATTTTTCTCTGAAACTAAGCAAACATCTTTAAAAGCTCTCTCCTCAATTCTCCATGAAAATTGCTGACTCGATTGTATTTGATTTTGAACCATCCCGAACTTCTGAAAGTGATAAGAAACTTTTTCATTTAATATTGTCAGAGCTTTTAGGACTTCTAGAATATTTCAAGGCTATTTTCGTAGGTCCGAAAAAGACCCTCTAAAACGCATTTGTTGGCGAGTTATCGTCAAAACAAGTTCGAACCAACTCTACCAGGCCTAGATTGAAATATTCTACACTGAACTAAGCATACATCTATGAAAGCACTCTCCTAGATTCCCCATGAAGTTACAGGTATGATGTACAGTAATTCCATCTGAATCTGTCAGGAAATTACACCATTTATTATTGTAAGGGTTTTAAGGACTTCTAGAATATTTCAAGGATATTTTCGTAGGTCCGAAAAAGACCCTCTAAAACGCATTTGTTGGCGAGTCATCGTCAAAACAAGTTTGAACCAACTCTACCAGGCCAAGATTGAAATATTTTTCTCCGAAACGAAGCATACATCTTTGAAAGCTCTTTCCTCGATTTTTCATGAAGTTATAGGTATAATAATTAACGTATGCTTATTTTCTCTGAAACGAAGCATACATCTTTGAAAGCTCTCTCCTCGATTCTCCATGAAGTAACAAGTATAATGTACAGTAATTCTATCTGAACCTATCAGGAAATTACACGATTTATCATTGTAAGGGTTTCAAGGAATTTTATAATATTTCAAGGCTTTTTTCGTTGTACCGAAAAGGACCCTCTAAAACGCATTTGTTGGCGAGTTATCGTCAAAACAAGTTCGAACCAACTCTACCAGGCCTAGATTGAAATATTTTTCTCTGAACAAAGCATACATCTATGAAAGCTCTCTCCTAGATTCTCCATGAAGTGACAGGTATAATGTACAGTAATTCCATCTGAATATGTCGGGAAATTACACCATTTATTATTGTAAGGGTTTTAAGGACTTCTAGAATTTTTCAAGGCTATTTTCATTGAACAGAAAAAAACCCACTAAAACGCATTTATTGGCGAGTTATCGTCAAGACAAGTTCGAACCAACTCTACCAGGCCTAGATTGAAATATTTTTCTCCGAACTAAGCATATATCTTTGAAAGCCCTCTCCGCGATTTTCCATGAAGTTCGCTGACTTGACTGTACATGTTTTTTTACACTTTTGAACTTCTGAATGTGATAGGAATCTTTTGCATTCAATATTGTAAAGGTTTTAAGAAATTCTGGAATATTTCAAAGCTATTTTCATTGAACCGAAAAAGACCCTCTGAAACGCATTCGTTGGCGAGTCATCGTCAAAACAAGTTTGAACCAACTCTACCAGGCCAAGATTGAAATATTTTTCTCCGAAACGAAGCATACATCTTTGAAAGCTCTTTCCTCTATTCTCCATGAAAATTGCTGACTCGATTGTACTTGATTTTGAACCATCCCGAACTTCTGAAAGTGATAAGAAACCTTTGCATTTAATATTGTCAGAGCTTTTAGGACTTCTAGAATATTTCAAGGATATTTTCGTAGGTCCGAAAAAGACCCTCTAAAACGCATTTGTTGGCGAGTTATCGTCAAAACAAGTTCGAACCAACTCTACCAGGCCTAGATTGAAATATTATTCTCAGAAACTAAGCATACAACTTTGAAAGCTCTCTCCTAGATTCTCCATGAAGTTCTCTGACTCGATGGTACATTTTTTTTTACACTTTTGAACTTCTGAAAGTGATAAGAAACTTTTGCATTTAATATTGTCAAAGCTTTTAGGACTTCTAGAATATTTCAAGGATATTTTCGTAGGTCCGAAAAAGACCCTCTAAAACGCATTCGTTGGCGAGTTATCGTCAAAACAAGTTCGAACCAACTCTACCAGGCCTAGATTGAAATATTTTACTCAGAAACTAAGCATACAACTTTGAAAGCTCTCTCCTAGATTCTCCATGAAGTTACAGGTATGATGTACAGTAATTCCATCTGAATCTGTCGGGAAATTACACCATTTGTTATTGTAAGGGTTTTAAGGACTTCTAGAATATTTCAAGGCTTTTTTCGTTGAACCGAAAAAGACCCTCTAAAACGCATTTGTTGGCAAGTTATCGTCAAAACAAGTTCAAACCAACTCTACCAGGCCTAGATTGAAATATTTTTCTCTTAAACTAAGCAAACATCTTTGGAATTCTCTCTTCAATTCTCCATGAAAATTGCTGACTTGATTGTATTTGATTTTGAACCATCCCGAACTTCTGAAAGTGATAGAAACCTTTGCATTTAATATTGTCAGAGCTTTTAGGACTTCTAGAATATTTCAAGGTTATTTTCATTGTACCGAAAAGGACCCTCTAAAATGCATTTGTTGGCGAGTTATCGTCAAAACAAGTTCGAACCAACTCTACCAGGCCCAGGTTGAAATATTTTTCTCCAAAACTAAGCATACATCTTTGAAAGCACTCTCCTAGATTCTCCATGAAGTAGCAGGTATAATGTACAGTATTTCCATCTGAATCTGTCGGGAAATTACACCATTTATTATTGTAAGGGTTTTTAGGATTTCTAGAATAATTTAAGGCTATTTTCATTGGTCCGATAAAGACCCTTTAAAACGCATTTATTATCGAGTTATCGTCAAAACAGGTTCGTTTCAACTCTACTAGGCTGAGATTGAAATATTATTCTCTGAAACTAAGCATACAACTTCAAAAGCTCTCTCCTAGATTCTCCATGAAGTTCTCTGACTCGATGGTACATTTTTTTTTACACTTTTGAACTTCTGAATGTGATAAGAAACCTTTGCATTCAATATTGTCAGATTTTTTAGGACTTCTAGAATATTTGAAGGCTTTTTTCGTTGGTCCAAAAAAGACCCTTTAAACGCATTTGTTGGCGAGTTATCGTCAAAACAAGTTCGAACTAACTCTACCAGGTCTAGATTGAAATATTTTACTCTGAACTAAGCATACATATATGAAAGCACTCTCCTAGATTCTCCATGAAAATTGCTGACTCGATTGTATTTGATTTTAAACCATCCCGAACTTCTGAAAGTGATAAGAAAGCTTTGCATTTAATATTGTCAGAGCTTTTAGGACTTCTAGAATATTTCAAGGCTATTTTCTTTAAGCTGAAAAAGACCCTATAAAACGCATTTATAGGCGAGTTATCATCGAAACAAGTTTGAACCAACTCTACTAGGCCCAGGTTGGAATATTTTTCTACAAAACTAAGCATACATGTTTGAAAGCTCTCTCCTCAATTCTATTGTAAGGGTTTTAAGGACTTCTAGAATATTTCAAGGCTATTTTCATTGAACTGAAAAAGACCCTATAAAACGCATTTATAGGCGAGTTATCATCGAAACAAGTTTGAACCAACTCTACAAGGCCCAGGTTGGAATATTTTTCTCCAAAACTAAGCATACATGTTTGAAAGCTCTCTCCTCAATTCTCCATGAAAATCGCTAACTTGATGGTATTTTGTTTTTTACCATTCCGAACTTCTGAATTTGATAAGAAACCTTTGCATTTAATATTGTAAGGGTTTTAAGGAATTCTGGAATATTTCAAGGCTATTTTCATTGAACCGAAAAAGACCCTCTAACACGCATTTGTTGGCGAGTTATCGTCAAATTACGTTTGAACAAACTCTACTAGGCCCAGGTTGGAATATTTTTCTCCAAAACTAAGCATACATCTTTGAAAGCTCTCTCCTCAATTTTCATGAAGTTCGCTGACTCGACTGTACATGTTTTTTTTTACACTTTTGAACTTCTGAATGTGAAAAAAAACCTTTGCATTCAATTCTGTAAGGGTTTCAAGGACTTCTATAACATTTTAAGGCTATCTTCATTGGTCCGAAAAAGACCTTCTAAAACACAATTGTTGGCGAGATATCTTCAAAACAAGTTTGAACCAACTCTACCAGGCCCAGGTTGGAATATTTTTCTCCAAAACTAAGCATACATCTTTGATAAGAAACCTTTGCATTTAATATCGTCAGAGCTTTTAGGACTTCTAGAATATTTCAAGTCTATTTCCGTTGATCCGAAAAAGACCTTCTAAAACGCATTTGTTGGCGAGTTATCGTCAAAACACGTTTGAACTAACTCTACTAGGCCCAGGTTGGAATATTTTTCTCCAAAACTAAGCATACATCTTTGATAAGAAACCTTTGCATTTAATATCGTCAGAGCTTTTAGGACTTCTATAATATTTCAAGGCTATTTTCGTTGGTCCGAAAAAGACCCTCTAAAACGCATTTGTGGCGAGTTATCGTCAAAACAAGTTTGAACCAACTCTACCAGGCCCAGGTTGGAATATTTTTCTCCAAATCTAAGCATACATCTTTGAAAGCTCTCTCGTAGATTCTCCATGAAGTTACAGGTTTAATCTACAGTAATTCTATCTGAACCTGCCGGGAAATTTCACGACTTATTATTGTAAATGTTTCAAGGACTTCTAGAACTATTTGAGGCTATTTTCATTGGTCCGAAAATGGCCTTCTTAAACTCAATTGTTGGCGAGTTATCGACAAAACCATTTTGAACCAACTCTACCAGGCCAAGATTGGAATAATTTCCTCGAACTAAGCATACATCTTTGAAAGCTCTTTCCTCGATTCTCCATGAATTTACAGGTACAATAATTAATATATGCTCATTTTCTCTGAAACGAAGCAAACATCTTTGGAAGCTCTCTCCTCGATTCTCTTTGAAGGTACAGGTATAATGTACAGTAATTCTATCTGAAGCTGTCGTGAAATTCCACTTTATATTATTGTAAGGGTTTTAAGGTCTTCTTGAACATTCTAAGGATATTTTCATTGGTCCGAAATAGACCTTCTAAAACTCAATTGTTGGCGAGTTATCGTCAAAACTATTTCGAACCAACTCTACCAGGCCAAGATTGG
Organism: Encarsia formosa; assembly: GCA_038277355.1. Lineage (NCBI taxonomy): Eukaryota > Metazoa > Arthropoda > Insecta > Hymenoptera > Aphelinidae > Encarsia > Encarsia formosa. The sequence continues at coordinate 18,412,141 of CM076185.1, read as the reverse complement.
AATATTTTTCTCCGAACTAAGCATACATGTTTGAAAGCTCTCTCCTCAATTCTCCATGAAAATCGCTAACTTGATGGTATTTTGTTTTTTACCATTCCGAACTTCTGAATTTGATAAGAAACCTTTGCATTTAATATTGTAAGGGTTTTAAGGAATTCTGGAATATTTCAAGGCTATTTTCATTGAACCGAAAAAGACCCTCTAACACGCATTTGTTGGCGAGTTATCGTCAAATTACGTTTGAACAAACTCTACTAGGCCCAGGTTGGAATATTTTTCTCCAAAACTAAGCATACATGTTTGAAAGCTCTCTCCTCAATTTTCATGAAGTTCGCTGACTCGACTGTACATGTTTTTTTTTACACTTTTGAACTTCTGAATGTGATAAAAAACCTTTGCATTCAATTCTGTAAGGGTTTCAAGGACTTCTAGAACATTTTAAGGCTATCTTCATTGGTCCGAAAAAGACCTTCTAAAACACAATTGTTGGCGAGATATCTTCAAAACAAGTTTGAACCAACTCTACCAGGCCCAGGTTGGAATATTTTTCTCCAAAACTAAGCATACATCTTTGATAAGAAACCTTTGCATTTAATATCGTCAGAGCTTTTAGGACTTCTAGAATATTTCAAGTCTATTTCCGTTGATCCGAAAAAGACCTTCTAAAACGCATTTGTTGGCGAGTTATCGTCAAAACACGTTTGAACTAACTCTACTAGGCCCAGGTTGGAATATTTTTCTCCAAAATCAAGCATACATCTTTGATAAGAAACTTTTGCATTTAATATCGTCAGAGCTTTTAGGACTTCTATAATATTTCAAGGCTATTTTCGTTGGTCCGAAAAAGACTCTCTAAACCGCTTTTGTTGGCGATTTATCGTCAAAACACGTTTGGTATAACTCTACCAGGGCTAGCTTCGAATATTTTTCTCTGAAACTAAGCATACATCTTTGAAAGCTCGCTCCTCGATTTTCCATGAAGTTACAGGCATCAGGTACAGTAATTCTATCTGAATCTGTCGGGAAATTTCACCATTTTTTATTGTAAGAGTTTTTATGACTTCTAGAATATTTCAAGGCTATTTTCAGATTTCTGCAAAAGTATATATTTTTTCTCTAATTTAAACTTCTGAATGTGATAAGAAACCTTCGTATTTTTTATTGTAAGGGTTTTAAGGACTTCTTGAATATTTTAAGGCTATTTTCATTGGTCCAAAAAAGAGCCTCTAAATAGCATTTGTTGGCGAGTCATCGTCAAAACAAGTTTTAACCAATTCTTAGGCCCAGATTGAAATATTTTTCTCTGAAACTAAGCATACATCTTTGACAGATCTCTCATCTTTCCTCCATGAAGTCACAGGTATGATATACAGCAATTCTATCTGAATCTGTCGGGAAATTCCACCATTTATTATTGTAAGAGTTTTTATGACTTCTAGAATATTTGAAGGCTATTTTTATATTTCTGCTAAAGACCCTCTAAAACGCATTTGTTGGCGAGTTATCTTCAAAACAAGTTCGAACCAACTCTACCATGCTTAAATTGAAAAATTTTTCTCCGAAACTGAGCATACATCTTTGAAAGATCTTTCATCGTTCCTCCATGAAGTTATAGGTATGATTTACAGTAATTCTATCTGAATCTGTCGGGAAATTCCACCATTTATTATTGTGAGAGTTTTTAGGACTTCTGGAATTTTTAAAGGCTATTTTCATTTGTCCGGAATAGTCCCTCTAAAACGCATTTTTCGGCGAGTTATCGTCGAAATAAGTATGAACCTAATCTACCAGGCGCAAGTTGAATGTTTTTTTCTCCGAAACTAAGCATACATCTTTGAAAGCTCTCTCCTCGATTCTGCATGAAGTTACTGTTTTAAGCCAGCGTTAGCTGGCTTGGGAGAGTTTTTCGCGCCAAAATAGCAGCTAGCTGCCGTGCTTTATTTACAGCTGCTGGAGCTACCTGAACCCTTCTAACTATAATTAATTTATTATTTAAAAATTAAAACACGTTACCTTCGTCATTAAACCTCCAGAGTACGCCTTTTTTCTACTACCGAAGAGATGAGGATTGTTTTCTCATCGCACATTTTTTTAATTTCCTTAGTTTTTAACTTGTTTTTTTGAAATTAGCCTTTTTTTGGACTTTTCACAGTGTTTGAATTTCGAAAAACATTCAAACGCCGATCGACACTCGTCACTTTACAGATTTTTCACCAGATGGCGCAGTAGCGATTTTTATTAAAAAAATTAATTTCAATTTTTTCCCTTTATTTCTTTTAAAAATAAACTTAAAAATATATTCGATTTGATTGAAAGATTTCTTTCTTATATTTTATTTATCGGAATAGATTTAATGATAAAAAAAATAGATTGATCAATAGATTGATAAAACTTTCAAAGCTAGGTTGATCAATCGTTTAAAATATTTTTTTATCGTTAGCTGGCTTGGCTTGACCTTAAATTGAGCCTTTTTCCCTATTTCATTAGAACCTATACTGATTTTTAGTACCTCATAAAAAAGCATAAAAAGTTCTTAAAGCAGGAACAATGGCAAAATTTTGCAAATTTTTACACTTATTTTTAAATTTAAGTTAGTTTGAAAGAAAATTGATAGGTACCAATATTTTATGACAAAAAAGTTTATTAAAAAATTCGTGTATTTTATTTTAAATTTTGATTTTACTTCGATTAGTAAAATTAAAGGAGAGGCAAAAAATACGTATTAAATAAAACATTATACCAAACAAAAAATAGTGATATCCCCAAAAAAAACCTCAAAGAGGTAAACAAACTTAGGGAGAGTTTTAGCACCAAAACATTAATTAAAGGATTTTTAACAAAAATTCGCGATATCAAACTATAAGAATTTTTCGATTTTAAAAATACGACATTTATCTGTTAATTCAACTAAACTCTACCAAACTCTACATGAAGATACTTTTTTGATTTCTGTAAGCTTTGATAGAGTTTAGTTGAATTAACAGATAAATGTTTTATTTTTAAAGAGTTTGTCTGGACGGCACCTTCCGCGTACGCGTACGCGCAAACTTACCCGTTCAAACAAAAATTTGCACGTACGCGCAAACTTAATCGTTCCACGTACGCGCAAACTAAATTATGCCGCGTTCGCTCAAAAACTTCCGATCGCCGCGTGGCGCAAAAACTTATGATATTCCGCGAGTCCGCAAAACTTAAAAAAAAGTTTTTGCTTACTTAACCTAGCTTGATATATTCTAATTTCTGGCATGTTTACGTCTTGAGCAATCTTAGACTGGTCTTATGAGAGCTCTCAAAAATGTTTTGTATATATATGTAATGTATATCTTACTAGATTATATAGTTGTTTTTCCTCTCTCACGCCCCCCCCCCCCCGCCCCCCACAGGCCTCTCAAAAAAGTGCTTAACTAACCGTAAAAGTGTACCGAAATATGCTTATTTCTATGAGTTTTGAATTGTCCTATGATTTTCCAATCACGCCCCTCGCCCGCCCTTCCCACGCCCCCCCCCCGCCCTTTTTTTTCTCCGCCCCCCATTTTTAATGTTTTGTTACAAGTTTTGTATATTTTCTTAATTTATCAATTCTTTTTTAATGGTATAATTAAACTATATAAGATTTTAAAATTTGAATTCATTAATTTTAAAAAATTTCATTATAAGATTAAGGTAGGACCGCACAAACTAGAAAGAGATGTGTTAAAAATCTAAAACTTTAGGAAGTCGAAGATAAATATTAAAAAATGATGCCACTAAATTTTCAGAACCTGGGGGTTTTTCGTTTTTGAGTAATTGAATACTAACATCGCGTCGATTTAACCCGTAGTCTTATGGGAGGGCACATTTTTTATACAATTTTTACATAATTACATGTGATCAGGTTTTCAGAAAATTTGTCAGTTTAACTAGAATGCACAAGAATCACATAGAATTAATTAAATCATACATTCGGTTCCTCTAAGTATTAATAAAAAACAAAAATATGTGTTTTAGGTTAAAAAAGCTTCTGCTGCTAATGCATTTCTATATCTATATACGCGTGAAGCTAGTCAAATGTTTAACCGAAAATGCATCTTGACTAGAGCCGTAGGTGCGGTCCTACCTTAATTAGAAAAATCCAAGTTTTTAATTTAAAAAAAATGAAAAAAAGATTTTATTTTCAGAAAAATTAAATTTATAATGGAGTAATTTTTTCTTTTTAATAAATTGTAAAATTTTATTTAAAAAATTCTTGTTGAACTTTAAATCCTTATTTATTTATTTTTTATTTTTTTTATTTTGTAATTATCATCCAAATATATTCATGTATGTATTCATGTATGTACGCAAACTTACCCTTTCAAACAAAAATTTGCGCGTACGCGCAACTTAGGTGTTCCGCGTACGCGCAAACTAAATTATCCCGCGTGCGCGCAAACTTAGGTACTCCGCGTGTGCGCAAAAACTTTAGATCTCCGCGAGCGCGCAAAACTCTAGATCTCCGCGTGCGCGCAAAAACTTTGAATACGTTGCGATAAATGTATCAATTATTGTCCTTCTAAACATTAAAATTGTGATTAAAAAAACTTCCTAACTTTATAAAATTTATTTTTCACACACGGTGCAGAAAGTTCAAACTTTCTGATTTTTCCCAAACAGGAAGTTTGAACTCCTTGCTTTGAGTTGAAAAAAACATTACACTCGACGCTGGAAAAGTATGAGCTAACCCTTAGCAAACCCTTGACACTCTCGCCTTTGGCTCAAGTTTTAAACACAAATTGTTTGAAAATTAGCTAAAAACCCAAAGAAGTAACCCAAATGTCTAGTCCTAGCGGGTCCTCCTCTCAGAGTTGGATAACTTTTTTTGGATCATCGATTGCAGAAACTTTGGAAATCGCTTTCTGGTACCGAATGATGAGCAAAATCATCAATAATTTTTCTAAATGGTCCTTGAATTTAAATTGGTGGAGATCTTCTTTATATTGAATGTTGAATCAATTGGGATGTGTCTTGACCGAACAAATTATAGTATAGATTTGTAAAAGTATCTTTGATGGATTTTTGGAAAAACCACGGCCAGGATTATTTTGGTCAATGTCCTCATTACAGGCATCACGATTACTGTTACTGCTTCAATAAGGTATGTTCAACAACGAATATTAATACCTAATAACAAAGCGGATTGTTGAAAAAAAATAAGATAAAAATTTTAAACGAAATTTACTGTGTACTACATTTAGATCAATGAGATAAATATTGACTACGTTGTGCATTAATATTTGTTGTTGAACATGCCTTATTGAAGCAGTAATAGTATCGTGATGCCTGTAAAAAGAACATTGACTAAAATAATCGTGGCCGAGGTTTTTCCAAAAATACTTTTAAAAATCTATAATATAATTTGTTCGGTCGAAAATATCTTTCCTAGTCGACAGGTTAGATCAATAAGGTATATCCGTATATTATTTCACAGCATAGACGAGATTTATCTTATTGATCTAACCTGTCGACTTATCGTTTTTTCAAAAGTTCTTTGTTAAAATAAAAAAAATAAAACTCAAGACAGATCCCAATCAATTCAATATTCAATATAAAGAAGATCTCAACCAACTTAAATTCAAATCCAAACTCAAAAAATTGAACAGGAATAATTTGTTACTAGAAGTACTTTTTAGCATTTTCTGAGGTTTGAAATATAAATTGTTCAGATTTATAGTTTTTGAGTTAAGATTTGAAAATATTTTTCTCTTAAAGTTCATAAAGAGACAAAAACATGCAAGGATACACATGTCTAGGAGTGCAATGGGCTTTAAACACAAATTGTTTGAAAATTATTTAAAAAACAAAAATAATTCAAACATTTTGTGTGGATAATCGAAAAAAGGACCATTTAGAAAAATTATTGATGATTTTGCTCTTCATTCGGTAACAGAAAGCAATTTCCAAAGTTTCTGCAATCGATGATCCAAAAAAACTTATCCAACGCTGACTGACTGACTGTATTAGGTTTTTATTTCGGCCTTGGGGTATAACCCTATTTGGTCGCTTGACAAGTACATCGAGTGATACAAATATATGGTAACACGTTCGCATAAATAGATAATTAAATGCACTTAAAATTAGATTACAACGAAGTAAATAACAAAGATATAATATATAATAGCACGCTCTCGTAGGTAGAATAATAAATGCACTTAAAATAGTATATTATAGTACAGGTGCAGCATCGTCACCGGGGTGGTTTTAAGGACCCAAGTACGTAGCAAAGCATAGCACGAGGTTCTTAATAAGCCCTGTTGACGTACTGCACTCATACTATACACTATTTTATAGTACGAGTCACCGAAAACACGCATCAAAGATTTGATTTTGTGGTTAGAGTGACCAGCAGTACTATAAATTAACTTACAACAAAGTGACTTATAGGGCAGGAAACAAAATTTATTAACTGGGTAAGTGTGGCAGGTGCAATAGTAAATCGAAACAAACTTTTTTAAACCTATACCTAACTTTATACCAATGTTTATTGGTTATTGGTTATTGGTAGTGAAAGTTGACCGGGGTGCCTTTCGGCTCAGGGACACTGAGCTTTCGCCATCGTATCCCTATCCACCCCGGTTAAGTGGCCGTTCTTCTAGAGCCTTTTAATTTTTGCTCCAGAAGAGACCTCTTTCCCCCTATAATAATCCCAGTCTCCTTTACATAGCACGGAAGCCGGTAGGTGCAGTGCTAAGCGTGCTATGGGTATAGTAAAAACCCACATCGTAGGGAAAAAACCTATACCTGGATGACCGAGGCCGTAAGTACAGAGTTTCGATGCATGAACTCCCGTTGGTATCAGTCGCCTGTCCCTGTGGTACGTTACTTTACATCGAACTCCCATCTTCCGGCCTCTGTGGGGATCACGCTTCAATCGAGAGAGCGTTTATAGGTCTTCGACCGAGCCGTGGTCCCCCATTCAGAACCGCGGTAATAGGCACATGAAAAATTTTTCAGAGGTGCCGGCAGCGGGAATCGGATCCCGGGCCCTCGGCGTGAGAGTCCGGTATCTAACCGGTCGAGCCACCGTGGCTCACACCAATGTTTACTTTTTGATAAAAAACATTTACTCAGGAATAAAAATTTGTGCGGTACGAGAAATTTTTATGGGTAATCAAGGGACATTTAAGTGGGCAGATTTGCGCAATCCCAAGCCAGCTGGTTAGATAAGCGAGATACATTAGTTTAGTAAGAGCTAATAATTTAAGTCGATTCAGGTTAGTAAGGTAGGTAAGGTTGGTTAGGCGGAGGTTATGCGGGAGGAGGGTGGAAGGGGAGATGAGGTGAGGAAGGGTTTGTTATTTTACTTAAAAATATTAATAGAGCTTTTTGAAAATTTAAAGTACTTCAACAAAACTTTAAAGTAAGTGACTGAGTTGATGAATACGGTGAGTAGGATTCGTTGGTAGATTGGGTGAAATAAGTTTGGGAGATCTCTACCCCTTAATATTGATTTTAACCAAAAAATTTCTTTTTTTAAATCCAGCTGGAAATCCAGCCATCATATTGGAACTGAAATCCAACTAAATAGCCAGCTGGATTTTAGGGGTAGGGATAAAATACGGTATTTGAAGTAAATTAAATTAGTGAGGTCAGTAATGTGACTAAGATTAAACTAGGTCATATAGTTGAAGATGAAAAAGTAAATATAGTTAGTAGGGTTCTTAAGGCGAAGTCATAAGGGGAGTTGCAGAATTTGCGAAAAAAATCATTTAAAATGAAACTTAAACGAAAATAAAAAACTTTCTAAAGATTCAATAAATATAGATATATAGCAAATGCTATTAATATACAAAAACTTACAAAACTGTTTCCCATATTCTGACGTAAATTTTGATCCGATTTTGATGGGGTTGGGCTTAAAAGACAATATATCTTTTAAGGTAGTAGCTTGAGCATTACAGAGCCCTTTTTTCATTTTCATTTTTAATTTTACTAAATCTTCAATTTTTTGTTAAAATGACCCTTATGACTTCGCTTTAATACGGGTGAGAATAGTAAAGCGGCTTAGATAGGGTGAGTGATGGTTGTGTGGTTGTGGGCTGGTATAGACATATAAAAATTATAACTTTGGCTCTAATGAAAATTTTTATATAAAATTATATATCATTAAAAAGGTCTTGGCTCAGCTTTCTAATAATGTTATTCGAATTTTTATCAATTAGTAGATTACTACAATCGGCTGTGCCTCGGCCGAAAATTACATGTGATCTGAGACATTTCTTATTTTCGTGGCCACGTGTGGTATAGGTACTACTATTTTTCTGCTCGATGCATTTTCTGGCCGCTGAGCGCGCCAGTCTTTGCTACTTCCCGGCCGGAGTGCAGAAAATACTTTTTGCTGTCATGACTCTCATGAGAGGGTGCTGAACAAAGCTGGTTATCAATTAATCGGTTTAAACGCAACTTCGCAAGCTCTTTTTATATAGGAAATACGTTCATCTCATGAAGAATCTGTGAAAAAATTTTGAAGAAAATCAAGGTTCGTTTGTACGAGTTTGCGAAATTTGAAAAAAATCGTTATTTTTTTTACTATTCGTCAAATTACTAGAATAGTTTTCAGGATGGGGAGTATAAGCTAGAGATCTAAGATGAGTCAGATCGAGAGTGAATAAGGTGAGTAGGGTTTATTGGTAGAGTGAGTGAGAAATAAGTTGGGAATTATTTACGGTATTTGAAGTAAGTGAAATTAGTAAGGTCAGTAATGCGGCTAAGATTAAAATAGGTCAGGTGGTTAAAGATGAAAGATCAAGTAAGGTTAGTAGGGTTCTCCAAATGGGTGAGATAGTGAAGTAGGTTAGGTAGTTAATGTTATTAGGTGAGTGACAATTGTGGGCTGGCAAATATAATAAAGTTTGTAATATCGATATGAAATGAATTTATTTAATATACCCACCATTAGCAAAAGGAGCTCTAAAAAATATTTTTGTGTGTGTAAGATCTAATAAAATGGTTCAAAATACCAGTGGGCTTACTAAAATATTACTTATGAGTCATCAAAAATTTATGCATGTACCTTACATGAACACTCTAACTATTTTAAAATTGATTTATATCTTCATTTGTCAATTTTAGTTCTATTTCAGCCCTGGATAGATTTTGACTAAAAATTATTTTAAAAAGAAATAAAATTCTCTACCTCATGATTTTGCCTAAATAATTAAAAACTTTTCTCTATAAGTCTGATTTTATGAATCAAGTTATGATGAGTAAGTAAAGTTGAAACCATACTGAACTCTCGTGTCTAATTTTTATTGATTTTGAGCACTTTAGTCTTTTGATTATTTTACCAAACATAGAGCTTACATATTGTTTCGATTAATTTTTATAATCATCAATTATAATTAGGGGGTTGGCGAGCGGAGCGAGCAGGGGGGTACCCCCTAGTATATATATATACAGGAGGTATCTTAACCATCGTATGTGAGATATACCACGTGAAAGAGCGGAAAAAGTTGAATTGGGATATAACTATTGTTTTGCTCTGAATTAATAAATTAAGCTTTAATTAAGTATTCAAATTAACCAATCATAGCGAACTCAAGAAAGATGTGGGTGGGTTCTAGTACAGAATGGAGTGGGACATCTTTGATTCGTAAGCAAAGGGAAAAGTTGGGCTAAGGTGAGAAAATAAGTCCAAACATGTGTCAAACATGTGTTAATTTCCAGAATTTCAAAACTTTTTTTAAATTGAAATTTTTTTTTTTTTTTTTAATAATCGTTTTATTTATAAAATGAGAATTCACGTAAATTTTGAATCGCAATTCTACGATAAAAATTGCCAGAGTTGGAGTATCAAATTAATTCGCGAGAATATTTTATTCGAAATCTAAATCAGACAATTTTTGTGATACAATTATGATTCAAACTTCTATGGAATCGACGTTTTACAAGGAATGTCACCAGCTTGACAAAAATAGTCATTTATAAAAAATAATAAAATTGGTTTTTGCATCTTAAAAGTGGTAAGTCAATACTCCCCCGCCCCCCGTGGTTCAGTAAGCCGTCTAGCGCTATAGCGCGCGGGAGTCCGGCCACCCCGCTCTCTACCTGGCCGTTTCTCTCTCAACAATGAAAGAAGTGGGCGCTTATTGATTTACCACTTTTAAGATGCAAAAACCAATTTTATAATTTTTTATAAATGACTATTTTTGTCAAGCTGGTGACATTCCTTGTAAAACGTCGATTCCATAGAAGTTTGAATCATAATTGTACCACAAAAATCAGCTGATTTAGATTTTGAATAAAATCTTCTCGTGAATTAATTTGATACTTCAACTCTGGCAATTTTTATCGTAGAATTCCGATTCAAAATTTACGTGAATTCTCATTTTATAAATAAAACGATTATTAAAAAAAAAAAAAATTTCAATTTAAAAAAAATTTTGAAATTCTGGAAATTAACACATGTTTGACACATGTTTGGACTTATTTCCTCACCTAAACCCAACTTTTCCCTTTGCTTACGAATCAAAGATGTTTCACTCCATTCTGTACTAGAACCCGCCCACATCTTTCTTGAGTTCGCTATGATTGGTTAATTTGAATACTTAATTAAAGCTTAATTTATTAGCTCAGAGCAAAACAATAGTTATATCCCAATTCAACTTTTTCCGCTCTTTCGCGTGGTATATCTCACATGCGATGGTTAAGATACACCCTGTATGTGTGTGTTTCAGATTTACCGCCTTTTATTGCCACGGGATTGGTCATGCGAGCCACCCACGCCAGAGCTGCCCAGAGTCACCAGTTTCCGCCCTCACCAGTCTTGCTTCAACCGTGATGCTGCTATCACACGTCACGGGACTCGAACCCACCGTTGCGAGATCACCCGCTTATCCGCGACGTTTCAACGAGGTAGAGAGACTCCCGGCCAAAACGGCGAGCTCGCTCTCCTCATTTGTATATTGTTGTTAAATAAATAACTTAAGTGCAGCATAAAAACTCTAAGTGTTGTGCTTTCAAATACCCTTGGCTTTTCACCTTTCCCACTCCCTCGCGATCGCGGTTGATTATTCCCTTAACCTTAAGCGTATCCTCCGCGATTCTCAAACAATATGTATCTTATGTATGTATGCATCTGTATTTAACGTATATGTTTAATATACACACGCAAATATATATATTCTTGAAAATCCAAAATAACCCGAAATAACCATTTTTAATCCAAAATAACCCTTTTTCACCCTCCTAGAGTTATAATTATCTCTCTGTCACCCTTCTAAAGCAATAATCCTCCCTCCAGCCCCCCTCTAGAACCAAAATAACTCATTTTACACCCCCCTAAAGGCAAAATAACTCCTTTTACGCCCTCCGAAAGTAATAATCATCCCCTTTTCACCTTACTAAAGTCTGTCAATGACTATTTCTGGGACGTTTTTAAAAATAAGTTGTTTTGGAATATTTGAGGGTTATGTGGACAAAAAAGGGTTATTTTTACTGTAGGCAGGGGTCAGATGGAGGATTATTACTTTAGTAGGGCGAAAAGGGGATGACTATTGCTTTAGGAGGGCGAAAGAGGGATGATTATTACTCTACAAGGGTGAAAAAGGATTATTTTTGTTAAGAATAATAAGGGTTATTTTGGATAAAAAATGGGTTATTTTGGATAAAAAATGGGTTATTTTGGATTTAAGAAGGGTTATTGTTGATTTTAGAAGAGTTATTTTGTATTAGAAAGAGTTATTTTGGGTTATTTTGGGTTTTCAAGAAAACATGGTAGAAATTAGAATATATCAAGCTAGGTTAAGTAAACAAAAACTTTTTTTAAGTTTTGCATGCACGCGAAACGCCTAAGTTTGCGCGTACGTGGGATAATTTAGTTTGCGCGTACGCGGAACACCTAAGTTTGCGCGTACGCGCAAATTTTTGTTTGAACGAGTAAAGTTTGCACGTACGTGGAGACTCCTCCGCGTACGCGGAAGGTGCCGTCCAGACAAACTCTTAGAATATATCAAGCTAGGTTAAGTAAGCAAAAACTTTTTTTTAAGTTTTGCACGCACGCGGAACATCATAAGTTTTTGCGCGCTCGCGGAGTACCTAAGTTTGCGCGTACGCGGAACACTTAAGTTTGCGCGTACGCGCAAATTTTTGTTTGAACGAGTAAGTTTGCGCGTACGCGGAAGGTGCCGTCCAGACAAACTCAAAATGTACACCAGCCGGACACCATATCGCGTTTAGGTTTGAACTGGCGCCGAGAAAAAAATGGCCGCCAGGCAAATTTTTTTAGCTGCTACCAATCTCCAGCAATAAGATCGAAAAATTGTTTGTGCTGCATTTCTTCCGAAACTTATGGTCAATGGTTCGATCAGGTTATATTACCAATGTAAACAAACATATTTGTGGTTCTCGTTATTATGATAAAATACCAAAATAAACTTTTAACAAAAATAAATTAAAAAGAACAAAGAAGCGAATTAACAGTTTTGTTTTAGTCAAAATTAGGTTGTTGAATTGAGGGTTATTTTTTAAGATTTAAAATGGTAAAACAAAAGTGTAAGCAAAAGAGTAAAATCATTGTTAAAGTTATTAATCTTAGCTGAGTGTGAAAATTTTATGGTAATGAAAAATAGCTGAAAAGAAGATAAGGGTTCGGAGTCAACTAAATGAAGATTCACAATGTTTTAAGTGAACTAATGCTTTAATAAAATGAAAAATAGCATGCTGGGAATGATCTAATTAATTTTAGGTAAGCATTGACTGTATACAAATTAATATTTACAAATTGAAAAATCAAAATTTAATAACTGTTGGGATTTTTGTATCAGAAGATTAATAATTCGTACATCGTTATATTAACTATTATTTATTAATAAGTATAATTGTACAAGTTAATAACGTGCGTCCCGATTCACGTGGTGTCTCTTACGGACGACTCTTTGCGACTGACACAAGCAGGAATTTTAAACAATTTCATTATTTTATTCGTTCATTCACAGTATCATTATGATAATTAACTCAGTTCGCACGTATTGATATTTTATTCGTATACAATAATAATTTTCTTTTCAATCTTACTTTAAACAATTCGCAAATTTTCACGGAATTTTTCAAACATAATTCTACTTAACGCTTTCGTTAATATATCGGCCATATTTTCATCTGACTCTACTTTTACAGTATTAATTATTCCCTTTTCGTAACATTCATTCACAAAATGATAATGTACTTCAATGTACTTAGAGTTTTTTGTCATATTCCCATATTTCGCAATAGCTCCCGAATTATCTTCGTAAATTTTCACTGAATTTTTCACTTTAATTCCGAAATCTTTCAACAAATTCAGAACCACTTTCACTTCACTTACAGAATCAGATAAAGCTACATATTCAGCAGCTGTCGAAGATTTAGTTATACTAACCTGTTTTCTCGATTTCCAATAAATAACATTTCCAAAAATTCTTATAACATATCCAGTTGTAGATTTTCTATCTACTTTATCACCTGCCCAATCAGCATCAACGTAACAATCAATCAAATCTGCATTAAAATCTCTACAAAAGGTCAATTTCAAATCTTTAGTCAAGTATAAATATTTCGAAATTCTCAACGCATACTTATAGTGTGTTTCATCATAACAATTCTGTAAACGACTAAGGTAATTCACACTATAGCTTATATCCAATCTACTACTCAAACTAATATATAACAAAGCACCAATTAAATTTCTATATCTCAAATCTGTTGAGGCTGATTGTGCGGGTTGTAAACTCAAGTTCTGCTCCATAGGCGTTCGAAATAATTTCGCATTGTTTACATTGTATTTTTTCGCTAACGAATTTATATAATCAGTCTGATCTAAAGTCATCTTACCGTTTTTACGACTATAATTTATATTTATACCTAAATATGTATTTACTTTACCCATATCTTTCATACTAAATTCATCAGACATTTTATTTTTTATTTTCTCTAGCATATCAATATTTTGATAACAAATCAATAAATCATCTACAAACAAAATTATGTACATATCGTAATTTCCTTCGCGTTTAGTGTATAAAAAACAATTACTCTCGCTTCTTTCGAATCCTAATTTTGTTAAATAATCATCGAGACATTCATACCATTCTCTCGGACTTTCTCTCAGACCGTATAATGACTTTATCAACTTTCCAACCCTACCTGTATTATCATCAAAACCTTATGGTTGTTTCACAAATACTTCTGTCTTAACCTCACCATTTAGAAAAGCTGTCTCAACATCTAATTGGTGAATAAATAAGCCTTTCTGGCAACAAAATGACAACAATAATTTCAACGTCTGCACCCGAGCTACTGGTGAGTATATGTCCTCAAGCACTTCTATCTGCTGAAAACCTCTCACCACTAATCTCGCCTTTTTCCGATTATCAGATTTATTTGTGAAAACCCATTTTAAGTCCAAGACTTTTGCGTTTTTTGGTTTTTCTACTAATTTACACGTTTCATTTTTCAACAAATAATCCATCTCTTTTTCCATCGCTTCCCTCCACAAATCGCGTTCATCGCATTCAACAGCCTCGTAATAACTTGATGAACTTTCCGCGTTAACTAAATTTACATAAATTACTTTCGTATCAGCCAAATTCGCGCTATAAAAATCTGGTCTCTTTCTGTCTTTAGTAGACCTTCTCAAAATATTCGGGGGTGATTTCTTACTTTTAATTTCCGGACTTTTATTTTGTTTATCGATTAATTTTTCACTTCCAGATTCTTTCATTAAAACATCGGATTCAGAGTTTTTACTCGAAATGCTCTCACAAGAATCATTATCATCACTAAAATCACTTTCTTCTTCCTCCCCATTATAACTGATTGAACTATCTTTATTTTCGATCACCTCAACATGTCATGCAACAAAAATTCTACCGCTAATTAAAACTTTGTATCCTACGTTATCATGACCTATCAAAATACCCACGTCGGCTTTTCTATCTCATTTAGAATTTCTTTTTACGTCCGGTACTCTAACAAAGACTTTACTACCGTATAATTGCATGTTACTGAAATTCGGTCTTTTACCGAAAAATATCTCAAAAGGTGTTTTAGTTTCTATCGTACTTCTCGTAAAAGTTCTATTCTTTAAATAAACAGCTGTTTTTACAACTTCTGGCCCAGATCTATTATTCACGTCAGCCTCATACATCAAACATCTCGCGGAGTTCATGATCGTTTGATTAAATTTCTCAGCCTCACCATTTAATTCGTGCACGTTCGGTGGGCATGGTTCAATAGATATGCCATTCTCACTAGCCAAAGCACAAATATGTTTATTTAAATATTCTTGCCCGTTATCACATCTGAATTTCTTAATCTTTTTACCGGTTAAATTTTGTACTTAATTCATGTAACTCTCAAAACACTTATAAACTTCATTTTTAGATTTAATAGTATAAATTATTGCAAGTTTACTATAATCATCTATCAAACTAAAAAAGTATTTTGATCCATCAAAACCGATTGTCCTGTGAGGACCATTTAAATCTGAATGTACCAACTCTAAAATTTCACTGGCTCTAGATCTATTATTTTTAAATGGCAAATTATACATTTTCTCTCTCAAACATGTACCGCATTTTAAATAGGTTGATTCTAACTTCTCGGGTAAGCCGTCAACTAATTTATTTTTGCACATGTAATTTAAATATTTAAAATTCAAGTGACCAAGCATTCGGTGAAGCTTTTCTTTCGTAGTCATGCCACTCAAATTTGTTTGAGTATTATAATTTTCTCCGTCAAAATTAAAACTACTCATTTTGTATAAACCATTTTCTTTGTAAGCAACTCCTAACAATCTATCGTTCTTATCATAAATTTTCGCAATATCACCGATTGAAAAAATTTTATTCTTATCCGTAACGCGGGCAAAACTAATTAAATTTCTACCCATATTTTTTACATAGAATACATTGGATAAATTGATTTCCATCCGTTTATTGTCAACAATAAAATATGTTGTGGTTTTACCGACTTGAGTTCCCTCCAAAATTCTACCATCACCGACTTTGACTTTAATCGGATTTTTCAAAAAAAACAGACTCAGAAAAATATGAATCATCATTCACGATATGATCCGAGCATCCACTATCTAATATCCAATCTATTCTATTTAAATTACACTTATAAACATTCGCTTTTACATCATTATTATTACGCATTACTTGCGCCAAAAACGAACCTGGAAACTAAATTTAATTTATTAAATTTAAAATCACCGGTAATTAATGTGCTGAGGCCTGAGTTATCAAAAATTTGTCTTAATTTTATTGTTATTAATTTTAATTAATTAAAATAATTTTATTTTATTTTATTTTTTTAATTTTTAGCTAAAAGTTAATTTTAAAGTTACATTTTAAGATTTATTATAACCTTTATTGAATATATTAAAAATTCGCAGATTCGAACTTCAAATTATTAATTGAAAAGTATTGAATGACTACAATACAATAATTTAAATAATAGATACACCGAGAGAAAAAAGTAGCAGCCGGTGCCCCCTATGAAAAAATCGGTGGGTCAGCGATTGCTCTCGTCGCCGATAGCATCAGCTACTCTTTTTTAGAGTAACAGCCGCACTTGAGTAGGAGGTGGTTGCATACGCTTGAAAAAAGCGTGAAGTATCGTGTACATATATTTCGTAAAGTATAACTGAATAATGTATAATGAAGTTCAAGCAAAAACACATGAAAAAAATAAGATTTTTATCAATAAACGTAAATTCTCTTTATTAAAAAATTTTAATAACTTATTTATCAATAATGTACACTCTAAAATTAATTATAATAAAACAGTGTTCTAGACGTAAGTTGTGGTGATGTGCCACGATTATTTATACAACTTTATAAACTTATTTAATTAAATATTTTGGCAAGAAAAGTATAAATTATTTATAAAAGAGCATTTAAATGTACACTTTTTAGTACATCGACATTTTTTTTTCACATGACACTGTTATAAAAAATATAATTCACAATGCATAAAAATCGGCGTTTTGATACTCTATTTAATAGAAAATTTATAAACTTGTTTTACAACTAATATAATTTATATTATTTATTTTTAAATAAGTGACAGAAGGTAAACGAGGCAAGTCTGCAAATTTAAATAATTTTTTTTTGCCACAACATTCTACAATATATGCGTGAAAATGAGTATCAAAAGTGAATTCTTGAAAAACCATGCAATAAAAATATACTTCTTTCTCACAAAAAACTATGTCGATAATTTTTCCAAACTGGTTCTCAATTTGAACTCGGGGTATAGCTCTAAAAACATCCCAATTTTATAATCAATACCTTCAATATTAAGTTTACTGTAATAAGTACTAATTTTATCTTTTGTCATGTCAGAGAAATATGATTTTTGATGTAAATTTTCTGTGTTTTGTAGTTGTAAAGAAATAGACTGTTCAAACTGCAAATCGTGCATCATTTTACACATAATGAAAGCTTGTTTCATGGCAATACTTTTTTTAACATTAACTCTACTGGAGCTTGAAATAACATTCGCTTTTACACTCCTGTGGCTACTCTCGAAGCGCATGCCCCAAAAATTTACAAATGGGCCATTTTGTTATAATATTGTCGGGTAGTGAACCATGAAATGCATTTTAGGTTTTAACGAGCCATAATATTTTTTATATTGCTCTAATAAATGATGTATTTTCTCTTTTGAAGTTTGTGCATCGTGTTTGATTACATTTTGACTTAATAAAAAGTCATTTATTTCTGCTAAATAGATATAAATTTCATAGTGTTGGTCGCCTCTAGGAATTTTGTGACCGATAATAAGTCTAAAAAATCGAGCCAGTGTCAACATTTCTGCTGCAGACATACTAAGATCGGACTTATTGTACAATTTTTCGAATTTTATTGGAGGAGGCTTATTGATGCACTCGCCACCGAAATAAAAATTTTTAAACAATGCATTAAATTCCTCTAATAGAAAAAAACCTTTTTCAAAAAAAATTCTCAGCAATCTATTAAAAATATACATTAAAACCCCTTCTAACCAATCATGTAGTAAATCCACTGTGACGTTTTCTAACATGTCATACCCGTTTACGCGGTGAAAAGCGCAGGGCTCTTTAATTCCTGTTTTACTATGATTTTTTAATTCAAGAGCATTTGGTAATTTTGCAATGTACGTAGTTTAGAGTAGTCTTCAATTGTCAAAATTTTATTTACTTAATTTGAACAAACGCAAATCCTACAATAAAAATTACTCCTGAAAGATGCTACGAACCCGAGAATACTGTTTAATCCGAGATTATCTCCGAGTATAAGAATCAATTGAAATTTTACATGCTTAATAACACCATTTACATTAATTGAAATACCTTCTTTGTTCAAATCATTTAATTCATTGATGAGGTTTTCAAAAACTTTGGCATTAGTGCTTTCTTTGACATCAGATGAATTGAATATACTAGAAAATATAATGGAACTTAAACGTGATGCGATTTCTGGCGAAAGACAAGCAAGCATAACGTACACGGCGCCAAACTTATCGAAGCCCACATGACTTCCAAAAGCATTTCCACATTCCAAGTCATCATAAAACACGTACAGTGGTAAAAAAATTATTCCTGTTAAATAGGCACAATTAACTTAATGAGAATATTTATTTTTCCATAAAGTTCCTTGAACTATATTAGAAATAACAAATGTTTCATTTTTCAGCTTATCGAGGTAATCAATTATTTTATTAAAAATTCCAGGTATTTCCAAAAAACATCTTAAACTATGTTGTAAAGGGATACAAATGCCTGTCAAATTTTTTATACTTAATTTCTTTCTGCCATTTTGAAATTTTTCAGTTAAAGTCACACCAATTGAGATTTCCTTAAAATCGACCAACCCTTTACATTTTAACAAAGCCAAACGTTTATACTCTGTATTAACAGGATCACAAATAAGGCTATAACCACTAAAACATCTTATAATTTTTCTTTTACTCCATTCGGAAATATTTTCATTCTCTAAAATATGTAAAATATCTTTTCAATTTGAGGTATTAGTATTTCCTTTAAAAACTTATCAAAAAAAATTATAAATGTATCTACAATATTTCTAGGTAATTTAGGATTAGCGTAAAGAGCTAAAATAAAACTTAATAGCGTGTTTAAAATAAACAAAAAATCCATTTTTACTGAATAATTAAGATAATTCAATTTTGCATTAAAAAAAATTTATGTTTTGACTTGTTTTACTTTTAACATTAAATAATAAAATTTTTTCAGATTAAATTCATATTTTTACAACGTTACTTTATCTAAAGATTCAATGAGTGCTCTAACATGTGAACTTATTGATTTTAGATCAAAGTTGTAAACTGCTTTGTGAATGAATCCCCAAGGAAAATCTGCTATGACCGGAAAAGCATGTAGAGCTGTTAAACATTTATAGCAACTTTGAACAGCTTCTAACGGATTATTTTCAAATGGATACAAATATCCATTAAGACAAAAATATGTCTTAAAATTAGTCAGAGGGCCGTAAAAGATTATGTAAGGAACGACTTCTTCGCCAGTTGATTTAGTCCAATTTTCAAACGAAACTCGAGATTCTATTAAATCATCTTCTTCCTAAAAAATAAAAAAAATAATAATTTGATCCATGAGTCTATTAAGAGTATTTTTGTAAAAGAGATTGAAGTAATTATATAAGTTATTCGGAACTAAGAAAATATTTTTGAAATTCTAAATCGCTATTAAAAAACAAAATTAAATTCATCAATCTTAAAGCGTGGTAACGCTTTTGCGACGAGTGAGTTTACACATAGACTGCCGTGACTGCGACTAGTTACATACATTTTGTTTCAAATACTTCAAATAATTTCCATAAATTTTTATCATACACACCTGTCCATGTAAAATAAATGACCTTGAAATTTCCTCTCTGCTTGCAAAAGTTTTTTTTTTTATTGATAACTACTGACTTTCTTATACCTGGGCTCAATGATATAATAAATAATGCCAAAATATCATTGGAAACTCCATCATCTTTATGTTTAGAAAGAAAACCAGAAATATCAGAATTTTTGGTTTTTTTAAATTTTGCTATAGTTTTCTCAGCAACTTTTGGCCAATTATCATAGAACAAAGTAGGATACTTCAAAGTACTGTTAGCAGGAATCGCATTGGATTTTTCAAGGTTTTTGATAAAAGTTGAAAAATCTTGCTCAAGCTAAAAAAAAATTTTAAGTTTATTTATTATTTAATATTTGCATGAATAAAAAAAAATTAATATAATTACCAAAATTAAACCTTTAGGGTACTTCAAGCACTCAAGTTCAAAATAAGTCTCTAAAGAACAAGTTTTCTTTTTTTTTTTTTTTCTACATGGGTGAGTTTTTTCATTCTTTGTTCATACAATTTTTCCCATGCACTAGACTTGGCATTAATAGTATAAAGACTTTGGTTTGCATCAGTTAGACCGATACTCCCATCGTGATCATTATCATAATCTGTAAAAAGGTTTAAAATAAATTAATATATGTATAAGATACTTCATGAAAACACAATCCACATTATCTAAAATTTGTTACTAACCTAAAGATTCATTTCCTTCATCAACAGGAATATCAGCTGATTGATCGATAGTGTCTATCACACCTGCACTTTTTGCCTCTCTTTGAGTATTTTTGTAAAAGTTAATGTAAAATCCTCTAGCCTGCTTATATACTCCCGCATCGTTGGTGTAAGGATCTTGATGAACCCTTCCTGGATCTAAGACTGGGAAAAGTTCTCTTGTTTGTTGCAGCATCCATTGAAAGTCTGATAGCTTTAGACTGCAAAAATTTTGAAATTATTTGGTACATATTTCAATTCAAAGTTAATAAATCTAAGAGTGAATTTCTATTAAAAATAAATTGATAAGTTCATGCAACTAGTACTTCAATTCATTAGGTTTAATTGAAAAATGTGAGAATACAGAAGATGCCATTATTAAAAATTAAAAAAAGATACACTTACGAGTATCGATTACCCTTAGCTCTTTCCGTTTTTTGCAAAACAAATATTTCTTTTAAGCATCCCACATCGACTTCCCCTGATTTTTTATAATTTCCTAATATAATTTTACCACGCAGGGAGGAGTTTAATAAGTCGTACAACTCATTCTGAACAAGCACTCTTTCTATATAAATGTCAATGGGATATATGTAAAGATGCAGTGGGAAATATAAGTAGGAGTAAATTCATTATGTTAATGAAATAGGAGCACCTTGAGGAATTTCAGCTTCATTTGCTGCCTGTACAGTAGGGGTTTCTATTTCTACATCCATAGCTTCTATACGGGCTTCTAAAGCTAAATGATATTTATCTATGAATCTTATGAATGTTTGAGAGTAGCCCATTTTCTCTAAAATAATTGAGTCACTCATAGAAAAAAATTCTTCTTCACACATCCCTGTTACAAACAAATATACACATGCACTTCATTCAGCAATTAATATAAGTAATGAATAATGTTAATGATGGTTAGTATATTGAAAAAGTTTGCTTTGAAAAAACTCACTTTTTAAAATAAAGCAGAAATAATCATAATAAAATTAAGGCGAAGTCATAAGGGGAGTTGCAGAATTTGCGAAAAAAATGATTTAAAATTAAACTAAAACGAAAATGAAAAAAGATAAATAAAAGCTCACACTTTAGGAATGAAAAAATAAATCATGCAGGTAACTTCTTTTGAAAAAAAAAAACCATATATATAATTTTTTACTTTTACTTTTGAGACTATACTAAAAATTTGTCTAAATATAACTCTTCAAATTGAGTACTTAGTCTTCATTTTATTAGAGGTAATGTTTACACTGAATTGTAGGTTACCTTCAAAAAAATGTGCACATTCTTGAAATCCATTCACTTGTAAAAACTGATCCATTTTGCTAATGTTTCAGTATACTAATTACTATCAATAACATTGCATATATATATATATATATATATATAATTTTTCGCGGTACGGCAGATGAAGAATACTGTCTTTCCCGCCAAGCGTGTCAGGTGATACCCACAAGTGTGTCCCTTACTACTCCGATAGTAGTAGATACTCTTTTTTGCCAGAGCAGATGCCACTCTCTGGTTAGCGCAGCAGGCATAACCTATAAGTCAGCAGACACTCTTTTTTTCTCTCGGTGTACCCCACAGCACAATGGCAAGGCCGAGAGAATCAACAAGACCATAGAGTCTAAAGTAAGGGCTCTGTTGATTGACTCAGGGTTGCCAGGTTCAATGTGGCCTTTAGCTGCTGATTTTTCCATACACGTTTATAATCGTACGCCGCATAGGGCGAATAACTTTCAAACGCCACTGAAAGTGTTCGCTCAAAATCAGAAACTGCATGTCGAAAGGTTGAGAAGGTTCGGATGTAAGGCATACGTACACTTACCCAATCCGGCTACAAAATTCAGAGAACAAGCTCTCGAGACAGTGCTTGTTGGATATACTAACTCGGGTTACTTGTTATGGCACCCACAATCAGGGAAGTTCATTAACTCCAGAAATGTTGGGTTCAATGAAAAGATTGTCTACAAAGATGACTTTGAACATAAATCAGAAGTAATACAAGTACCTGAATTCGAAAGTCAGAATGAATCAGTCGAGGATCAAGGTGTGGATTTTATGCGTGAGAAAAACAATGAATGTCAAGAAGATTGTGTGAATGAATCAGAGAAAGCGACCGAGGAAATCAGTGAAAATCAGGTGGAAAATAAAGCAAGACGAGGTAGAAAAAGAAAATCAGAAGCAGTGAAAAAATCAGTGGTATTGCCAGCCAAGAGACACCAGCCATCGCGAACGGCCAATGAGAGGAAAGATTATTCCACGTTCGCGAGGACCGGGGAAAAGATGGCTCGAATTGCAGACTCAAGTTTTGCTTACTTTGCAACAGACGACTTGGACAAGTCGACTGTTGTCTTTGAGGGAGATACCGGTAAATATCATCCTGAAGAAGATGAGATCAAATGGTCCCTCCTGGCTATCTTAAATAAGGATCCTAGCTCCTACGAGGAAGCTATGGCGTCCCCAGATAGAGAATTTTGGAAAAGCGCGGTAGAAGAAGAGTTAAACTCAATGCATAAGAATCAGGTTTGGGAACTGGTGGACAAACCAGTGTCTCGTAAAGAAGAGAAGAAGGCTAACATACTGGATTGTAAGTGGGTTTTCAAGAGAAAATCAGAGGTAGACGGAAGGACCACCTACAAAGCCAGACTTGTAATAAGAGGTTTTCAAGATAGAACGCGCTATGAGTTGCTGGATACGTACGCGCCGGTATCCAGACTCCCATTAATCAGAAGTCTGTTAGCTGTAGTGAATAAATATGATCTTGAGGTCTGCCAGATGGATGTAAAAACTGCATTCCTGAACGGTGAACTTGAAGAGAGTAAATACATGAAAATTCCGCAAGGATTAAATGTAAACAATGAAATCAGTGTAACAAAATTATGCAAATTATTGAAAGCCCTCTACGGACTTCCCATAAGTCCTAGAAGATGGAACAAGAGACTTACAGCAGAAATGGATAAGTTGGGCCTCACAAACACGGTTCATGAACCGTGTTTATATACTCGCATAAAAGAAGGGCAGATAGATGCCGCAGTAGTTTATGTAGATGACTTTCTCATAATGTCAAATTCAGTGGAGAGATTAAATCAGATTAAATCAGAGTTAAGTAGAATATTCGAAATGAAAGACCTGGGCGAACCAAAGTCTTTCTTGGGTATGCGTATAATCAGAGATAGAAAAAATCAGGTGTTGGAAATTGACCAATCAGAGTATACTAAGAAAGTATTAGAACGATTCGGGATGGAAAATAGCGTACCCAAGAGAACTCCGATGGAGTCCAGGCCGGTACAAAAGAGAAGAAACGACAAAGCTGGAAAATCAGAGAATCAGAAAGACGCAGTAAACCCTAAAGCACCCTACAGAGAGGCCATAGGGAGTCTATTGTATCTGGCTGGTGGTACTAGACCAGATATAACCTACTCAGTAAACATTTTATCTAGACGTCAGACATCCCCCACGGTAGAGGACTGGGAAGACGTTAAGCGGGTCTTTCAATACTTGCGTGGAACGACTGAGTTGGGGTTAAAATATACAGCTAAATCAGATGGACTTACAGCCAAAACCGACTCAAGCTATTGCGACTGGACAGACTCCACTTCGACAAGTGGATATATAATTTACTTGTTCGGTGATCCAATAGCGTGGCGGAGTCACAAACAATCAGAGGTCTATCGCTCGACAGCAAGTGCCGAGTACGCAGCTATGAGTGAGGCAAGCCGGGAACTTGTGTCTTTGGACAAAGCTCTCCGGGATGTTACAGGTGAGACCACATTGCCATTTGAAATTTACTGCGATAACTCAGCGGCTGTGAGCAACACTCAGAAGGAGGGTTGTCATAAGCTGTGTGATTTTGACGAGGACTTGGCTACTATTCACGCGAACCTTAAATTCCGTGATAGAACGGGTAACCGGCCTGAGTTGTCTGATAAACACGAGGATAAAATTAAACAGCTGGTTGTTAAAGGGGTAGCTAAAGTCTTGTGGATTCCCAAAAGGGAGAATACCGCGGACATATTCACGAAGCCGCTGGAATACGGTTTATTTAATCAGTTTGTTACTCAGATCTTTAAAACCGCAAAATAATCAGATGAATTAATAATCAGAGGTATAACTTGAAAATTATATTATGATATTTTATTTATTTTTCAGCCCGGAGTACAGACAGAACCTGCAGAACAGGGAAAACAGACGACCTCGTCAACAGTAATGAACAGAGGTGGCGGAAACTCCAGAGGGAGAGGACGTGGAGGTTGAGGTCGTGGCTTCGGTCAGCAGAGTGCACAGTAGAAACAACTTCCTGTGTGTACGAATGAAAGTTTAATTTTCTAAAATTAGAGTTTAGATTGTTTGGGTTAGGGCTGTATCTGTTTGAAGAGTAATTAAAATCAGAGGATAGATTTAGATTTAGGAAGATTGAGAGATTTATAACGTTGAAATCAGAAGTTTAAATTAATGTAGAATTGGAAAGCTAGAATTTGAATACTTAATATGTTAGTATGTAAGTTTGAGAAATTAAGATAGAAATCAGATGTGAATTATATCGTTGAAAGCTTGTAGATTGTATAACATGTGTAAAATTTGTAAACGCCCACACGAGTGCCGAGGAGGGAGTGTTGAGTTAAAGTGGTCGGAGACTCGTGTGTGTGGCGCCGCCTGTGCCTGACGCCGACAAGCAAGCGCGGCCTGCGTGGCCGTGGCGGCAGTAGTCGATGACGCAGCAGCGTACGGTACAGACGCGCCCGTTTTTGAGCTTACAGATACCGACTGTATTAGAAAGAAAAACTATATTAAAGTGCCCTAATCAGAGTTTAAAACTTAAATTTTGTTGTGGTCATTAAGATACCCGATCCCAACCATCCTACGCGTTTAAGCCTGCGAAATTAATCCAACATAAAGCATACCAATTTTCCTAGTACCGTGTTAATAATTAATAATAGTGTTGAAAATGTTAAAATGAGAGACTATGTTAGCAGTGATATTTTGTACCTTGCATACTGTATTATGTTTGAAGATCAAGTTGTAAAGATACAGCAACTACTTACCGAACAACCAACATCAGATGTGTTGATAGATTTCTGGATGACCTTGTTACAAAAAAATAAAATTTCAAAAACCTTAATTGTTACGTACTCTGAACAAATTATGAATAATGCTTGTTTTGTTTTAAACTGTTGTACGTTTAAAGAGTACAATTTAAAATTTTATGAATATCTATTAAATCCTCATGTTTCACTACCACAGACTCTTTTTAAAATTGAAATTATCAGTATTTTAATTTCTATGAATGACTTTATGTCTTGTATGCTAAGTATAACTTTCGGAGTAAAAGAATTTTATCAAAAGACAATCATTTTTTTAAGCTTGATAGATAATCTAGCTGAATATGAAAATTTTGTATCTTATGTTCTTATTATTATTCAGAAACCAGTTCATAATGTCTTAGTCGATATTATTGTTAATTACTTAAATAATTTGATGAAAAAAGATTCATTTATAAAAAAGTTAAATTTTTTTAAAGACTTGTTAAATCGAAATGATCTTAATCTTTACAATCATTTAAAATGGAAAGATGATTTCCTCGTCTCGTCATCAACGAACCTGAATAAGTTAACAAACTTTATAGAAAGTATCGAGCAGATAGCACATGAAGCTATAATAGAATATGATCAAACTCAAAAATCTCAACAAGAAACTATTAAAAAATATCTACCAGCTAGTGCGTATTATAGTCTTACATTTTATCAAGGTTTCCTAAAGAAACTATTGACACAGTTTCCATCTTGGACAGACGTGATCGATGAACAAAATAGTTTTGACACTTGGACGAATTCCATTAAAAATCATTTTACTTTGTTCAATTCGAAAAAAATTCAAAACCGCTTGAAGTAACAGATTTTATTCAATTCGATGTTAAAACAACTAAACCTATTTCCCAGAACTGTAGAAGCAACATGAAGCAGTATAAAAAATAAAAAAAAAACAATAAAATTACGAAATCTCAGTATATTAGCATAGATCATAAAACTCCGCTTGGGTATCAAGAAAACTGGAGAGGCAAAAATATTCAAGAAAAAAATTTAGAAAAAGTAGAAGAAGAAGATAATGAAATAGATTCTAGTAGTGATCATTCCCATGGACTTTTAGAAGTTAACGCAAAGAGTGACTGTAATTATGAAAATGTTGATGAAATAATTGATACAAATGAAAATATTGTAGAACGTATGCTTGAAAATTTCTCACAAGTAGAAAATAAGAACAGCAGTTTTAATGATAACAATATGAATGAAGAAGAAGAAGAAGATAATGAAATAGATTTTAGTAGTGATCATTCCCATGGACTTTTATAAGTTAACGCAAAGAGTGACTGTAATTATGAAAATGTTGATGAAATAATTGATACAAATGAAAATATTGGTATGCTTGAAAATTTCTCACAAGTAGAAAATAAGAACAGTAGTTTTAATGATAACAATTTGAATGCTAATACATCGTCTTAGGATAAAGAAATATTATACTCAAATCGAGTCAAATCAATATATTCTGCTTCTAATTTCAAAGTCAATTGTGCGAACGCCGGTAAAGAAGTCGAAAAAAATAAAGACCAACGTGAAGATGCGATTTTTAGTAAGGATGACCCATCAACATCTAATTTCTCATTGAATTCAAGCTCAGATTTACTCACAGAAACTGGTTCTTCCACACTTGTTTGCGTTAGGCATGAACCCCCTGCTACCAAAACAAAAAAAGGGAAATATGTCTAGAGTGCCTTGCTGCGTGCTTATCACAAACAAGCAGCTAGAAAAAATCAAAGAGGCTCAAATGATCTGTTTATTTTGAAAGGTAAAGGATTCTCAACTTCTATCAAAAGAAAAAAATTTTTTTTAGAAGACACTTCTATAATTAATTCAATATGTGAAATTTTTGCTTTTTGTTATAAGAATCTAAATAATTTTCAGTTACTTTGCGACAATCAAACCTGTGATTGTCCAAGTGACCTTTGTTTTTTTTTAAATAATTAGAAGTTTGTGTGAAGCAAGTAATTCCAAATCTTTTAATAAACAAAGATCAATGCTTTTCTATACTTATGCCAAAGTTATAGAGGATAGACTTTTATGTGACGATCCATGCAGAGAATTTTATACAAAAATTTTAAAAAGTCATTACTGTATAGTTGAAAACATTTGGTGTGTGAATGTTTTATTTATTTATTTTTTATTTTGATAAGGGCAAAGATTATATATATATATATATATATATATATATATATATATACTAGGGGGTACCCCCCTGCTCGCTTCGCTCGCCAACCCCCATAAAAATAGTTATAAAATATGGAGTTTTTTGATAGTTAATATTTAACATGTTTTTTGAGTTGAGTTTGTGTATTGAATAAAAGTTCAAACATGTTTAGGTAAAATTGTTGAATATGATTTAAATTGAAAAAAGAAAATTTTATTATTGTGAGTCTAAAAAAATAGTTATAAAAATTAAATAGTAAGTTAAAATACTTCAAGTACTTGAAACATGTAAAATATAATATTTTTAACCGTTTTGAAGTACTCCTTTAAAAAGGGCTTTTAAAATTACGACTCCTCTAGGAAAAGCGCCCTTCAAAGAGGTTAAATATGGAGTTTTTTGATAGTTAAGGTGCTCGTACAGGAGAAGCTCCTATAATTTAAAATCAACTCCTCCGGGAGGAGCCCCTTAAAACATCTTGAATATAAGGTTTATTGACGTTTTAAGGGGCTCCTCCGGGAGGAGCTCTGAAAATAACGGCTCCTCCGGGAGGAGCCCCTTAAAATATGTTGAATATAAGGTTTTTTGAAGGTTTTGAGGTGCTCCTCCGGGAGGAGCTCTTTTTTTTTTTGGCTCCTCCCGGAGGAGCCGTAATTTTCAGAGCTCCTCCCGGAGGAGCCAAAAAAAAAAAGAGCTCCTCCTGGATATAACTATATAATATAGGAAGATATATATATATATATATATACTAGGGGGGGTACCCCCTGCTCGCTCCGCTCGCCAACCCCCTAATTATAATTGATGACTATAAAAATTAGTCGAAACAATACGTAAGCTCTATGTTTGGTAAAATAATAAAAAGACTTAAGTGCTCAAAATCAATAAAAAATAGACACGAGAGTTCAGTTTCTTTACTTACTCATCATAATTTGATTCATAACCTTACCAACCCTACTTAATTTTTCATCTTTAGTAATATAACATATTTTAATCTTAGCCACATTACAGACCTTACTAATTTCACTTGCTTCAAATACCGCACTTAATCCCCAACTCATCTCTTACTCACTCTCCCAACAAACCCTACTCACCTTATTCATTCTGGACCTTCTTCATCTTGGATCTCTAGCTTAAACTGCCCACCCTGAAAAATACTCTAGTGATTAGCGAAATAGTAAAAAATCACGATTATTTTCAAATTTCGCAATCTCGTATAAGCAAGCCTCGATTTTCAGTCATAATACCCCTAGTGCTTCAAAATTGTCGATAATTTTCTGACTGTGTTTTGTTACACATGTGATTTTTTGTCAAACTTGCCCCGCAAGTTGCTGTGCAAAAAAACTGGAGGAAAATTATCTAAAATTTTGAAGCATGAGGGGTATTCGGCTGGATTCTTTTCCCCAGCTGAATTTCAACTCATAGAAATGCTATATTTTACATTTTTGCGGTAATAGTTCTATTACTCTTTGTTTACTATGAATATACCTATGAATACTCATATATAGGTATACACCGCAGAGACTCGGGTCTAACCCAAAAGCTGATTCAAGTAAGTCTAACAATTCAAGTTGCTATACGACTCAAAACGTTCGAATTGGAAATAACCGACAAATTATCGGAATAATTTTAGCCACACCCTTCCGCCAAATGTCAAATGCAGCGTTCCTATTGGTTGGAATTCAGCTCGGGAAAATAATCCACAAAAATTTTTTACAGATTCTTCATGAGATGAACTTACTTCCTGCTTAGTAACAGCTTGCGAAATTGCGTTTAAGCCGATTTATGATTTTGTAGGGGTAGAGTTGGATTCAAAATGATAAACGGCTTTGTTCAGCACCCTCTCATGACAATAAAAAGTATTTAATAAAAATTTCAATGACATTAAATGACATAATTAGAAAGCTGAGCCCAAGACCATTTGATGATATATGATTTTATATGAAAATTCAAATTAGAGCCAAAGTTATAATTTTAATATCTGATCTACCAGCCCACAACCACCTTACCTACACTCTACCCTCCGCACAAACTCGCCTTATCTAACGCGATTTACTATTCTCACCCATATTAAGAACCCTACTAACTATACTTACTTTTTTATCTTCAACTACCTGACCTTATTCAATCTTCTACTGACCTCACTAATTTGAAGTAGTATAGACACACCGGTTTTGGCACACCTGGCAGATCCCTACCTTACCGACCGAGGGTTCGTGTCCGTGCTAAGTTACCGACCGAGGGTTCGTGTCCGTGCTAAGTTGTCCTTGCACACCTGGCAGATCCCTACCTTACCGACCGAGGATTCGCGTCCGTGCTAAGTTGTCCTTGCACACCTGGCAGATCCCTACCTTACCGACCGAGGGTTCGTGTCCGTGCTAAGTTACCGACCGAGGGTTCGTGTCCGTGCTAAGTCGGTAAGGCAGATTCCTACTTTACCGATCAATTGAGCTGTGCCAAATGACCCCGATAATGCTGAGTTCTACATTACCGACGGTCGGTAATTCAGATCAGGGTTATTCCCTTATTGGCTTAGTTTTTATGAATCTGCTTTGCCGACTGTCTTATCTATTTACCATCAGTCGGTAAAGCAGTTTATTGAAACTATTTGAAGCTTTTTGATTCTTTTTGAAACCCTTTTGATACTTTATGATACCCTTTTGATACTATTTGAAACCCTTTTGATACTATTTGATACCCTTTTGATACTATTTGAAACCCTTTCGAAACTATTTGAAACCCTTTCGAAACTATTTGAAACCTTTTCGAAACTATTTGAAACCTTTTCGAAACTATTTGAAACCCTTTCGAAACTATTTGAAACCCTGTCGAAACTATTTGAAACCCTTTTGATACTTTTTGAAACCCTTTCGAAACTATTTGAAACCCTTTTGATTCTTTTTGAAACCCTTTTGATACTTTATGATACCCTTTTGGTACTATTTGAAACCCTTTCGAAACTATTTGAAACCCTTTTGATACTTGATGATACCCTTTTGATACTATTTGAAACCCTTTCGAAACTATTTGAAACCCTTTTGATACTTTATGATACCCTTTTGATACTATTTGATACCCTTTTGATACTATTTAAAACCCTTTCGAAACTATTTGAAACCCTTTTGATACTTTATGATACCCTTTTGATACTATTTGATACCCTTTTGATACTATTTGAAACCCTTTCGAAACTATTAGAAACCCTTTCGAAACTATTTGAAACCCTTTCGAATCTATTTGAAACCCTTTTGATTCCTTTTGAAACCCTTTTGATACTTTATGATACCCTTTTGATACTATTTGATACCCTTTTGATACTATTTGAAACCCTTTCGAAACTATTTGAAACCCTTTCGAAACTATTTGAAACCTTTTCGAAACTATTTGAAACCTTTTCGAAACTATTTGAAACCCTTTCGAAACTATTTGAAACCCTGTCGAAACTATTTGAAACCCTTTTGATACTTTTTGAAACCCTTTCGAAACTATTTGAAACCCTTTTGATTCTTTTTGAAACCCTTTTGATACTTTATGATACCCTTTTGGTACTATTTGAAACCCTTTCGAAACTATTTGAGACCCTTTTGATACTTTATGATACCCTTTTGATACTATTTGAAACCCTTTTGATACTATTTGATACCCTTTTGATACTATTTGAAACCCTTTCGAAACTATTAGAAACCCTTTCGAAACTATTTGAAACCCTTTCGAATCTATTTGAAACCCTTTTGATTCCTTTTGAAACCCTTTTGATACTTTATGATACTCTTTTGATACTATTTGAAACCCTTTCGAAACTATTTGAAACCCTTTTGATACTATTTGATACCCTTTTGATACTATTTGAAACCCTTTTGATACTATTTGAAACCCTTTCGAAACTATTTGAAACCCTTTCGAAACTCTTTGAAACTAATTGATTGAACGATAAGGAGTCTGAAATAAAAACAATATGAAATTTATTTGATTAAATTTATTTTGCGATGGGTACAGTAAATCATAATTATGCAATTACAGTAGAATATATTTATTATTATTTTCTAGAAAAAAATGTTAAGCTTGATTTAAAATCTTGATTACAATCGGATGTTGCTGAGTACGGTTAAAGCTCTATCAAATTTTTATCATCCTTTTTCTTTTCTTCTTTTCCTCGTCTCTTTTAAAAGCTTTATTTTCATAGTTATTTTTTTCCTTGGAGCTTTTTTGCTCGGAATAACTTTTCCAAGCAGAAGTTTTGTCGTCTTCAAGACGCTCGTAGCCATTGAGGCTCTGCTTTTGTCCCATGATGAGTTGAGAATGATCAATTTTAAAAATTAATGTTCCTTTTATACTAAATTTTTTTCTTATAATTCTTTTACATCTCCATTGAGAGGATTGTATTCCACCATCCGGTCGTGCAGTATCAAACAATATGCAGAAGTTTCAGCTGGAAAATTTTCTCTGGCGTCAAATTCCACTCGTACGTCTACTGGAGCACTTTTCAGTGATTCGTTTTGCTTTGAGCAATCGATTATAATGATGGGCAGATGGTTGATGAATGTATTTTTCTTCACAATGGGCTCAGAGTCTTTGTTGTAGTACGATGCTTGAAATTTTGAAAACATTGTGTATAGTACAGAGTACTGGTTTTCAGTGACATTTAAGTTTAAATCACCGTAAGGATAATACTGCGAGTTCAGGAATAACTTGACGTTTCTGATATTGCAGTGATCACAACGACTCGCGTTGACGTTGTTTTGTCCTTTGCGAGCTGTTTGAAAAACAAGAAAAACAAAACGAGGCTTCTCCAATTGATTCGATGTTTTGACTGTCCACACGTGTCTTGATGTTGTTGGAATCATGGGATACTCGTAGAGTTCCCAAGAACGGAAAGTCATGATGATATTTTTCTTCAACTGATTCAAGAGATTTATTTTGAATCTGTCTGATACTGTCACGTATGGCATGAGCCACTCAATTTTTGTCAGATTAACTACACAATTTTCAAAATTTTGATCATTAGCGTCTCCTTGATTTCTTTGAAGTATCGCGTTGAGATCGTTTCTCGATCGATTGAGTATTAATTTGTGGCTGGCGTTGACTACAATTTTGCGATAGTCTTCGGCAAAACCAAAAATCATACTCAAAGGGATCGTTACGTCAAAGTGACCAGTTGTATTTGTTATTCTCTGAGGGTTGGTAGTTGCATCTTCGGCCTCTACGCTCATCCAACCAGCGTTTTCCATCATCAAGCTCTGATTTGGAGTAAAAGATGCCCATCCTTTCATCAAACTTGTCAATCCAACATTTTTGCACTTGTCAATCTCTATGGAATTCAGTTCGTAGCGAGCATCTTCGAAAAGGAAGCAAATACCGCTGTTGACCAATCTCGTGTGTGTAAGAGCATTTCCATTAGCTAGTGTCAATTTGCCAGAGATGTGTAAAGAACTTTGAGATGGTAAAAGACACAAGTCTTGATGTTGAATTGAGATCCTTTTGTATCCTGGTGGTACAGCAAGGAAGAATTCGTGAATCGTGTGAACTTTCCGTCCGTTTATATATGCTCCAGATGTAATACTGCACTCGATTCTCAAAGCGTTAACTTTGAGAATTGACACGTGCAAGTCTGAACTATGAAGAGTATCCGGAGGAAGAATTCGTTGAGTAAAACCCAACAATGATGCAATAGAATCTTGAGGTTCAAAATTGATTTGATGAGTACACTTGATCTGACTGCGAAGAGTGTTGTTATTAGGGGTTAGACTTAAAGTTATTTCTTTTGGATT
Organism: Encarsia formosa; assembly: GCA_038277355.1. Lineage (NCBI taxonomy): Eukaryota > Metazoa > Arthropoda > Insecta > Hymenoptera > Aphelinidae > Encarsia > Encarsia formosa. The sequence goes on along the minus strand of CM076185.1, from coordinate 18,378,580 downwards.
TAGAGCTTCCTGTAAATACTTTTCGATATCCTCAATTTCGTAGCTACCGGTAGGTAAAATAATTTCTTCTTCACCAACGTAAAATTTATTGTGACCTGTGTCAATGTTTGGAATTGAATTGAAAGTCAAAAGCTCAATTAAGCTTAGAGCGTAGTTTTTTGAAGAAGATAGTTCAATTGGTGGGAAAAAATGGGTTTCTAGAACCGATGAATTGCCCGACAAAGTAAGAGTTAATGAGTTATCCATGCTTGCTAATCGAAGAATGAAGAAGTTGAGTAAATGTTAACTGTTTATATAGCATCACAAAGAAATTTTAAACAAAGATGACCACAATTAAAACTATTAAAATCTTGATATCTCTCGTAATTGTACTTGACGCTGTCAAGTCCAAGATAAATCATAAGCTCTATGGGTGGTTGTAAGTCTCCGAAACTATCAAAATAGGTCACATCACTACCACACTTTTTGTATGCAACCCAATGAGTTCCAGGTCCAGCGTCATTATCTAAATTAACTACAGCTCTTTCGGTATGATACGGTTTTTTAGGTAGCTTATCCTTCATGAAGACTCCTCGAAAATGAGGGATCTGGAGTTCTTTGGCAAATTTTAATATGTCAAAGTTGGTTAGTGCTTTTTTCGGCAACTCGTCGAACTTTTTTTTAATCCTCGTCCTGGTTTCAGGTACAAGCCCAGACCTTTTTTGTACGGTCTGAGGTAGAGTCCTTTACCCATGGCTATGGCTTCCATAGTCTTGTTGTGTCTTTGGGACTCTTCGAGTTGTCGTTGAGCAGCTTTGGCACCGTTGATAGCTTAAGCAACTCCAGCAGCCCCCCCAGCCAGCGCTCCTGTAGCACTCAAACCAGCAAAAAGGGGAACCAAAAACGGAAGGTATACTCCCATTTTAGAAGGAATTGGTAAAACTCGTGAGACTTGAATGTTCTTTTTACCGCCTGCATTTTTAACTACTTCTCGAGCTTTTTTTAAAGCTTGCCGAATAACCTCTTTAGCTTTTTTATCCTTGATTCCTGCGATGGATGCAGCCTTGGTAACTTTTTTTAAAGTTACTTTTCGCTTTTTCAAACCCATCCCAAGTTTGTTCTTGAGTTTCATGGTGTTGGTGACTGCGTAGGCTGATGCTCTTTCACCCAAACTAGCGTCTGTTGCCTTGACTCGTTCCCAAGCTTTGTCGGCGAGCACTCTGTCAGCAGCGTTTCTCGCTTCGATGTTGTTTCGATTCTTCGAATAAGCAATGTCGTGTTCTTTACAAGCAGCGTCTAGTGGATTAATACCTGGGTCTCCTCGGGCAAGACGTTTCTTCAGCTTCGTCCCAGGACCACAGTACTGGTATCCAGGAATATGAAGTTCGAACGGTAACTTGTTTATCAGCGAATTAACCACACCTCTGCCGGTGCGCTTCTTATATATGATCATCCTGAAGGTCAAAGTTGAACTAATCTCAAAAGGTATAAAAGCCCCTATTTATACTCGGGTATTCAGTAAACTCGTTGATCTCAATCAGTAAACAGGGACTTTGTTGAACAGCCTTCAAAACTTCCCGTAGAAAACTTTGAATTTATCGAGGAGAAAAAAAGCAAACGACATGGAAATTTGCTACCGGATAGTATACGTGCAGTTTTCTGCGGACCTTCGAACTGCGGTAAAACGAACACTCTCCTGACACTCGTAACCCATCCGAATGGATTGCGATTTGAAAACGTTTACGTGTATTCAAAGTCCTTGTATCAACCCAAGTATAAATTTCTCAAGACTCTTTTGGAACCCCTAGAGGGTATTCAATACTTTCCATTTGGAGAGCACGATGAAGTCGTGTCTCCTGATGACGGTCTTCCAAATTCCATCATTATTTTTGACGATATTGCTACTGAAAAGCAAGACAACGTGAGGGCATTTTTCTGCATGGGAAGACATAAAAATGTAGACTCTTTTTATCTCTGCCAATCGTACGCTCGAATTCCAAAACATTTAGTTCGAGACAACGTTAACTTATTAGCAATATTCCGACAGGATGAAACGAATATAAAACATATTTACGATGATCACGTAAACACAGATATGACCTACAATCAGTTTAAAAAATTATGCTCAACTTGTTGGAATAATGGAAAGTACGAGTTTCTCGTCATCGATAAAGATAGAACTCTGAACAACGGCAGGTATCGCAGAGGTTTTGACTGTTTTGCTATAAATACTTCAGATTTAAGCTAAATTTTTCTATTCAAAGTAAGCCTTTGAACAGTCAACATGGCTGATCTTCTAAAAGAAAGAGATGTTCTTCGCAGACTCGTGAAAGCTCGCGATGCGATCAGACGTAAATATAGTTTATTGAAGTATAACAAAGCTAACGCCGAGAAAAAACTTACGGATACCTTCAAACCACTCATCGATCCTCTTCAAAAGATTGCCCTGCAAACTAATCAACCTATAATTGTCAAAAATAAAATAAAACTAAAAAAGAGAAAACTTGGAAGCGATCTCGAAGATGATGATGATGAAATCGATTATGAAACTGCTGCTGAAAGTGATGAAGATTTGAATGAAACAATTATAGAAGATTCCTCACTTAATAAAACAATTATAGAAGATACTTCGTCAAAAACACTGGTCGAAGATCAATTTGACATCCAAAATCAACAAGATTTAGACCTTATTTACGGTTTAAGAAAGGAAGGTGATCGGTACTTACTTGGAAATACTCCGATCAATTTTAAAAGTGATCATATTGAAATTGGTCATGAAAAATATCCAAAAACTAATGGTTTGATGGAATTAATTTCACATATTCATCCTGATTTAAACAAAGTTAGCGCTGATGACAGAAAAACATATAAAAAAATCTTAGAGACAACTAGTGTCCATAGACTCAGATTTGATCCAAATCAACCGATTCGAACTCACAGGAGCAGTAAATACGTGAATGTTATAAAGCCATTGTTTGAAGCCAGGGGATCTGGAGTTTTACCAAAATTCAAAATAGTAAAGAAAAATACTTTTTTAACCTTGTTGATCACAAGTAATAACTTGTCTCCCTCCGACGCAAGCCAAAAGAACGAAATGTACTCCCTGCGCCATCGACCAACGCGCACCCGGCCTACTGCATGCCCTCGCTAGCGCTCGGGCCGCAACATGGCGGCCGGCTGCGTGTCGGCCGCTGGCGCTTCGGGAGTACATTTCGTTCTTTTGGCTTTAATCGGAGGAAATCAAGTTATTTTTTGTGATCAACGGACTTTAAAAAAGTGCATATATCCCTCAAGACTAAAGTTTGCTGAGGAGGCCCACGTATTTGCAGCCCTCGACTTCGTCTCGGGCTGCAATGACAGCGGGCCTCCACTGCAAACTTTAGTCCCTCTGGGAATAATATACTATTACCGACTACAGATACTGGGATGATCCAAATGAGTTGGTCGATCGCTTACGATTGCTAGTAGCTGAAAGAAATGCTGGTAACTCAGCTCATAACAACGAGATCCTCTCTATAATCGAAGAGCTTCGTGAAGCTGGGTATATATATTGAGGTTTTAGCTCAACGCTTATCATTGTCAAGATGAGTGTCAACGTGTTTGGTCATTCACTGAGTTCCAAAGAAAACACTCGCGGACCACCAGGAATTGGATACAAGTTAACTTTGGATGGTCAGTTTGATGTAGAAAACAAACGATTATGTAACTTGGCTGCGCCAACTCAGGAAAAAGACGCAGTCAACTTGGAAACTCTAAGGCAAATCATTCACAATGAAGAGCGTCATTTGATTGAAATAACTTCGAAATTGCGAAGTGATGTCGACAGTTTGACTACGATAATGGAAGCCCATAGAGATGAGATTGACCAGCAGATTATGAGTATAAAAGTCCAGCTCGACAGGGTTCAGGAATCATTAGCATGGAAGACAAACGACGCGTAGTCGTGGACGAGCTCCACAAACCAGCTAGACGTAACTATACACGTCGAAAGTTTGACATGCGAGATATCGACGAGACTTGGCAAGCTGATCTTGTAGAGATGCAACCATACTCGAGGGAAAATGGAGGTTACAGGTATTTGCTGACAGTCATCGACGTCTTTTCTAAGTTTGCTTGGGCTCAGCCGGTAAAACGGAAAACTGGTCCAGATGTAAGCGAAGCAATGGAGAGTATACTTCAGCGAGAAAGAATTCCAAAAAAATTACAAACAGATAAGGGTAAAGAATTTTACAATTCAATATTTGAAGGGCTTATGAAGAAATACAAGATCAAGCTCTACTCGACCTACAGTAATCAAAAAGCTTCGATCATCGAACGGTTCAATCGGACATTGAAAACCAAAATGTGGAAAAGATTCAGTTTAAATGGAAGCTTTAGATGGTTGGACATGTTACCTGAACTAATTGATACTTACAATAATACAAAGCATCGAACTATCGGGATGAAACCCAAAGACGTCATCAGCCGAGATCAAATCATCGATCGATTCAAGAGTATTGTGAAAAAGAAAAAACCGAAATTCAAAGTTGGCGATAAAGTACGTGTAAGCAAGGCTAAACACGTGTTTGAAAAAGGATACACTCCCAATTGGACGACAGAAATATTTACAGTGACAAGAGTAGCTCGAACCAATCCAGTAACCTATCACTTGAAAGATTATCAAGATAAACCAATCAAAGGAGGTTTTTACGAGCAGGAACTTTTGATGGTCAAGTATCCAGATGTGTATCTCGAAGAGAAAGTTCTTCAAAGACGTGGTGACAAAGTCTTGGTCAAATGGTTAGGTTTTGATAAAAAGCACAACAGTTGGATAAATAAAAATGATTTGTAAACTTTAATCAAGTATAAAATAATTCTGAATAAAATGATTTGTAAACTTTAATCAAGTAATTTTAAATAATAATAATAATAATTAATTTTGAATAACAAGTAATTTTGTATAATTATTAATTTTGAATAGTTATTCAGAATAAATTAATTAGTAAGATATTAGAAATAAAAAGTCATTTAGTTATAGTAAATTTGTGTTTTTATTAATAAATTTGATCCTTTCATAACCCAAATATTTTACATACAGATTAGAAAAATGCATTTCAGCCTCTAAGTTTCTATACAATGAATGATCTATTTCAAAAGTATTTTGGAATCTGAATGATGGAATATGGATCTCAATTCCACCATCAATGGTAACTTCAATTACAGATCCAAAAAATGTTTTACGTCGATTTAACATTATTACTTTATAAATTTCATTAACGTTTAATTTCGATAAATTTTTTTCAATAAAATAAGCTTGAGAAGCAATACAATTAATATAAGTTAAGTCAAACATACCTAAGAACTAAACTGCACACACTTATCAGTATAATTTAAGAATAATTCACGCTTTTGAACAGTCTTAATTAAATTATTGCAAAGCTCTTCGTCGGCTACTAAAGCCCTGGACACTCAGGTAGGCAAAAATATCTGTAGCTCGTCGTCGAGCTCTGCTACCAGCTTGTCGCCGTACCTGGTGGAGGCCTCCTTGATCCTGGTGACAAGGTAGCGGTGAGTCGTATCAAGTTCGGACACCTTCTTCGTCGGCAATCCTCTGGCGATTTGATTGAGCTTAGCAAAATCCATGCTGAAATGAGAACCAAGAGGTTAAATTTCAGGTCAAAGGAATATCAAAGCTTATCATAAAAAGTAAAAACTCTTACCTCACTGTTGCTTGGACGTCGGTGGCTGATCACAGGCACTACTGAATCGAGCTGGGCGAGAAGCCGCCTTATGTAGAGATCTCCCCTCCACTTCCCCCACCACTTGGACTTCGTCATCAGCCGGTAATGCAGATTCCTTGACTTCTACTTTATCAGCCGTTGGTAATGTAGATCCCTTGATTTCCTCAATCTTGCGGTGACCCCAGGGTAGAGTGTCGGTCGAACCAGGAATCAGGAATCGCTTGGTATCGAAAGGGCTCAAGGCAACCTTTTTCATTTTTTCGGTGAATACCACGTGGAGCCTTGAGCGGATGTTAAGTTGCTCCCTTTTCTCTTTTTCACCATCCATTAGGCACCTGAGGTAGTCGTCGAACGTGATGGTGGTTTTGATGACGTTGCTCTTGACTCCTTTCGATTTCTTGATTTCTTCTTGACTTTCGACCCTTACAGAGTACATTTTACTCCTAAGGCCCACGAACTCAGTCATCAGGTTTCCGTTGCACTCGTCTTTCTTTACTCCAACCTTTTTCTTATTTTCAAGGTTGGGAGTAACGCCAAACTTGTTGTCGGCGGGGTAATCCGAGGTATCGAACTCGTGCCAGTCATCTTCCATCATTTTGTAGATGTCTGCGTCTTTGATCTCGTAGATAAGACTGTCTGTGTCCGTGTAGAGTAGCTTGCTCTTATCACCGAGCCGATTTTTGATGTAATCGTAATGAAACCTATAAACTACGGTCTTGGACAAGTCCAAGACACTTAGACCAACGTAAATAGGTTTCATCATCGTAACCTCGGTTAGCGCAAGCTCAATCGCGACCAGATTGCTTTTGAAGATCGATTGGCTTTTAAGGTTTGGTCTGGCAATGAGCGCCTCAGCGCCGTGCACACCATCCCAGTGAGTGACCAGCTTGACCTTGACCCTTTTGCGCTCGTTCTCCATGGTTTTTCCGTACACTGCGTTATTGAAGAGCTTGAACAGGAGCTTCTCGAACTCGTTCTTTGCGTTTTTCCTCTTCTCACTGTTGAAGTCGATGTAGCTTTTGAGCCACGGGGTTTGACGAAAACTGATAGCCTTATGGATTTTCTTGAGAACCATGCCGTGATCCAAGGCTTGCTTGAGTGCCCTGTAGTGGATAACGTAGTTTTCTTTGGGGTGTAAGGTCGTCATCAATTTCTTGTCCTTGGTGTCTGGTGCAGCACGGTGCTCGGGACAGAAGGGCAGATCCTTGTGCTCCTCGTGATACTCCTCAGGATAATCGAGATCGACTTCAAGGATGTAGCCGTATTCATTATCATCGGGAACATCGAAGAAGTTCTTTGTGATCTCGCACCTGTAGGAGTCGACCCACTGGAAACTGTCAACAGGTAGCGCTTGCGTCATGGCCCAGCCGTACAGGTTATTGACGTCGTAGTACATCAGGTACTTCGTCTCTTCGTCAGGGTTGAACTCCTGCATGTAAGGGTTATTGGCTTTAGCGTACCTGTTGGAGCACTGGCTAACTCCCCCTCGGATGCCTTTCTCCACGAATAAGAGCATATCTGGATCGGTGAGCAACTCCAGCTTGACCTGGGTCTTCTTGAGCATTGCATCCCACGTGAAGCCAGGAGTCGTGTAGTAGTGGGCGGGGTCAAGTCCATAGGCATCTTCGGATATGCAACTATCCCTGAAGTTTTCAAAGACATCGGCGAGGAGAAGAACGTCAGTTTGGAGGTACAAGTCCGAGTAGTCACCGAGAGTCTTGATGCCAAAAGTTTCCCAGACGTTGGTGGCTCGCTCGTAGTCTTCCTCGGAAATTTCACTGTTGTTGAGGGTGCTGTTGAAGGCTTCTTTTGGTGGAAGTTGAGGCTCTTCTAACGACTCGAGTGATGTCACGTGCTCGTAAGGAAAAACACCCTTCTTCTTCAGCAACTCGATTTTGTCAGGGGTATACTCATTTCCAAGGATGCGGTCGGTCACTTTGTGCTTATTCAGGTAGTTGGCCAGTTTTTCCAGGGACGAAGCCATGAATCGATAAGAATCGATGAACCTAAAGCTGATTTTGCTACCCGCGATTTTCTTCGTAAAAGAAATATACTTTTCTTTGGTCAAGGATAGCAAAGTGACGGACCCCTCGAAGGCGTTGGACAGTTCTTCTATGATGAAGTGGGCGTCGTAGCCGCTGAGGTTGTGGAAGACCACGGGAATAACTCTGGAGTCCTGGTAGTTGATATTGCAGCCATTGTGCTCTGGACCACGGTACCTGGGGGAAAAAACCATTAATAAAATATAATCTATAGAAAGAGATTGAATGAAAATAAAAGAATGGTCAAGTAACTTACTCTCCAGTGAAGTGACAGTGATCCCGAACCTTCTTGTCATTTTCCGTGAATGGTCTTCGGCAGATATGGCACTCTTTGGCGCTGTTGTACTCGATGATTTGTTCCCTGGTCAAAGGCTTCATTTTCTGCGGGTTCTCATAAAATTTTTCCAACTTCTTGGCATGTTCGAGCAGCTTATTGACGAACCACGTAGCAGGCTTCTCATCTGCTTCAGATTTTCTTCTGTAGATCTCTCGAATTTCGAAAGTGAATCATCGAAACTGGATTTGAGGTAGTAAGCGATACTAAATGGCTCATGCTCTTGCTGAACTCTATCATTTTCGTCCTGAACAGGTTTCAACAGTCACTCAATGTCCGCGTAAATAACAAAAGAAGCACGTTCATGATACTTGTAGTGCTTGAACTCCAAGGTGTTGGTGTACTTGTTTGGTAAATTCACTTTACATTTGTTCATTTTAATACAATTCACGGTATGGTCAAGAAGCTTGTTTTCCGTACCAAAATAGTGAAAACATCGATCACAAAAGTGTTTCTTGTGACTGTCAGTACTACACTGTGCACCAACGAGTCCAGATAAATTTTTAATCCAAATGTAGTGGACATTTGAGGGTCTTTCAGGAACAAACTCATCTTCTTCGTAGTATCTTTCTTCTACGAAGAGAAGATTCACATGTTTCTCTTTCTTCTCCGAGGTCAAGTAGCACGGGAACACTTTGAATTTACCGTCTTTTTTCTCTAGCATGAACAAGTTAACCGAAAGCCATGGATTTAGTTTTTCAAACTTAGAAATATCAGTGGGTTTCACTGGAAACTGTATGTTACCAAATTTGAGCACATCTTTGTAGTTTTCATACTTAATTACTCGTTGACCATTTCTTTTGACAGGGTAGAGTGCAGAGAGTATAGCCCACTTAAAACACTCGTTATCTGTTTTATTTTGCACATTAACACAAGATCGTTTACTTTTTAGTCCAGCGGGAAGAGGGATGTACGAGCTGCCACGCAATGGATTCAATTTGTTAATATTCAGGGTCAAGTTCATGATTGAGTGGAGAATCCAACCAGAATCTCGCTCTTGAAACTCTTCAAGGTCTCGGAGAACTGGTTGCTGGATGTGCTCCTTGTACCAATCAGAATGGGGCGTTGTGAGGTATATCTCCTTAGCCTCGGTGTTATAGTATTTGATTTCTTTGATCTCATCATTGTCTGGATTATACTTCTCGAATTCGGCTGCCAAAACACCATAAACCTTGACTGAATTGTGCTCCTTGAGCGAAACATTGATTTGACGTATAAATTCAGCCTCGGATTCTTCTAAAAATAGTTTAGGATCGGTGTGTTTTACGTTGGAGATGGCACCAGTGCGAATCCTCCTGTCGAAAGCCGATTGAATATCGTTCCAGACCACTGTGGGTTGTTGTTCTTGCACTCCAGCACCACTTTTTACACAGCACTTCATGCGGTTATGGATCGAAAATAGAAGTCCAATGGTGTTCTGGATCTTTGATCGCTCAGCGACACCAAAGCCTCTGCAGCAAAGCAAGTTTTGCAAGCCCTTGATTTGATTTGGGAGCAGCTCGTCAATAAATTCAAGGGTATCTTGCTCTGACATTCGGTCATCCTGCATGAGTTTCAATGCTCGTTGAAACGATGAGACAACCTCGCCAAAGTCCAAAGGTGACAGTGGTGGCTCCATTTTTCACAAAATATGTACACTTAAAAACTACTATGCACACTTAAAAACTATTTATAAATACTACTAAAAAACTATTTATAAAATATTACTGAATAAACTAGACTACTGAAAAACTATACAAAAATTTACTGCACTGGTATATGATTTTAGAGGTGTTCACTCGATTGTTGCAAGAGAAATACTGAGGAGACACCCTCTGCCTGCTCCTCTATTTATTCTAATTCTGAGTGAGATGGAGGGGGGGGGAGCTTAATCAAAATAACTGCAAGGATCTGTTTTATCAACAGATGATATGGTAGAAATCAGTATTACCGACTGATGATAAAATCTGTTTTATCGACTGTCGGTAAAGTAGTTCCGAGATGAACAGTATAAAAGAGTTTCCGAACATTACTGAAGCTCAGTATTCATCGAGATGGAGTACATTGTGGATGTCCAAGGCTTCAAGAGACCTGTGAACGCTTTCACGTTCAAAGAGGTTGCAATCATACCTCTCGAAGAAGACGCTGTTCCCCAGGTCTTCCTCTTCGAGCCTCCGTACAATTGGAACTCTCTTTCGAAAAGGTACCAGTGCGAGAACAAGTGGGTGGCCATGAACTACCACGGAATACCCTGGGAAGCTGGTGACATCCCGTACGCTGACGTCCAGGAGGTTCTGAGATCTGCTCTCAAGGACGCCACCAGGGTATGGGTCAAAGGTCACGAGAAGATGCAGTGGGTTGGAAGACTTGTGCCGAATGTTCGAGATCTGGAAGTACTTGGCTGCCCTTCTTTGACCAAGCTGGCCAATAATAAGAAATGGTGCACGAATCATTCTTTATGCTTCAAACCCGTTTGCGCTGCATCCAACGTCGAAGTTCTTTGTGAATGGGTTCTGAACCGTAATCAATCAATTGACGAAGTTGATAATTTAAAATAATAGTAAAAAATTGTAATTTAGAAGTAATTTAAAATAAATAAGAGTTAAATTTACATTCATGTCTTATTATTTACTTACCTAAAAAAAAAAAAAAAAAAAAAAAAAAAAAATTAATTGATTTCTTCCTTACCGATGGTCGGTAAACACCTACTTTATCTATTGTTGCTAGGGAAAATAAAGAAAAAATCATTAATTAAGTTTTTACTTTTTAATTTATCAAAAGTATCAAAATTACAAACTAAATACTTAAATCTATCAAATTAAATTCTAAAAACTACAAGAGTTTCAAATTTGCACATTTTCAAAATACAAGTCACAAAATTATTACAAATTAAGCTAAAAAGTATATGTTTCAAAATATAAAATTATTACAAAAATTAAGCTACTAAACTTTAATCTTTAAAATTATCTCTTACAAAACTAAAGCTGATTTTCAACCGCGTCTGGGTACCTATTTTTACTTTTTTACCACTAATGGCTTATTTTTTAATTTTATAATCTTAATTGCCGTGCTTGGACGTGGTTGTATCAACTTTAGTTTTTTATTTGGAGGTGGTTTGTTAAGTAATATTTTGGCTTTTATTTTCTCTATTTTTTCTTCATTTTCAACTACTTTACGTTTTAGATCTTTCACTCTGTCATTTTTGCTCATATTTTTCACGCCCTCACTCTCACTTTCATCACTATTACACAAATCAATCATTTTAGGCTCTGCTTTCTCTTCAATTATTTCTAGAATCTCCATGCACTCTTCTTTGTCTTCTTTTTCATCTTTTTCACCACCCTCTTCTTTTTCATCTTTTTCTTTTTTATCATCATCATCATCATCACTTATTTTAAGATCATCATTTAGTAATGTGAAAAGATCTACTGGTTTATTAGAGTCATGTAGTGAAGTTTTTCCAACGTTATCACCTTCCAAGTCATAATACAAATTTTTTCTTACCTTATCTAGTCTTCTCTTTTTTACCTCATTTTTTCTCGTTTTATTTCCTTTTGTAACTTTATTTTTTTCGTTTTGCTCAGCCACTTCTAGCATCAGTATATTTTCTTTGTTTTCTTCTTTTCGTTTCATTTCATTGTCTTTAAAGTCAAAATAGTTTTTTAAACTCCTCTTTGCTTTTTCCATAGCTTTTTTTCTATGTCTCCTCTCAATGTCTTTTCTAATTTGAACTTCACCTTCTATTACTTTTTTTCCTTCTTTTTCTAATTTTTTTAAATTATTATTTTTGTTTTTGTTTGCTGCTCTTTTTGGTTTAGCTTGTGGAGGTCCTGGTAGTGGTGGTGAAAACCTTTGAGGCTGATCTGAGACTTGGATCTGAGACTTCTGAAGCAGTGGTGGTCGTGATGGTGAGGGTCCCTGGGAGAGTGGAGGCAGAGAAGGTGGTGGTCCCTGTGGCAAAGGTAGCTCCTGGGGTAGTGATGGTGATGACCCCTGTGGTAGTGGTGGCAATGTTGGTGGAGGTTCAAGCGGCAATGGTGGCTGAGGTGACGAGACTGAAGAAGGTGGGGGTCCCTGGGAGAGTGGAGGCAGCGATTGTAAAGGCCCCTTTGGCAGTGGTGGCTCCTGGGGTAGTGTTGGCAATGGTGGCTGAGGTGACGAGACTGAAGAAGGTGGTGGTGGTGGTGGTGAGCCTGAAGGCACCAGTGGTTCATGTACCAGCTGCTCGAAATTCTGAGGAAGTGTCTCGTTGAATCTCAATAAATCGTCAAAACAAAATGGATCCAATTCCTCTGGAACTGAGACGGGAGGTTGAAGCATTGCCTCAACAATGCACGGAGCATGGCAGTGGGTTATGACCAACGTCTGAAATAAGAAAAAAAAAAATGATTAGTACATTAAAATAAATTTTAATCATTTGAAATAAATTTTTTTTTTAACTTACCACGTTGTTAGAAGGCTGTTGTTGACATGTGCTACAAGGGCCGCAGTAGCTACACTGCACATGAATGATCTGAAAAAAGAAAAAAAAAAAAATTGTCACTTAATATTATGAAATATTATGAAATCAAGAACTGCATTAACATCGATAAATTCGAAAACTGCATTACCGATAGTCAATAAGGCAGATAACTACTTTGCCGACAGTCGACCATACAGGTATCTGCATTACCGACTGTCACCAAGGTAGAAATCTTCATTACCGATGATTAGTAATGTTGAGTTCTACTTTATCGACAGTCTGTGATGTCTTAAAGAACAGAAGAGTTGAGAAAGTTCTATAAATGGAAAATTCCAGAACTTTCTCGAAAATACTAGACATGAAAAGTTCTAGAAAAAAAATTCTAGATTTCGAAGTTTCTTGAATATTCGAGAAAATACTAGATTTGGAAAGTTCTAGAACTTCCCTTAAAGTTTGAGATTTAGAAATTCTAGATATGGAAAGTTTGAGATTTAGAAATTCTAGATATGGAAAGTTCTAGATTTGAAAAATCTGAAACTACAGAAGTCGAGAAAGTTCGAGAACTTTTCCAAAGGAGTTACTTGAAAGATCTGGAAAGAGAAAAGTCTAAAGAGTCTGAGAAACAAAAGAACTTTGAGAAACTTCCAGAGCTTTCAAGATGTTCTATAATAATCATGATACTTACAGTTGGAGTTTCCATGTCGAGAATCTTCTAATACAGGATTTAAATGACACTTTAAGACTAATCTAGAAAATACACAACTAGACTAAAAGACTAAATCTTAATCCTATTGACTAGGCACCATCTCATTGAGAGCTGCGAAGGAACTGAGCTCCGGTTCCGCGAGCGCTCGTATTTATCCTAACAGCAGGGAGTAGAGGGCGCTACTTGGCACCCCCACGCCAGGCCTTAATGTTGGTAAGGTAGGTTGCTCGGTCGGTAAAACAGTTTTTTTGTCGAGTGAGTTAGCTCATAATTATTACTGATTGTCGATAAGGTAGATTTCTACTTTATCATCAATCGGTAATGTAGAACTCAGCATTATCGGGGTCATTTGGCACAACTCAATTGATCGGTAAAGTAGGAATCTGCCTTACCGACTTAGCACGGACACGAACCCTCGGTCAGTAAGGTAGGGATCTGCCAGGTGTGCCAAAACCGGTGTGTCTATACTACTATTTGATTAACTTCAAATACCGTATTTTATCCTCCAAACTTATCTCACCCAATCTACGAACAAATCTTACTTACCTTATTCATCAACTCAGTCACTAACTTTAAATATTGAGAAAGCTCTATTAATATTTTTAAGTGCAATAACAAACCCTTCCCACCTCATCTCCCCTTCCACGCTCCTCCCCCATAACCTCCGCCTAACCAACCTCATCTACCTTACCAACCGGGTCCGACTGAAATGAATAGCTCTCACTCAACTAACGTATTTCGCTTATCTAACCAGCTCGCTTGAGATTGCGCAAATCTGCCCACTAAAGTGTCCCTTGATTACCCGGAAAAATTTCTCGTACGGCACAAATTTTAATTTCTAAGTAAATGTTTTATATCAAAAAGTAAACATTGGTATAAAGGTAAGGTTTAGATTTAAAAAAGTTTGTTTCAAATTGAAATAAAAAATTTTCAAATGAAATTCATTATTATTTATAAATTACTAAAATTAATTATTTATTTTTTTGATAATAAAAGATACTATATTTCAGTAAAAAATTTTGAAAAAAAAGGGATCCAATATTTTTGACGAAGATCCAATTTGGGGGATCAAAAAAGTGCGATATTTAACTGTGTTTTGACCGTGTTTTTAAGAATTTCAGATTTTTGAAGATCCAACTTGGAGAATCCAATTTATGGGATCAGAATAAAAAACGGAAATATAATATAGAGAGATCAGAATTTTTAGATGTTGATAATGAAACGTATAATTGTCCATGAGAAAAAAATTTTGTTTTTAAATACAAACCTACTTCATTAAAACTTTGTCCTTGAGATTTATTAACTGTCATTGCAGAAGTTAAAATAATTGGAAACTGTTTTCTATGAATTATAAATGGATAACTTGAATTTTCATTGGTACTTAAACTTATTTCTGGAATAAATACTACTCTCCCTATTTTTTCACCTGTAGCTTCAATATTATGTTCATATAAATTTGTTATTTTCAATCTTGTTCCATTGCATAGACCATCTTTTTTACTTAGATTTCTAATTAACATTACCACTGCATTTTTTTTAAATTTTAATTCATGGGTCGAAAGCCCGTCATTTACTGAATTTAAGTATTCAATTGGATAATCTAAACATATATTTGAATCAGTTTGATCTACTCCGTAAATATAATATGTCTATACTGTAATATGTTTTACTTGGTCCATTTAATATGTTTAATACTTTTCTGTTTAACATTGCAACATTTTCATTTTTTGGAGCTAAAATAACTTTGTTTAGATTATTATTTTCATTTATATCTCCAAAAATTGAATTGCAAACATCTTTACTTTTCCATTTCATAGGTATTTTAAAATTTTCAATTTCACCTTCTCCTATTTTTAGTAATAAATTAGAAAAGATTTTATCTTTACATCTCCCCGACAGGCCATCGCAGAGCGGGCTAGAGCCTGGGCCGTACGCGCTGCCCTCTTGCGAGTACGGGGTCCGGCCGGGCTGAACCTCTTAGAGGGCACGTGAAAAAAATAAAAATGAAACGCGGCGCGAGTCTGGGCCAGCCAGGGCTCCCCGATTTGCTGCTATATAGATATACAACTCCATGCATAGGACTTGTTTACGTCACTAAGGTTAGAAAAGAAACAAGTTACAATAGGATCTTATTCTTACTGATTTATACATTTCAGTAGCACTGATTGGTAATTATTGATTAGTATTTTTTTTACATATTTAAGTTAATTTTTTGTAAATCAACCGAACAAACAGGAATGACAGGGATCCCTGTTGTATAGCCACAAGTAAAATGGACTTAGCAAATTTTTTTATCTTTTGCTAAATATTATAACATTATGAAGTCAGGGTGGACACCGGGTGCAACTGGTGATGATAACGCCTCGGAGATGATTTCCACAGGAAGTTTTGACTCCGGAAGGGTCAGGGTGGACACCTGGCGTACCTGGTGATGATAACGCCTCGGAGATGACTTTCCCAGGAAGTCTTGACTTCAGAAGGGTCAGGACGGACACCTGGTGCACCTGGTGATGATAACGCCTCGGAGATGACTTCCCCAGGAAGTTTTGACTTCAGAAGGGTCAGGACGGACACCTGGTGCACCTGGTGATAATAACGCCTTGTAGATGATTTCCCCAGGAAGTTTTGACTCCAGGGGGATCAGGACGGACACCTGGTACACCTGGTGATAATAACGCCTTGTAGATGATTTCTCCAGGAAGTTTGAACGCCAGGAGGGTCAGGATGGAAACCCAGTGCACCTGGCGATGATTACGCCTCGGAGATGATTTCCCCAGAAAACCATCTCTGAGGCGTTATTATCACCAGGTGCACCAGTTGTCCGTCCTAACCCTTGTGGAGTCAAAACTTCCTGGGGAATCATCTCTTAGGCGTTATTACCACCAGGTGCACCAGCTGTCCGTCCTGACTCCTCTGGAATCAAAACTTCCTGGGGAAATCATCTACAAGGCGTTATCATGACCAGGTGCACCAGGTGTTCATCCTGACCCTCCTGGGATCAAAACTTCCTGGGGAAATCATCTCCGAGGCGTTTATATTATCACCAGGTGTACTAGGTGTCCATCCTCACCCCCCTGGGATCAAAACTTCCTGGGAAAACATCTACAAGGCGTTATCATCACCAGGTGCACCAGGTGTCCACCCTGACTTCATAATGTTATAATATTTAGCAAAAGAATAAAAGTTTGCTCAAGTACATTTTTCATGTGGCACACGTGTGCCCTGGCTATACAGCAGGGATAGCGTGACCGCGCATGTGCAGTGCCATATTTTTGGTAAAGACGTAGCCTACTAGCCTCATGCTCGACGGCAGTTATTATTCCTCGTTCTACAAAAAAACAAAAACAAAAATCGAAAAAAGGTCTTTTTAGCGCGCTTGTTGCTACTTTTTGCAAAGACGCTACAAGGCTCTTCTTTCGATTTTTGTTTTTGTTTTTTTGTAGAAAGCGGAATACTGCTCCAAGCACGATGGGGCTGCCAGGCTCCAGCCGCGTTTCACCCCGTACGCGCTGTGGACCGGCTGACCGTACGGGGCCAGGGCATAAGAGCGTGCAGCCAGACTTGAATTGCCTGTCGGGTCATATTTTCAGAGAGTTTAAGAATTTTGAAATTTTTTCACAATTTACTGTATTTAATCGTATCTTCTACAATAATTTTTTCATTGCCTCTTTTGACTACAGGAAGGATTTGTCCAAAATCGCCACCTAAAATTATTAATTTTTCTCCAAAATGTCATGTCCCGAAATTGGGACAGATCTATTTAATTAATTTGGCTCTACTTCACCCTTTTGTGTGACCGGGTAGGTGATTCGAATAACTGATAGGAGGTTAATTAATGAAACTACAGAACCCGAAAGACTACTATGAAAATCTATTTATTATTTTGAGAGAGAGAGAGAGAGAGAGAGAGAGAGAGAGAGAGAGAGAGAGAGAGAGAGAGAGAGAGAGGGGGGGGGGAGAGAGAGAGAGAGAGAGAGGGAGGGAGAGAGAGAGAGAGAGAGAGAGAGAGAGAGAGAGAGAGAGAGAGAGAGAGAGAGAGAGAGAGAGGGGGGGGGGAGGGAGGGAGAGAGAGGGAGGGAGGGAGAGAGAGAGAGAGAGAGAGAGAGGGGGGGGAGGGAGGGAGAGAGAGGGAGGGAGGGAGAGAGAGAGAGAGAGAGAGAGAGAGAGAGAGAGAGAGAGAGAGTTGACGGTTGTAGGGTTTGAAGGTATCTGGGTGACACGATTTGGCAGGAGGCCCTATTCTCCTGGTGCAGGTTACACTGAGGTATAAATTACTGACACAAGGTGTAGGATTAATTACGTTTATTTATTATACTCTAAATCGCACGAGGCACGAGCAGCTTAGGTCTGTGCCGTTCGGTAGCTAGGCACGCACTGGTGGGCCGGCAGGCTAAGCTCGACGCAGCGAGCTGCAGGCGGCCATACTCGTTCACGCTCTCTCTCTCTCGTTCTCTATCTCACTCGCACTACCGTGGTCTCGCAGCGCGGAGCCCACAGTACTCCTCCCCGAATGAAGTAAAAGCGCGAGCTTTTCTCCAAGTTCTCGCAAGATAGAATCGAGAGGCTTCGCATAGGGGTGCTCGAAATGCACTCGCTTACAAGGGTAAGCCTTCTCGCGGGTGGGGGGCACCGGAGATGGACCTATCGGAATGGTATGTGGGCTACGATACTCGGTGGTGCGCGTAGTTGGAGGCAATAAAGCCGAACAAACGGAATCGCCGCGAGACGCGCGCTTACCTTGATCGCAAACTGGAGCGCGACTAACAGACGGAGCGGGGCTACCAGGCGGAAACGGGGTAGGTTCCGAAGGAAGTCCGCTCGGGACAGGGTCCTCGATGGGCTGCGGGCTTTCGATCTCCGCATGAGCCACAGGGTTGACTGGCATAGGATCGATTGCCGGGCCGAGAATCTCGTCCGCGAAACCTTCCGGGATAAAGTGAGCCGGAATGAGGCGTTCGACATTCACGATTTTTTGCTCACCGCCCACGTCGATCAGAAAATCGAGGTTCGAGTTGAATGACCTTGTAGGGTCCGTGGTAGGGTCTTTCAAGGGAGCGTTTGACAGGCTTAGACCTCATGTGCACGTGGGTGCACGTGGCCATGTCCTTGAAGACGAACGGCTTGTAGTTATATTTTCGTGCAGAGGGAACGGGCTTCACCTCTCTCATTAAGCCACGGAATTCCTCGAGGAAAAATCTCCGGTTGGGCTCGTAGTCGCCAGGAATGCAAAATTCGCCTGGAATGCGCAAGACGGTGCCGAAGACAAATTCAGCCGGGCTCGCGTCCAAGTCTAAACGCACTCGGGTACGCAAGCCAAGAAGAACGGACGATAATAACCGGGCCCGTTCTGGGTTGTTCCCGTAGCACATTATCGCTGCCTTCAAGTCCCGGTGGGATCGCTTGACCAAACCGTTCGGCTGAGGTCGATAGGCCGTGGTGCAAATTCATTCGCAGCCGATCAGCTGTAAAAGGGCCGAGAAGAGCTGCGACTCGAACTGCGAACCCTTGTCAGAGGTCAAGATCTCGGGCGCTCCGTAACGGGAAACCCACGTGTCGAAGAATGCCCGGGCGACAGTCGGGGCCTCCATGTCGGGTATAGGTACAGCCTCGGGCCACCGTGAATAACGGTTGACAATAGTGAGGGCGTACAGGTTGCCGTGGCTGTCGACAAGGGGACCTTCAAGGTCGATATAGACATGAGCGAAACGGCCGTCGGGGACCGGGAATTTCTGGGGCAAGAACCGGTTGTGGCGGGTCACCATAGCTTGCTGGCAAGGGATGCACGCCTTGGCCCAGAGAGAAATGTCACGGGACATGTCTGGCCAAATGTAGTTCCTACGTATGAGCCTCATGGAAACTTTGGCACTAGGGTGCGAGTTTGAGTGGAAAAGATCGAAAATCCCTCTGCGTAAAGGAGGTGGAACGTACGGACGGATGGAGTAGTTGAACGTGTCACAGTAGATTGGCGTGTGGTTCTCGCCGAGAGTAAACCTGATCAATTTCAGAGGGTCAGCGAGGATCTCACGAAGTTGCTAGTCAGCTGCTTGGCTAGCCGCAAACTCAGCAAGGGAAAACGTCGTAGGGAGACGAAACGCGTCGATCCTTGCCATAATAGACTGAACTGCCGGAAGTTGAATCGCGTCAACGGACATGGCACTCCAGTCGAGGACGGCTGAGGATGCCGGCCTGGGCGAGACGATTGAATTCCTCGATGGCAAACTTCCATTTCTCAGTAGAAAGTGGACGGGCGCGTTGGGCCACGGGGGGGGGGGGGGCGGTGGTTTCGATATGGTGAAAGACACCACGCTCCTGGAGTGGAGTGGTTGGCTCAAGGCCAAGAACGCGAGGAAACTTACAGGGAATGTGGTAGTACTTGTGGCCAGGGTCTACCGAGCTCACGCCAAAAACTGAAGGCTCGCGGAGAGTCCCAGAGGCGTGCAACTGGGTCTCGTTATCTACCAGGCGTTTGCGTTTCCAATTACGGGAGGAGATCGAAATGACTAAGGACGTCGGCTCCAAGGATGGAGTATGGGATGTCCGCGACGTAGAAATTCCAGGCCATTACGAAAGCCTCTCCCTCACTCGCACTACCGTGGTCTCGCAGCGCGGAGCCCACACGGTGTTGAAAGCCGAAGATTCCCGCTGGGCTGCTTAAGGTGGTGAATCGGTGGTTCTTACACAGTCCTGAAGGAGATTCCAAGCTCTTTTCTCTAGTCGGACACAAAGGCTGCTGTTTCTTTAAAAGTCTTTCAAAATCAAATAGTCACTGCCAGAATTCTAATTTTTTTATTAACCCTCGCACTTATTCGAAAACTCGCGAATTAGGTGCACTGATTCGTAAACTCAAAAATGCCCTTAAAATGAGACTATAAATAGTCACTCAGGTTGATCTCGATCTATTTTTAAAAATATCAAGTATTTGAAAATCTCTAACTCCCGTGAGTCAAGTCGTGGAGATCTTCCTCGCGGAACGATGTGCGTGGGTCGAGTTCTGGATCGCGACTGAATAACCAAGCCGCTGGGCCCGCGTTCACGGCCCTATTTATACCCTGGCATATGAGGACCCACCCCCGTAGAGGGGATCATGGACCCTCCCATGTAAGTCCGAATCTGGGAGAAAAACCAATGATTTGGCCCCTTTTCCAAGAGGGCTTGGCCTTGGCCTAATTTATTATAATACTCCTCATGTGTGAATTCCCTCTCCTACAGGTACGGTCCACCTAAACTATTATGGGACCCGCTTTTTTGATGCCTCATTGGGTCCATGTCACTGACCGGTGATCATGGGGGTTTGTTTATGGCCTCCAGCCTCCTTGCCGTGACGCTCTATTGTTTGGGTCCGCTGCTGGCTTTTCCTTCCCTCAGCCAGGCGTCCCGTGCTGACGCGTTTCTCTTGTCTTCTCCCTCTCTTCTTTTCCCAGCTCCAGTTCGCTTTTTCTCTCCCTCTCTGTTTTTCTTCTTTTTATTCTCTCTCTCTCTCTCTCTCTCTCTCTCTCTTACTTATACTTATTAATTTATCTTATTTAACTAATAATTAAATAATTTGTAAATAATTTAAGAATTATCTGAAAACTATTTTAATATTAAAAAGGGGAGCTGGTGCCGACACGACAAAAAGGAAAACATGTTTTACCTGTACCATCTGGTCCATCTATAAAGTACATATTATTTTTGCTTTTTGTTATTGTATTAAATATATTTTTTTGATAATTATTAAATTTTTCAAACAACTCTTCTTTTCAGTTTATTTTGCAGTCATAATTTTCAGAAATGTTAGAAATATTTTCTAAGCTAAACCAAAAGGTAAACCAAAATATTTATAACTTAAATTAGAATCTTCGCTAGATAGAAATTTGTTTATTTCATTTAAACCTCTATCTTCCGCATTATCTTTGAAATCTTTTATAAAATATAATTTATATTTATTCCAAATTAAATTACCAGGAATTTTTTCAGACAATCAAAAAAATCCAAAAAATTCTTGTAATTTTTCAGAGTTAAATAGTTTATAGCTTTTTCAAAAAGGCATTACATTTTTATCATTTTCAAACCCATTTAAATAGCTCCTTCTCTATATGTTTATAAATAATTTTTTCAAGTATTCGTGAGAAGTATCACCTTTTACTTAATCTAATATAAGTTTTAAGTGAAAACTCTCTGAATCGTTAGAAGAAACAACGTTTATTCTACCTATAGTTTGAAATTTTTTTTATTTTTCTATATAACAAAAGTTTTATTATCTAGAAATCTTTACTAATTTGGTATATTGGTGTATTTAATATTTCTAACAGATCAATTTTATTTAATTCAAACCAAGCTGCTAAAGTTGTTTTCCAATTTTTTAACTTTTTTCTTCTTTATTTTCTTTATATATTATGTTTTGTTAATTTTCTGTATGAGTTGCTCAACGTTGTACTGAATAACTACATTTACACAATTCAAATCTTTCTATACACCAAGCTGCTTCTATAGAAAATATTATATGAGAATCTAAAAAACACCGTTTTGAGAAAAGGAGGACTCAACTTTGAGGACTCAACTTTCCCGTCGTAGACTCAACTTTGAGGACTCATAAGTATCTTTTTTACGTGTCTTTTGACCATGTTTTTATTGATTTTCAATTTTGAGGACTCAACTTTGAGGATCATAAAAAAAAACCAGATTATAATATAGGAAGATATACTAGGGGTTCAATATTAAATTAAATGGTTATGTTTATCTTTATCTTTTTTTTTTGTTTTGCTTAACAACAAATGTTAAATAATTTTTAAATTAAAAGAATAAGAATAAGAATAAAAAAAAGGTAAAAATTTAAAAATGTTTGAGAATCTCCTAGCAGAACATGGAATATAAAAAATTTTTTTAGATTTATTTAATTTAATGAAATTTTTAATTTTTTGTAATTGTCATTTTCTAACCATATTGTATTTTTCTATTATTTTTTCAAGTTCTTTTTACAAGCGATTAAAACTCTTCACCGTGGAGTTGGGAGGGTGGGGAGGGTGGGGCGGGTGGGGCCGAAAATGGATCAGCCAAAAAAGGGGAAGAAATGGGGAGGTATTGAATAAAAAAAAATATTAAAAAATTGATCTGTTGTACGGTTAAAAAGTAAAGAATTAAGGGTGGGGAGAAATGGGGAGGTAGTGGGGAAGAATAGGGAGTCAATGGGGAAAAAATGAAAAAAGTGACTATATAATATAGTAAGATATATATATATATATTAACATAAATATTTATTATCATTATAAAAAAAATAATTGTATTGTATTTGCAAATAATAACAACGTTTTTAAATTCAGGATTTTTGTAATAAAATAGTACTCGGGACAATATTGCGTTTTCACTACAGGGGAGCATGCTTAAACGTGCCTCAGAGCTGAAAAAATAAATAATCCCGGAACAGGCCGCTGTTTGAGTAGCGAAATTGTAGCACACCTAGCGCAAAAGACAGTTACGATGATTTACTGTTTCGCTTTCGTTACTGTTTCGTAATCCAGTACACTAGTACTCGAAATTACAATAGAAATTATCAACGTCACTTCGGGGTTCATTTTACTTATGTAAATGATCACAGTAATACAAATGTAAACCATTTTTGTGAAGTTCAAAAACCGAAAACATCTATATCGAAATGTTGTAATGCCTTAGTGACGTTTCATAATTTTTTTCAATAGTTTGTGAAAAATTAAACGCGGCAGTATGTTTGTGAAAATGTGAAGCAGATTGTAATTTTCTGACTCTCTGGCGTAATACTCAGTTTCAATTTGAACATGTAAATACGGAAATAAAGCTACGAATTTAAAAGTAAGTATTAGTAAAATTTATGGTAGTTTAATCATAGGACTTTCAATTGTAAACGGCATGCTTAAATTTTATGTTTTTTTGTATATCTCCAATTACAAAAACAGTGTTTCTCACTGATTCCTTCGAAAATAATTTTTTATCTTTATTCGAGCGTATAAAATAATTTGATTTTACAAATAACAACGTACACCGAAAAAAAAAATGCGTATGGGCACGCACTCACTTTCGAGCGTAGAACACGCGGAGTTTGAGTGCGTGATCTAGGGTAAGGTGGGGTAATCATACCGGTGGCGTAATGGGACCATGTGTTTTTATTTTTATTATTTTATTATTTTTTTTCATAATTTTTTTTTTTAAACTATGATAAAAAAGAAAATTATTTATGAAAAAAAAAAAAAAATGGTTTTCATAATTTTTAATAAAAATAAAAAGACATGGTCCCATTACCCCACCCTACCCTACGCCTTGCCAAGTGCGCAAAACGCGCAAGGACTCCAGCCGTAAAATAGACCTTCACGCTGCGCATCTCCCACCTGCTGTCCACTCGGGCAGAGCCATCCGCTTTTTTAAATATGCTGTCAAATTTTACCTATTTAGAACATCGCTTTGAAACTTTCCAGAAAGCTCCTTTACAGCCTAATAAAAAACTTCTTCGCTGGAAGTTTTTCCAAATTAAAATTTTTATGCTCACTTTTTTAATCCAAAGTTTTAGGTTAGAAACTGTGAGTTTCTGATTTTTAATAATTAATTACTCGGCTTAGATGTTCTTTAAAAATATCGGAACCACTCTATTAGTAGCGGGAAGACTTCAAAAATATAGTGCTAAAATTTTATTAAGAAATATTCAGTAGTTTCCGAGTTCTTGCGAGTTGAACAAAAAATTGACTTTTTTCGATTTATGAATTTTTTGTTCAACTCGCAAGAACTCGGAAACGACTGAATATTTTTTAATGAAATTTTAGTAGCATATTGTTGAACTCTTTCCGCTGCCAACAGAATGGTCGAAATATATTTAAAGTATTTCAGAGCTGAGTAATTAACTATTAAAAATCAAAAACTCACAGTTTCTAACCTAAAACTTTGGATTAAAAAAGTGATCATAAAAATTTAAATTTGGAAAAACTTCCAACGAAGAAGTTTTTTATTAGGCTCTAAAGAAGCTTTCTGTAAAGTTTCATAGCGATGTTCTAAATAGGTAAAATTTGACAGATTTTTTAAAAAAGAGGATGGCCCTGTCTGAGCCGACAGCAGGCGAGAGGTGCGCAGCGTGTAGGTCTATTCTACGCAGAGATGGATTCGAGAATCTGCTCATGGGGACCAAGCACTCATTTCAGGTCAAAGAAAGTCGCAAACGGTCGACAGAGCGATAGTTTCAAGTCGGTACCCGCCGAAAACAGGAGTCATAGACATGGTGGCTGGTGCCCCCCGCTTTATTTGGAAAGATTGACCGTCACAGTTACCGCGCAAGTTTGAAAGCTGAATAACAGAAACCGTTGCAAATAATTAATAAATAAATAAATAAATACATGAACTGCCATGCTCTAGGCCCCAATAACGCTGGGGAGAGCGACAAATAAATTATTTTTTATAAACAATTAACTAAACCGCCAAGCTCTAAGCCCCCATAACGCTGAGGAGAGTAGTAAACAAATAATTTTTTATGAACAATTAATTAAACCGCCAAGCTCTCAATTCCCATAACGCTGGGGAGAGTGATAAATTAATAATTTTTGGTAAACAATTAAATAAACCAACAAGCTCTTAACCCCCATAACGCTAAGGAGAGCGATAAATAAATTAATTTTTATAAACAATTAATTAAACCGACAAGCTCTGAACCCTCATAGCGCTGGAGAGAGCGATAAATCAATAATTTTTTATAAACAATTAATTAAACCGACAAGCTCTAAACCCTCATAGCGCTGGGGAGAGCGACAAATCAATAATTTTTTATAAACAATTAAATAAACTAGCAAGCTTTAAACCCCTATAACACTGGGGGGAGCGAAAAATAATAAATTTTTTATAAACAATTAATTAAAAATTAAGGGGGTTTAGAGCTTGGCGGTTCGATTAATTGTTTATAAAAAATAATTTATTTATAGCTCGAAAGGGCGAATAAACAATTTTTTATAAACAATTGAATAAGCCGACAAGCTCTTAACCTCCATATCGCTGGGGAGAGCGACAAATAAATTAATTTTTATAAACAATTAATTAAACCGCCAAGCTCTAAGCCCCCATAACGCTGGGGGAGGAGTAAATAAAGAATTTTTTATAAACAGTTAATTGAACCGCCAAGCTCTAATCCCACATAGCGCTGGGGAGAGTGACAAATAAATTAATTTTTACAAACAATTAATTAAACTGCCAAGTTCTAAATTCCCATCACGCTGGGGAGAGTGATATATAAATAATTTTGTATAAACAATTAAATAAACCAACAAGCTCTAAGCCCTCATAACGCTGGGGAGAGCGATGAATCATTAATTTTTTAAAAACAATTGAATAAACCGACAAGCTCTAAACCCCCATAACGCTGGTAAGAGCGATAAATAAATTATTTTTTATAAACAATTAATTGAACCGTCGAGCTCTAAACCTCCACAACGCTGGGGAGAGCGATAAATAAATAATTTTTTATAAACAATTAAATAAACCGACAAGCTCTTTACCCCCATAACGATTGGGAGAGCGATAAATGAATAATTTTTTATAAACAATCAAATAAACCGACAAGCTTTAAACCCCCATGACGCTGGGGAAAGCGATCAATTAATGATTTTTTATAAACAATTAAATAAACCGACAAGTTCTAAGCCCTCATAACGCTTGGGAGAGCAATAAATAAATAATTTTTTATAAACACTTAAGTAAACTGACAAGCTCTAAACCCCCTTTACGCTGGGGAGAGCGATAAATGAATAATTTTTTTTAAACAATTAAATAAACCGCCAAGCTCTGAGCCCCAATAACGCTGGGGAGAGCGATAAATGAATTATTTTTTATAAACAATTGAATGGGTTTCGAGCTTGTTGGTTCATTAATTGTTTATAAAAAATGATTAATTTATCGCTCTCTCCAGCGTTATGGGGGTTTAGAGCTTGTTGGTTTATTTAATTGTTTATAAAAAATACTTTTTTTATCGCTCCCCACAGCGTTATGGGGGTTTAGAGCTTGTCAGTTTAATTAATTGTTTAGAAAAAATTATATATTTATTACTCTCCCCAGCGTTATGGGGGTTTCAAGCTTGTCGGTTTAATTAATTGTTTATAAAAAATGATATATTCATCACTCTCCCCAGCGTTATATGGGCTTAGAGCTTGGCAGTTTATTTAATTGTTTATAAAAAGATATTTATTTATCGCTCTCCCCAGCGACATGGAGGTTTAGAGCTTGTCAGTTTATTCAATTTTTATAAAAAATTATTTATTTATCACCCCCCCCCCCCTCTAGCGTTATGGGGTTTAGAGCTTGTGGTTTATTTAATTGTTTATAAAAAATAATTTACTTATCGCTCTCCCCAGCGTTGTGTGGGTTTAGAGCTTGGCGGTTTAATTAATTGTTTATAAAGATTAATTTTCTTATCGCTCTCCCCAGCGGTATGGGGGTTGAGAGCTTGTTGGTTCATTCAATTGTTTATAAAAAATTAACGATTTATCGCTCTCCCCAGCGTTATGGGGTTTAGAGCTTGTTGGTTTATTTAATTGTTTATAAAAAATACTTTTTTTATCGCTCCCCACAGCGTTATGGGGGTCTAGAGCTTGTCAGTTTAATTAATTGTTTAGAAAAAATTATATATTTATCACTCTCCCCAGCGTTATGGAGGTTTCAAGCTTGTCGGTTTAATTAATTGTTTATAAAAAATAATATATTCATCACTCTCCCCAGCGTTATATGGGCTTAGAGCTTGGCAGTTTATTTAATTGTTTATAAAAAGATATTTATTTATCGCTCTCCCCAGCGACATGGAGGTTTGGAGCTTGTTGGTTCATTCGATTGTTTATAAAAAATAATAAACTTATCGCTCTCCCCAGCGTTGTGGGGGTTAAGAGCTTGGCGGTTTAATTAATTGTTCATGAAAAATAATTTATTTATCGCTCTCTCCAGCGTAATAGGGGCTTAGAGCTTGTTGGTTTATTAATTGTTTACAAAAAATAATTTTTTAACCTCGTTGATCACAAGTAATAACTTGTGTCCCTCCGACGCAAGCCAAAAGAACGAAATGTACTCCCTGCGCCATCGACCAACGCGCACCCGGCCTACTGCATGCCCTCGCTAGCGCTCGGGCCGCAACATGGCGGCCGGCTGCGTGTCGGCCGCTGGCGCTTCGGGAGTACATTTCGTTCTTTTGGCTTTAATCGGAGGAAATCAAGTTATTTTTTGTGATCAACGGACTTTAAAAAAGTCCATATATCCCTCAAGACTAAAGTTTGCTGAGGAGGCCCACGTATTTGCAGCCCGAGACGAAGTCGAGGGCTGCAATAACAGCGGGCCTCCACTGCAAACTTTAGTCCCTCTGGGAATATTATACTATTTTTATCGCTCTCCCCAGCGTTGTGGGGGTTGAGAGCTTGTTGGTTTATTTAATTGTTTATAAAAAATATTTAACTTATCGCTCTCCCCAGCGTTGTGGGGGTTTAGAGCTTGGCGGTTCAATTAATTGTTTATAAAAATTAATTTATTTATCGCTCTCATCAGCGTTATGGGGGTTTAGAGCTTGTCGGTTTATTCAATTGTTTATAAAAAATTAACGATTTATTGCTCTCCCCAGCGTTATGGGGGTTTAGAGCTCAATGGTTTATTTAATTGTTTATAAAAAATAATATACAAATAATATTGCTAATAATATACAAATAATATTGCAAAAATAATATTGCTCTCCCCAGCGTTGTGGGGGTTTAGAGCTTGTTGGTTTATTTAATTGTTCATAAAAAATACTTTTTTTATCGCTCTCCCCAGCATTATGGGGGTTTAGAGCTTGTTGGTTTATTTAATTGTTTATAAAAAATAATTTATTTGTCACTCTCCCCAGCGTTATTGGGGCTTAGAGCTTGGCGGTTTATTTATTTATTTATTTATTGATTAATTATTTGCAACGGTTTCTGTTATTCAGCTTTCAAACTTGCGCGGTAATTTGACGGTCAATCTTTCCAAATAAAGCGGGGGGCACCATACCACCATGTCTATGACTCCTGTTTTCGGCGGGTACCGACTTGAAATTATTGCTCTGTCGACCGTTTGCGACTTTCTTTGACCTGAAATGAGTGCTTGGTCCCTATGAGCAGATTCTCGAATCCATCCCTGTCAGCGATGGATTCGAGAATCTGCTCACGGCGACCAAGCACTCATTTCAGGTCAAAGAAAGTCGCAAACGGTCGAAAGAGCGATAGTTTCAAGTCGGTAGCCGCCGAAAACGGGAGTCATAGACATGGTGGCTAGTGCCCCCCGCTTTATTTGGAAAGATTGACCGTCACAGTAACCGCGCAAGTTTGAAAGCTGAATAACAGAAACCGTTGCAAAAAATTAATAAATAAATAAATGAATAAATAAATAAACTGCCGAGCTCTGAGCCTCAATAACGCTAGGGAGAGATACAAATAAATTATTTTTTATAAACAATTAACTAAAACGCCAAGCTCTAAGCCCCCATAACGCTGGGGAGAGTGGTGAATAAATTATTTTTTATAAACAATTAATTAAGCCGCCAAGCTCCAAATTCCCATAACGCTGGGGAGAGTGATAAATAAGTAATTTTTTATAAACAATTAAATAAACCAACAAGCTCCAAACCCCCATAACGCTGGGGGGAGCGATAAATAACTAATTTTTTATAAACAATTAAATAAACCAACCAGCTCTAAACCCCCATAACGCTAAGGAAAACGACAAATAAATTAATTTTTACAAACAATTAATTCAACCGACAAGCTCTAAAACCTCATAGCGCTGGGGAGAGTGGTGAATAAATAATTTTTTATAAACAATTAATCAAACCGCCAAGCTCCAAATTCCCATTACGCTGGGGAGAGTGATAATTAAATAATTTTATATAAACAATTAATAAACCAACAAGCTCTAAACCCCCATAACGCTGGGGGGAGCAATAAATAATAAATTTTTTATAAACAATGAAATAATCCAACAAGCTCTTAACCCCTATAACGCTAGGGAAAGCGACAAATAAATTAATTTTTATGAACAATCAATTTAAAATTAAGGGGGTTTACAACTTGGCGGTTCAATTAATTGTTTATAAAAAATAATTTATTTATCGCTCAAAGGGGCGAATAAATAATTTTTTTTAAACTATTGAATAAACCGCCAAGCTCTAAACCCCCACAACGCTGGGGAGAACGATAAATAAATAATTTTTTATGAACAATTAAATAAACCAAAAAGCTCTAAACCCCCATAACGCTGGAGAGAGCGATAAATAAATTATTTTTTATGAACAATTAATTAAACTGCCAAGCTCTAAATTCCCATAACGCTGAGGAGAGTTATAAATAAGTAATTTTTGATAAACAATTAAATAAACCAACAATCTCTAAGCCCCCATAACGCTGGAGAGAGCGATAAATAAATTATTTTTTTTTGAACAATTAATTGAACTGCCAAGCTCCAAATTCCCATAACGCTGGGGAGAGTTATAAATAAGTAATTTTTTAGAAACAATTAAATAAACCAACAAGCTCTCAACCCCCATAACGCTGGAAAGAGCGATAAATGAATTAATTTTCATAAACAATTAATTAAACTGCCAAGCTGTAAACCCCCACAACGCTGGGGAGAGCGATAAATAAATAATTTTTCATAAACAGTTAAATAAACAGCCAAGCTCTAAACCCCCATATCGCTGGGGAGAGTGGTGAATAAATAATTTTTTATAAACAATTAAAATAACCGCCAAGCTCCAAATTCCCATTACGCTGGTGAAAGTGATGAATAAATAATTTTTTATAAACAATTAAATAAACCAACAAGCTCTAAACCCCCATAACGCTGGGGGGAGCGATAAATAATTAATTTTTTATAAACATTTAAATAAACCAACAAGCTCTAAACCCCCATAACGCTAAGGAGAATGACAAATAAATTAATTTTTATAAACAATTAATTCAACCGACAAGCTCTAAACCCCCATAACGCTTTGGGGGGGGGGGGGGGGAGATACATAAATAATTTTTTATAAACAGCTAAATGAACTGCCAAGCTCTAAACCCGCACAACGGTGGAGAGAGCGATAAATAAATTATTTTTTATAAACAATTAATTGAACTGCCAAGCTCTAAACCTCCATAACGCTGGGGAGAGCGATAAATAAATTATTTTTTATAAACAATTAAATGAACCAACAAGCTCTAAACCCCCATAACGCTGAAGAGAGCGATAAATCATTAATTTTTTATAAACAATTGAATAAACCGACAAGCTTTTAACCCCCATATCGCTGGGGAGAGCGATATATAAATTATTTTTTATAAACAATTAACTAAACCAACAAGCTTGAAACCCCCATAGGGCTGGGGAGAGTGATAAATATATTATTTTTTATAAACAATTAATTAAACTGACAAGCTCTAAACCCCTATAACGCTGGGGGGAGCGATAAAAAAATTGTTTTTTATAAACATTTAAATAAACCAGCAAACTCTAAACCCCCATAACGCTGGAGAGAGCGATAAATAAATTGTTTTTTATAAACATTTAAATAAACCAGCAAACTCTAAACCCCCATATCGCTGGGGAGAGTGGTGAATAAATAATTTTTTATAAACAATTAAAATAACCGCCAAGCTCCAAATTCCCATTACGCTGGTGAAAGTGATGAATAAATAATTTTTTATAAACAATTAAATAAACCAACAAGCTCTAAACCCCCATAACGCTGGGGGGAGCGATAAATAATTAATTTTTTATAAACATTTAAATAAACCAACAAGCTCTAAACCCCCATAACGCTAAGGAGAATGACAAATAAATTAATTTTTATAAACAATTAATTCAACCGACAAGCTCTAAACCCCCATAACGCTTTGGGGGGGGGGGGAGATACATAAATAATTTTTTATAAACAATTAATTGAACTGCCAAGCTCTAAACCCGCACAACGGTGGAGAGAGCGATAAATAAATTATTTTTTATAAACAATTAATTGAACTGCCAAGCTCTAAACCTCCATAACGCTGGGGAGAGCGATAAATAAATTATTTTTTATAAACAATTAAATGAACCAACAAGCTCTAAACCCCCATAACGCTGGAGAGAGCGATAAATCATTAATTTTTTATAAACAATTGAATAAACCGACAAGCTTTTAACCCCCATATCGCTGGGGAGAGCGATATATAAATTATTTTTTATAAACAATTAACTAAACCAACAAGCTTGAAACCCCCATAGGGCTGGGGAGAGTGATAAATATATTATTTTTTATAAACAATTAATTAAACTGACAAGCTCTAAACCCCTATAACGCTGGGGGGAGCGATAAAAAAATTGTTTTTTATAAACATTTAAATAAACCAGCAAACTCTAAACCCCCATAACGCTGGAGAGAGCGATAAATAAATTGTTTTTTATAAACATTTAAATAAACCAGCAAACTCTAAACCCCCATATCGCTGGGGAGAGTGGTGAATAAATAATTTTTTATAAACAATTAAAATAACCGCCAAGCTCCAAATTCCCATTACGCTGGTGAAAGTGATGAATAAATAATTTTTTATAAACAATTAAATAAACCAACAAGCTCTAAACCCCCATAACGCTGGGGGGAGCGATAAATAATTAATTTTTTATAAACATTTAAATAAACCAACAAGCTCTAAACCCCCATAACGCTAAGGAGAATGACAAATAAATTAATTTTTATAAACAATTAATTCAACCGACAAGCTCTAAACCCCCATAACGCTTTGGGGGGGGGGGGAGATACATAAATAATTTTTTATATACAATTAATTGAACTGCCAAGCTCTAAACCCGCACAACGGTGGAGAGAGCGATAAATAAATTATTTTTTATAAACAATTAATTGAACTGCCAAGCTCTAAACCCCCATAACGCTAAGGAGAATGACAAATAAATTAATTTTTATAAACAATTAATTCAACCGACAAGCTCTAAACCCCCATAACGCTTTGGGGGGGGGGGGGGGGAGATACATAAATAATTTTTTATATACAATTAATTGAACTGCCAAGCTCTAAACCCGCACAACGGTGGAGAGAGCGATAAATAAATTATTTTTTATAAACAATTAATTGAACTGCCAAGCTCTAAGCCTCCATAACGCTGGGGAGAGCGATAAATAAATTATTTTTTATAAACAATTAAATGAACCAACAAGCTCTAAACCCCCATAACGCTGGAGAGAGCGATAAATCATTAATTTTTTATAAACAATTGAATAAACCGACAAGCTTTTAACCCCCATATCGCTGGGGAGAGCGATATATAAATTATTTTTTATAAACAATTAACTAAACCAACAAGCTTGAAACCCCCATAGGGCTGGGGAGAGTGATAAATATATTATTTTTTATAAACAATTAATTAAACTGACAAGCTCTAAACCCCTATAACGCTGGGGGGAGCGATAAAAAAATTGTTTTTTATAAACATTTAAATAAACCAGCAAACTCTAAACCCCCATAACGCTGGAGAGAGCGATAAATAAATTGTTTTTTATAAACATTTAAATAAACCAGCAAACTCTAAACCCCCATATCGCTGGGGAGAGTGGTGAATAAATAATTTTTTATAAACAATTAAAATAACCGCCAAGCTCCAAATTCCCATTACGCTGGTGAAAGTGATGAATAAATAATTTTTTATAAACAATTAAATAAACCAACAAGCTCTAAACCCCCATAACGCTGGGGGGAGCGATAAATAATTAATTTTTTATAAACATTTAAATAAACCAACAAGCTCTAAACCCCCATAACGCTAAGGAGAATGACAAATAAATTAATTTTTATAAACAATTAATTCAACCGACAAGCTCTAAACCCCCATAACGCTTTGGGGGGGGGGGGGGGGAGATACATAAATAATTTTTTATATACAATTAATTGAACTGCCAAGCTCTAAACCCGCACAACGGTGGAGAGAGCGATAAATAAATTATTTTTTATAAACAATTAATTGAACTGCCAAGCTCTAAACCCCCATAACGCTAAGGAGAATGACAAATAAATTAATTTTTATAAACAATTAATTCAACCGACAAGCTCTAAACCCCCATAACGCTTTGGGGGGGGGGGGGAGATACATAAATAATTTTTTATATACAATTAATTGAACTGCCAAGCTCTAAACCCGCACAACGGTGGAGAGAGCGATAAATAAATTATTTTTTATAAACAATTAATTGAACTGCCAAGCTCTAAGCCTCCATAACGCTGGGGAGAGCGATAAATAAATTATTTTTTATAAACAATTAAATGAACCAACAAGCTCTAAACCCCCATAACGCTGGAGAGAGCGATAAATCATTAATTTTTTATAAACAATTGAATAAACCGACAAGCTTTTAACCCCCATATCGCTGAGGAGAGCGATACATAAATTATTTTTTATAAACAATTAACTAAACCAACAAGCTTGAAACCCCCATAGGGCTGGGGAGAGTGATAAATATATTATTTTTTATAAACAATTAATTAAACTGACAAGCTCTAAACCCCTATAACGCTGGGGGGAGCGATAAAAAAATTGTTTTTTATAAACATTTTAATAAACCAGCAAACTCTAAACCCCCATAACGCTGGAGAGAGCGATAAATAAATTGTTTTTTATAAACATTTAAATAAACCAGCAAACTCTAAACCCCCATATCGCTGGGGAGAGTGGTGAATAAATAATTTTTTATAAACAATTAAAATAACCGCCAAGCTCCAAATTCCCATTACGCTGGTGAAAGTGATGAATAAATAATTTTTTATAAACAATTAAATAAACCAACAAGCTCTAAACCCCCATAACGCTGGGGGGAGCGATAAATAATTAATTTTTTATAAACATTTAAATAAACCAACAAGCTCTAAACCCCCATAACGCTAAGGAGAATGACAAATAAATTAATTTTTATAAACAATTAATTAAACTGACAAGCTCTAAACCCCTATAACGCTGGGGGGAGCGATAAAAAAATTGTTTTTTATAAACATTTAAATAAACCAGCAAACTCTAAACCCCCATAACGCTGGAGAGAGCGATAAATAAATAATTTTTCATAAACAGTTAAATAAACAGCCAAGCTCTAAACCCCCATATCGCTGGGGAGAGTGGTGAATAAATAATTTTTTATAAACAATTAAAATAACCGCCAAGCTCCAAATTCCCATTACGCTGGTGAAAGTGATGAATAAATAATTTTTTATAAACAATTAAATAAACCAACAAGCTCTAAACCCCCATAACGCTGGGGGGAGCGATAAATAATTAATTTTTTATAAACATTTAAATAAACCAACAAGCTCTAAACCCCCATAACGCTAAGGAGAATGACAAATAAATTAATTTTTATAAACAATTAATTCAACCGACAAGCTCTAAACCCCCATAACGCTTTGGGGGGGGGGGGAGATACATAAATAATTTTTTATAAACAATTAATTGAACTGCCAAGCTCTAAACCCGCACAACGGTGGAGAGAGCGATAAATAAATTATTTTTTATAAACAATTAATTGAACTGCCAAGCTCTAAACCTCCATAACGCTGGGGAGAGCGATAAATAAATTATTTTTTATAAACAATTAAATGAACCAACAAGCTCTAAACCCCCATAACGCTGGAGAGAGCGATAAATCATTAATTTTTTATAAACAATTGAATAAACCGACAAGCTTTTAACCCCCATATCGCTGGGGAGAGCGATATATAAATTATTTTTTATAAACAATTAACTAAACCAACAAGCTTGAAACCCCCATAGGGCTGGGGAGAGTGATAAATATATTATTTTTTATAAACAATTAATTAAACTGACAAGCTCTAAACCCCTATAACGCTGGGGGGAGCGATAAAAAAATTGTTTTTTATAAACATTTAAATAAACCAGCAAACTCTAAACCCCCATAACGCTGGAGAGAGCGATAAATAAATTGTTTTTTATAAACATTTAAATAAACCAGCAAACTCTAAACCCCCATATCGCTGGGGAGAGTGGTGAATAAATAATTTTTTATAAACAATTAAAATAACCGCCAAGCTCCAAATTCCCATTACGCTGGTGAAAGTGATGAATAAATAATTTTTTATAAACAATTAAATAAACCAACAAGCTCTAAACCCCCATAACGCTGGGGGGAGCGATAAATAATTAATTTTTTATAAACATTTAAATAAACCAACAAGCTCTAAACCCCCATAACGCTAAGGAGAATGACAAATAAATTAATTTTTATAAACAATTAATTCAACCGACAAGCTCTAAACCCCCATAACGCTTTGGGGGGGGGGGGGGAGATACATAAATAATTTTTTTTAAACAATTAATTGAACTGCCAAGCTCTAAACCCGCACAACGGTGGAGAGAGCGATAAATAAATTATTTTTTATAAACAATTAATTGAACTGCCAAGCTCTAAACCTCCATAATGCTGGGGAGAGCGATAAATAAATTATTTTTTATAAACAATTAAATGAACCAACAAGCTCTAAACCCCCATAACGCTGGAGAGAGCGATAAATCATTAATTTTTTATAAACAATTGAATAAACCGACAAGCTTTTAACCCCCATATCGCTGGGGAGAGCGATATATAAATTATTTTTTATAAACAATTAACTAAACCAACAAGCTTGAAACCCCCATAGGGCTGGGGAGAGTGATAAATATATTATTTTTTATAAACAATTAATTAAACTGACAAGCTCTAAACCCCTATAACGCTGGGGGGAGCGATAAAAAAATTGTTTTTTATAAACATTTAAATAAACCAGCAAACTCTAAACCCCCATAACGCTGGAGAGAGCGATAAATAAATTATTTTTTATGAACAATTAATTAAACCGCCAAGCTCTGAATTCCCATTACGCTGGGGAGAGTGATATATTAATGATTTTTTATAAACAATGAAATAAACCAACTAGCTCTAAACCCCCATAACGATGGGTAGAGCGATAAATCAATAATTTTTTATAAACAATTAATTGAACTGCCAAGCTCTAAACCCCCACAACGCTGGGGAGAGCGATAAATAAATTATTTTTTATAAACAATTGAATTAACTGACAAGCTCTAAACCCCCATAACGCTGGGGAGGGGGACAAATAAATTAATTTTTATAAACAATTAATTAAACTGACAAACTGTAAACCCCCATAACGCTGGGGAGAGCGATAAATAGATTATTTTTCATAAACAATTAATTGAACTGCCAAGCTCTAAACCCCCACAACGATAGGGAGAGCGATAAATAAATTATTTTTTATAAACAATAAAATAAACAAACAAGCTCTGAACCCCCATAACGCTGGAGAGAGCGATAAATCATTAATTTTTTATAAATAATTGAATAAACCGACAAGCTTTTAACCCCCATATCGCTGGGGAGAGCGATAAATAAATTATTTTTTATAAACAATTAATTAAACCAACAAGCTCGAAACCGCCATAGGGCTGGGGAGAGTGATAAATATATTATTTTTTACAAACAATTAATTAAACTGACAAGCTGTAAACCCCCATAACGCTGGGGAGAGCGATAAATAGATTATTTTTCATAAACAATTAATTGAACTGCCAAGCTCTAAACCCCCACAACGATGGGGAGAGCGATAAATAAATTATTTTTTATAAACAATAAAATAAACAAACAAGCTCTGAACCCCCACAACGCTGGGGAGAGCGATAAATAAATTATTTTTTATAAACAATTAATTGAAGTGCCAAGCTCTAAACCCCCATAACGCTGGAGAAAGCGATAAATAAATTATTTTTTAAGAACAATTGATCAAACCGCCAAGCTCTTAATTCCCATTACGCTGGGGAGAGTGATATATAAATGATTTTTTATAAATAATCAAATAAACCAACAAGCTATAAACCCCCATAACGATGGGGAGAGCGATAATTCATTAATTTTTTATAAACAATTGAATAAACCAACAAGCTCTAAATCTCCACAACGCTAAGGAGAGCGATAAATCTATAATTTTTTATAAACATTTTTATAAATAATTGTTTATGAAAAATTAATGAATCATCGCTCTCCCAAGCGCTATGGGGGGTTCAGAGCTTGTTGGTTTATTGATTGTTTATAAAAAATTACTTATTTATAACTCCCCCCAGCGTTATGGGAATTTAGAGCTTGGCAGTTTATTTATTTGTTTATAAAAAATAATTCATTTATCGCTCTCCCCAGCGTTATTGGGTCTCAGAGTTCGTCGGTTTATTCAATTGTTAATAAAAAATAATTTATTTATCGCTCCCCCCAGCGTTATGGGGGTTTAGAGCTTGTTGGTTTAAATAATTGTTTATTAAAAATTATTTATTTATAACTCTCCCCAGCGTTATGGGAATTTGGAGCTTGGCGGTTTAGTTAATTGTTTATAAAAAATTATTTATTCACCACTCTCCCCAGCGTTATGGGGGCTTAGAGCTTGGCGGTTTAGTTAATTGTTTATAAAAAATAATTGATTTTATCGCTCTCCCTAGCGTTATTGGGGCTTAGAGCTTGGCGGTTTATTTATTTATTCATTAATTATTTATTAATTATTTGCAACGGTTTCTGTTATTCAGCTTTCAAACTTGCACGGTTACTGTGACGGTCAATCTTTCCAAATAAAGCGGGGGGCACCAGCCACCATGTCTATGACTCCCGTTTTCGGCGGCTACCGACTTGAAACTATCGCTCTGTCGACCGTTTGCGACTTTCTTTGACCGGAAATGAGTGCTTGGTCCCCATGAGCAGATTCTCGAATCCATCCCTGATCCCTGATTCTACGGCTGGAGCCCTTGCGCGTTTTGCGCACTTGGCAAGGCGTAGATCACACATTCGCGCCGACCGTAGGGCGTAGGCTACACTCCCAAACTCTGCGTAGTCTACTCTCGAAAATTGCGTGCCCTACGCATTTTTTTTTCGGTGTACACAAGATCGTAGACACATATGATAAATTTACCCCTGCAATCAGGGTATAATTGAAACAAATTTTGTAATGAAAAATGCATTTACTCAATTCCATATGCTATTACTACTTATGCTAATCGAGGTGCCAAATATAATGAAACTATGAACGCTCGAATTTAGAAGCTACAGTCCCGGCGACGCACACATAAATAAAAATAGACTCGCACGCGCGCTGCACAATCCTTACCTAAGAAATTAGTTACGCAAAGGCTTGGTAAGTTGTTTTAATAAAGGTCAAATCTCCCAGATATACGTATCAGCTGTTCTCTCTCCGCAGAAATATATACATATAGGTACTTTTAAAGTATACTTTTTTAGTCCAGGCGCCGTAGGTGTTTTCGTGACCCGATAGCGGTCAGCGATCCACCCATGGGTGAAGGCTTCGATGGCCTGCAGGCTTCAAAGATGTATTTTGACCTCCTAATTAATAATTTCGAGGGTGGACGTTTAAAAAATTTGTTTACAATTGTTTAAATAAATAACAAAGTAAAAAAGTCATTATTTCGATGAATAGTATATTATTCCCAGAGGGACTAAAGTTTGCAGTGGAGGCCCGCTGTTATTGCAGCCCGAGACGAAGTCGAGGGCTGCAAATACGTGGGCCTCCTCAGCAAACTTTAGTCTTGAGGGATATATGCACTTTTTTAAAGTCCGTTGATCACAAAAAATAACTTGATTTCCTCCGATTAAAGTCAAAAGAACGAAATGTACTCCCGAAGCGCCAGCGGCCGACACGCAGCCGGCCGCCATGTTGCGGCCCGAGCGCTAGCGAGGGCATGCAGTAGGCCGGCTGCGCGTTGGTCAATGGCGCAGGGAGTACATTTCGTTCTTTTGGCTTGCGTCGGAGAGACACAAGTTATTACTTGTGATCAACGAGGTTAAAAAAATTTTTTTTTTTTAATTTTTAGCTAAAAATAACTCGAAAATGTTTGCGGACTTTTTTTTGTAAAGTCAATAGTTTCCGAGAAAAAAATCATCAAACTTTTAAAAATCCGTGCATCTGTAGAAAATCAGTCGAGCCTGGCATGGCGGCCGGAATATAAGTTTTTTAAAACTTTGAATTTTTTTTCCCGTAAACTATTGATTCAAAAAAAAAAAATCTGGTTACATTTTCGACATATTTTTATCTGAAAAATAAGAAAAACATTTTTCCATCGAAAACCTGACTTTTTTATTTTGTTATTTGTTTAACCAATTGTTGAAAAATTTTTCAAACTTTCACACTCGAAATTCTTAGATTAATTTTTTTTTTTTTTTTTTTTTTTTTCTGATTTTTTTGGTTCATTTTTGAAAAGCGGCTGTCATCGGCGTCCGAACCACGTCGTGCGCAGACCTCATTATTGCGCCAGGATTTTCAACTTTTGAAGCATATGTAATCGCACAGAAATCATGAAAAAAAAGGTTCATACGAGAGAAAAAGTAATTGGTTTTGTTCACTACTTTTTCTTCAACGAATAATCCACATTTATTAGGCATCTAGTAAATAATTATGCAAGCTTCGGAAAACATCAGAAACTTTCCGCCGATTTATTGGGCGTAACTTCACTCGACTTTCCCCGGTATGCATACCGGCCGCGTCTTTTCACCGAATCCTATGCGTGCGCAATAAAGAAACTCAAACTTTCAATAGCAAGCGTCAACAATTTTGGAACGAGCTGATAAAGTATTAGCGATTCACGCGGCCCCTCTTCCCCTCCCGTATCAGCTGTTCTCTCTCCGCAGAAAAACATATGGGAAAAAGTCAAAAAGTCGGCCACTTTTGTGTCACATCATGTCATGTAATTTCGCAGAAAAAAAAAGGTTCTTATAAATAATATATGATTCTAAAAATTTTTTTTTTATTAATACCTGCTTTTCCGCGGAATTACATAACATGACACAACGGAAAAGTGGTCGACTTTTTGACTTTTGCCCATGTATACTTTTTGTCGCATTTACGTATTTACGGAACTATTGACTATTCGAATGAGCTTTTTTATACTTGAATTAATGAAATAAGTTCTAAAAAATTTCTATTAAATTTTTTTTTTTTTTCCTGATTTTTGGTTCATTATTATTGGAAATAATACAGATATAAAAATCGGATTTTTCAGAAAATATAAGCAAAAATTGGAAATAAGACCATAGTGGTAAGGAAAAAGAAAAAAAAATTACCTCCATCAACGGAAGTGAGACGTTGAACCTTTGGAGGTTTACCGGTCTACCAAGAACACGTCTGCACGTTGACGAATCCTGCGTTTGAGACTCGCGAGGAGTTGCTCATTGGCCAATGGCAGGACTTCGAAGTATCGGCCGCCTGTTGTAAGAATGGCGCCGATTCCTATCGTCAACTGTTGAGTACCGAGAACAAATCATGTTTTTTTTTTATTTTATTTTTTTTTTTTTACAGTACAACGTCTTGTATGCGCTTTACAATATATAAAAATTACACTCGATTTTAAAAGTAAAAAATCAATTACGATAACTAAAACATCTATATTGTGTACTTTTAAAGTTTTGAATTATTCAATTTAATTTATTAAACAATGCGCACAGTTAAAAAAAATTTGGTATTTGTTTAAACTCAAAAAGTATCGACTCAAAATAGCGAACCGCTTATTAACAACACGAAACCAAAAAAATGTGCTAAGCATTGTAGACTACAGAGAGAAAATCGAAAAATGGCGATTGAAAAACAAACCTTTTTGGCACCACACGGCCGCGTCCAAAAAAAATGCTTCCGAAGCCTCCAAGATCGGCGTGTGTTTGCACGAAAAAAATTTCACCACTGCAAAACTGCTAAAATTGACAGCCCCAGTTCAGGATTCAAGTTTTTTTTTCCACGAGCTTGTTCGAGCGCTTGTGAGGACGGAGCTCGACAAACGCCGTCGACCCTCGACCACAAAAAATTGAACTTGCATCAGCGCTTTTTTTCACTTCACAAAGTTACGTTTATTGAAACTCAAGTCCGAAGCACGAGTACAATAATCACGAAAGGATGCTTCGCCCTGTTGACCGGCGCGCTCGCGAGTCGCGATATGTACTGAACGCGTGGAGATGACTTGGGCTTAGTATGCATGCGCGAAGATAAGCGGTAGGGAACAGGGGGTATTATAGGCCGGGTAGATAAGTTTGGCCTTTTTGTTTTCAACTCTTAGATAATTATTTTATGCAAAATTTTTTCAGAAATGATAAAAATATGAATGTAGTTTTTCCCTAAATAGTTTTTACACCGAAAAAACACGCCTTAATTAAATAAACAAATTTTTAAATTTAGGGCCAAAAAAAATCGCTGGCACTGATTTTTCAAACGTTGGGTGCAAAAAGTCTAAGACCTTAGCGACTTTAAAATTTATAGTATCATAAAGTTTGGATTTTAAACTTTCTATTTATTACTTAAAAATTGTGCTCCGATGCCTTATTGATAATTAGTTCAAGTTTGAAAACAGGTCCTCAAATAGGGCGTCAGAAGCTTTGGGCTGGGGGCATCAGTGGCCTTAAAATCACGAAAATCGGTCGATTTTTTCAACAGCTGATCGAAATTATAACCTCAAAAAAAATCTGCCTTACCGACAACGATGAAATTTTTATTTTTTTTTCACGCCAAACACAAGGCCACTGGTGCCCCACATACAAGCTTCTAATGCCCCCGCAAAGCTACTGATGCCCCTCAACAAATATCGTACTTGTTTGCTTTTATGCAAAAATATTGTAATGTTTTCGATAAAACTGACTGCTGAAATTGATTTCTAAGCCTTTTTACTATCTAATTCTATTTTTACTTTTATTTGAACATTTACTAAAAAATTTAAAATAATTCCATTAGTTTAGGTGGCCACCCATACCCCCCTTCCCCTACTCTGCACTCGCTACTCTACAATACAGCTGATGATGTTCGATCTTACAGCCGCGACACCGTATCCGGCGCTGCAGCGGACTTTTGCTGCAAATACCTTTGCACAGCATACTGAGCCCAAGCAGGCTTACTAGATTGCGCTGAAAAAATACATGCCGCCTGTGGCCGCTTGCTGCTGGAGAGGCGCGCAGGCTTCAGCGCGATCTAGTAACTCTGAGCCCAAGTCATCTTCACGCGTTCAGTACATGTCGCGACTCGCGAGCGCGTCGGTCAACAGGGCGAAGCACACGGAGAGAAGAGTCGGAGATCCGTTTACGAAATTGGAACATAACCTGCTTGTGTTTAGTTAAGCGCGATCGGGCTTCGAACGAGTTCGCAATCTGATTGCGAACTCGGGCGAGAAGCCCGATGTCGAACTGAGATCGTAAACGAAGCGGCGCCCTCTTGGGGCGACATTCCCAGATTACATTCGCCTGTTCGATATCGAGCTTCGCGCAGTTCGCAATCTGATTGCGAACTAGTTCGAAGCCCGATTGCGCTTAACAAAGACAAGCAGGTTAGGCCCTAATTTCGTAAACGGATCTCCGACTCTTCTCTCCGTGCATCCTTTCGTGATTATTGTACTCGTGCTTCGGACTTGAGTTTCAATAAACGTGACTTTTTGAAGTGAAAAAAAGCGCTGATCAATTCAATTTTTTGTGGTCGAGGGTCGACGGCGTTTGTCGAGCTCCGTCCTCACAAGCGCTCGAACAAGCTCGTGGAAAAAAAAACTTGAATCCTGAACTGGGGCTGTCAATTTTAGCAGTTTTGCAGTGGTGAAATTTTTTTCGTGCAAACACACGCCGGTCTTGGAGGCTTCGGAAGCATTTTTTTTGGACGCGGCCGTGTGGTGCCAAAAAGGTTTGTTTTTCAATCGCCATTTTTCGATTTTCTCTCTGTAGTCTACAATGCTTAGCACATTTTTTTGGTTTCGTGTTGTTAATAAGCGGTTCGCTATTTTAAGTCGATACTTTTTGAGTTTAAACAAATACCAAATTTTTTTTAACTGTGCGCATTGTTTAATAAATTAAATTGAATAATTCGAAACTTTAAAAGTACACAATATAGATGTTTTAGATATCGTAATTGATTTTTTACTTTAAAAATCAAGTGTGATTTTCATATATTGTTAAGCGCATACAAGACGTTGTACTGTAAAAAAAAAAAAAAAAAAAAAAAAAAAGAGGAGTAAGTCTTTTTATATTTTATAGTTTTTTGTTTGTACTTTGTGTGTGGGGGGGGGGGGGGGCTAATTTACAGAACACATTAATTATTGCAGAATTGTACAAGTCTTTTAGTCACTCCTAAAAAATGATAATTATTTATTAAAAATTAATTTATGTTATAATAAATTTATGGAGTCATTCGCAAACAAGCAAATTTCAAAAATATTAATGTGTCAACTGAAAAAAAAAATTAATAATATTTAAAGTTATCCCTTTCTAAAAAAGAGCTGTCGCCATTTTTGCGTAAACTTTTTTTCACGAGCTGATTGGTGAAGAAGTTTTGAAAACTAGACTTTCTCAGCGCACAATTGTATTACATTATCATTTATGTAAAACAAATTTTGTCGAAGCTTCATCTAAATCAACCTACAATAAGTTATATGTATGTAGCCTTTATCTTTGTCGCTACATTTAAACTTTCGAGCTTATGAACTCATTGGTTTAGTTTATAATCTGTTAATTATTATTTTTATGATTTTAATCGGATAGTTTCGAAAACTTGATGAAATAATTTTTTTTTAATCAAATCTATTTATTATCTAAATGTTTCAATTGAATTGTAATATAAAAATTTAAATTTTGTTCTTAAACCAATCACATCACGAACAAAATGCTGACATTCTCTTTGGGTTCTCTCTTTTATGTAGGAATAACAACTAATCGTAGTTGATTTT
Source organism: Encarsia formosa (assembly GCA_038277355.1). Classification (NCBI taxonomy): domain Eukaryota; kingdom Metazoa; phylum Arthropoda; class Insecta; order Hymenoptera; family Aphelinidae; genus Encarsia; species Encarsia formosa. Next base: position 18,334,632 of record CM076185.1, on the reverse strand, counting down.
CTTAACAAATTTCCCAAAAAAAATGAAAAAAATTAAAAAAAGACGCGTACTTTGCTTTGCAATACTGTAATAAAGAAGAAACAAAATATTATAAAACTGAAAATGTTACCAGTATAATTAAGATGCTGTTAATGAAAATACCCGTTGAGACTAATTTCACGAAGGGCTCCGTTTATTTATCAAATTTTTCGTAATTTTACTAATTTCTCTTACGTAAAGTCATGACAATTTTTTAAAAATAAACTATATTTTGTTTCTATTAAAATATGTGCAAGAGTTATACCATAAATTAGTGTATCAACTATTACTCATTTCTGGATAATCATTTGAATGTCCCGTAATTATTATGATTTGTTAGTAATGGAAAAAAAAAAGAAAACTAAAAACAAAAACAAAATCTAAACCATAGATAAACGTTGTTAAAATAAAATGTATAAAAATGAATTTTCAAAAACGCCTTTATGTAACGTAAAAATATGATCTACCGTGTGATCTTTAAATTTTATGGGAGTCGTTTATATTGTGGATAAGACGTGAATTATTTTACAGGTTCAAAGAAGTAGCGGCAACAACGTCTTTTACGGCGGAACGATCCAGAATGCAAAGAGCTCGCAGTAAATTCCAGATCAAACGAAGTAATTGCGTGAAAACCTTACGTGATTTTGCAAATTATTTAGCATCACCCGAGGGAAAAAACTCTCTTAAAAGAACAAAGAATAATGGCACTTTTGAGCTGTCATCTACTACATTCGTCGACAAAAATGGGTTCCCGCACGTCATACTCCGAAATGACAAGGTTCTTGAAGAGTTGCCAGACGGAATTGTCGCTAACATAGATGGGACGTTTGGCAGCCGACCGAATTTTTCCGACTGCTGCCAGCTAGTAACCCTTTTGGTGAAAAAATTCGGAAAGGTATACATTAACTTAATAATTAAGCATAATATTATATTTTTTATATAAGGTTTAATTAAGGATCACCAAACACGATCGCCAACTTTTTTGGATCTTTTTTTTTTGAAATATTATTTTTTTTAAAAAGTAATAAAACGAAAAAAAAATATTCAAAATTCGTTTTTGAAAAAATATACTCGTAAATTTATATTTATATTCTAATCAAAACTTATAATAATTCAATAAGTTATGAAACAAATTATTACAATAATCATGCTGCCGATTCAATATCAGTTGTTAATTAGTACCATCAGTATAATTAAGGATAAGTTACTGTTGATTGAAAAAAGATCTGAAACTTTTTAATTTCAATTCATGTAGCTTTCGTAAAGATTCACAGGAGTTTCTTTTAACAATCGCGATTCAAACCCTAAGATTGTTAGCATTATTGTATCCTGACGATTTATCCAAATTATCAGTTAATTTATTTTTATGGATTTTTTAAATTTAACAATAATCATGCGTTCGGATCACTGCTGACCGTTGCTTTTGAAAACTCAATATTCTACACGCTAACCCAAATGTAAAATGGAGCTCCTTTTATATCCATATAAAAATATACTTGGTAAAGTTGTCCCTTACAATTTATCAACGGTTATCACGAAACGATACTTTGGTCAGTCTCGCACAATAATAAATTTTTAGTCTCACCCTCTCGTTCGTCTCGTCTATCTCGCCGAGAATTAATAATAGCAATATGCTCTTTTAGAGTAACGTTTATTATTAACTGGATTATTAAACAAATAATTAGAATAAAGTGATAGTATAAAAATTGCTCATAAGTAAAAAAAATGAATAATTTATTAAATTTCATGCATGTAAAAATTAATTTAAAAAATTATCAAATATTTCTTTAAAACAAACAAAAAAACCGTTGACCAAGTCTTGAACGTTTCTATTCTTTCCCTCGCACTCGACCTCATCGCACGAGACGAGACGAATACGAAAAAAATCTCGTCCTCGCAGTCCTAGTTTAAACTAAGACAGATAAACATAAGTCGTAAGACACAGGTCAAAGCCATTATTGGTAAAACAATTGTAAAGAAAGTGTCAGATCATATTGCATGGTAGACAACAGTGGACAAGTTTATTATTGAATGAATATTACATTTGTATATTATTAATTATTATTTATTACCTTATGGTTATACATATTTAAAATTGTAATTAATAATGTTCCTAAAAATCCATTCAAAATTCGTAGCTCCAATACAGTAAATAATTAATAAACACGTTCAGAAAGTTAATAAGTTTTAAGTTACTTATCAGCTTTATTTTTTTTTATTTTTTTTAATTTTTGTACAGCTTCATAAATTTTAAGTTTAAATTCAGTTAAACAAAGTACTATAATAAAATATTAATTGTGAGTACTTTATGGCCGCGTAGGTCTAAAGGCTGTAGTACGAAAAAAAAAAAAAAAAAAAAGTCATTTCTTAATGACGAAAACAAAAGAAACTAATTTAACTTTCCATATAAAAAAATGTTATCGGTTTTATGTGAATTATGGTAGTTTACTTCGAAATTAGTCTATTAATTTCTGATAGTACAAAATATGAATTGTCTCCTAATAATACTACTTTTTTCGGTTTTCATAAACGATCCACCCTCATGCCTTCTACTCGCCCTTTATGATATCTTCGCTGATGACACCGAAATTCACCTGAGTGCGACCATCGAGAAGCTCAATTTTATGCTCAGTCAACTATTCAGGGATGCGCAGGCCGTTTCAACATGGGCGCGCGATAACGATTTGAGGTTGAATGCAGGGAAGACAAGAATCATGATCGTCGGCGACCACTCCTACATAAGCAAGCTCCAACTTCATGAGCTACCCCAGCTTGAACTTGATGGAGTCGTAGTTCCCTACTCAACCTCGATCAAACTCCTGGGCATACACCTCGAGAACACCCTGAACTGGAGCAAGCAAATAAACATATACTCGAGGAAAGTTCACTACTCGCTCTACACGCTTCGCTGGTTATACAAGGCTCTGTCTCGCGACACGCGTGTCAAACTTGTAGAATCCCTAGTTCTTTCTCTTCTCGACTACGGCGCCCCCCTGCTGACATCGCTGAGGCAGACCGATGTTGACAGATTGCACGTCCTGCATAACACTTGCGTCAGACTCGCTTATGGAGGGATTCCTCGGAATGCACCCGTCACCCCCTACAGGTTAGCCCTGGGTTGGCTGTCAGCCGCATCACGGAGAACGTACCTGACAATTACCCTGGCTGCAACCGTTCTTATGGTCAGACAATCAGCCTATCTTTTTGAGAAATTCACGCTGGATCCAGGGGAAGTTGTCCTCTGGCGCTCCAAACGTCGTCCACGACCGCCCTTGCTGTACCCCTCACGAAACACCAGGACATATGAGCGTTCGTTCATCTACTACTCCACGGGCGAACTGAACTGTCATGCCCTGCTATTTACTAGCAGCCAAGACATCGACTCCTTCAAGACAGCTTTCAAAAGACTCTTGTTACGTCGTGAATGTGACGAGTGGATTGTACGCTCTCACATCACTGGGTTTACACTTGTTCCCACCCCCCTCGCAGGAAAATTGCCGCAGCTATCACACCTCGCTTGAATCATCAAACCTGTTTACTCTAGTTGACTAAAAATTTACTCTTTCATCTCACTCGCTGCTAATTATCCCCCGCTGGGCATGGGAACCACACACACACCTTATTATTGAACTAACACTTTTACACCCCTGCTATGTTACAATCACCGAGAGGTTCTAGTGGATCACCAGCCAGAATATGAACTCAAGTGTCTACAAATCGCATGAACATTTATTGCCCCTTAAGGGAAGGAACATGAGATGGACCTTTGTTACTTGTTACTTTACGCTAAATATTACTGTTACGTTAATTCTATATTATAAATCTGTAATAATGTTAATTCCTTTGTATTTACATTTATATTGATATTATGTACTGTTAACTTTTGTAAAACTCCTACGAGCATGGCAGAGCACAGCTCTATGTTCGGAAATTGAAAATAAAATAAATAAAATAAAAAAATAAATATGAATTAATTTGCAGTCATTCCCTTGCGTCTGGATACTCATTTCCAGTCGCAAGGAAGATGCTTATGACGCGGTATTTGGCGATATAAAGAATTTTTGGCCGGAATGGCAGCCCGAAGAATTCCACTGCGACTTCGAGATGGCCTTGATGAATTCGATTAAAACATGGTTTTCACCACGCCCAGGTATCATATAATTTAAGTAAAAGAATAAATTTTTTAACTTTTCTATTGCACACAGTATAATATGTACTCGAAAATATCGAATCATAACTTTTAAAATTAACATGAATTGAAACAATCACTGACTACCATGATTTTAACTTTGAATTATGAAAATTTGTTGTCAGTTTTTATATCATAATTTAGTTAAATAGTCTAGAATGAAAAAAAAATTTCTAGCTACACTGAGAAAAACAATTTTAATTAAGTGTTTTTACAAAATTGAAAGTGCTTAATTAGATATTTTTTAACATTTGTTATAGGCTATATTGTAATGTGCGATGTGAAACCTTAACATTTTTAAATTCTAATAATTATATACATACAAATCTGTAAAATTTGTTCTACTCCAAGGACTCGACTTACAGAAAGAGTTGATAAGCGCTCCAGTCACTTCAGCTGCGGTCGTCGCCGCGGCTGAGCCGCTTGTAACCGAGAAGTGCCTACAAACGCGGCCAGACTTGAGTACTCGATAGGGATGTTATGATAAAATTTTTTTCGAAAAATCTGTACGCGAGACTCCTGCGTGCGAATCACGAAGCCTGTGAATCCTTACTGTGATTAATCCTAATTTTGAGCAAAGTATTAGCTTAATGAAATATTTATATTTGATAAAGACGGAAAAGTCCATATTCGGTACAGTAGGGTACAATTTTTTTGGAAATATTATATAGTTGGTTTTATTAGTTCATGGATTTGTCTAAAATCCCTTTTTAAAAGAGAGCTATCGCCATATTGTTGTAAGTTTGTATTTGTGAGCTGATTGGTGGAAAAGTTTTTAATATATTCAAAAAGCGCTATTTGAGGTTACTATTTTTGTTTATTTCTTATGCGCGTAGAATGGCTGTGAAAAGTAAAACAATTTAAAAAATAATGAAGTTAGAATTTTTTATTTTATTTGACAAAAATTTATTTATCAAAAGCAATGAATAAAGACTGGTGCGCACTTGCGCGCTGAGTAATTTATAGTTGATTTAAAAAAACAATATTTAAATATATTTCTTTAATTTTTCCTTGTACATTACAATGACAAAATAGTTTGGTATGTAATTATTGTACTTATAGAATATTATTTCGACAGGCTTTATTAAAAAATGCAATAAGGCTTGGAGCAGCAACCAGTCAGAATGCCAAAAAAAATCCTGAGGAACATCAGGTATTGCTGCGGGTGATGACCTTGGCTCTGCTACCAGCGAATAAAATAAAAGATGTATATCAAGAGGTGAAAAAGGATGCGAAGAGAAATTTTCGTAATTTCTTCAATAAATTTTTCAAATACTATGAGTCATACTGGCTCGGAACAAGAGGCGTCGACACTTACAGTGTGTACAACAAATTTGTTCGGACAAACAACGCTTCCGAAAGCTATCATCACGACATGAACTTAAAAATGCGGAACGTTAGACCTACAGTTTGGAAATTTTTAGTAACTAACTTTATGACGAAGAACGATGACATACTTAAAATTGTCAGGACCAACAATAAAAATGTTTAACTCAAAATTAGAAATTGCATAATCAATGGGAAAGATGATTAAAAAAATTATTGCTTTTTTTAGTTTTATTAGATAGCTGATCGAAAATTCATCGACACGTATTTATTCTTTATGGACACAATTAAAATTGTAAGAGTTATCAACTTTGAAAGTTTCCGAAGTTATATGTATACACATTGTAATCATGTTAATTAGTAGTGATGACGTCACTATTACTAATATTCAAAAAATTATATATTTGGTGATTCTGATTGAAAAGTTATTTTAAAAATCGAAATAAATATTTATGAAAAGTCGTCATCTTCCCTATTGTAGGAGTGGCTGGTCAATTATTCTTAATGAAGTTTGTTATAGAGCAGTAATAATAAATTATTAGGTTCTTAGTTTTAAATAGGGATGCCGATCGGAATCGGGTATTATAGATATGGGTGCGCGAAAATCTGAGTACTTAGATATTACCGGGTAACAACTTATCCGATCAGATACTCGGATATGTGGGTACTCGATTAAGTAATCGGTAAATTTATTTTTAGGCACAACCGGCCCTGAAGGGGTCGGGAGAGCTTAATATTTTATATTGACTAATTATTATTATTCAAAAATTTACTATAATTTTATTTATCTTAATTGAACGTTTAAATCAATATTTAAACTTAATAGTGTATTACATCACGGGTTGCAGTCTCGTCACCAGGGCAGTTTTAAAGGCGCCGTATTATACCACTGGTGTGTAGGGCAAGTTTTTAAATTTCGAGGCGTGCGTAAAATCGAGTACCCACGCACTAGTAGTAGAAAAATTACTTACAATTAAACTTACAAACATACATTTGTATTTTATTTACGTAGAAATGTTGATTCAGGTCAAAAAACGTTGCAATTGCATAAATTTCTATAAAACTGTTGGTCAATAAATACAATTGGAAATTACTTGCATATCCGATTTCTGGATAACAATTACCTCGAAAAAAAATATGCATGGAGATCGGTCTCAATACTGTCTAAATTGAAGCATTTACAGTACGGAAATTCGAGTTGCAGTGCATACCTATATGTATATATCAGGTGCTGGAGCGGACGGCGATTCATTTAAGTCAGACGTAGAGTCACTTCACGGAATTCAGGCAATCCAGCTTGCGTATACGTATAAAGTATGGCAGTTACTCCCATTTATTCAAAGCAATTTTTTAGATGACGATTCAATAGAAATTTTCCATTGATTCAATGGGAAAAGTCCATTGACAGTTGCAACATTGAAATAAAATTGAATCAATTGATAAACAGGTTTGTAAAGTACTTCATGCTTGATACTTAGCGCAACTGTTTTTTATTGTTGCACTTTTTATGCTCTTTGAAATAAAAAAATCGCTCAAACAAAAAATAACCCTTAAAAATTAAGAAAATTTGATTTCCTTTTTTAAAAACGATTCTACATTAAATATAACCTGCTTACTTATTGATTCTATTTTATTTCAATGTAGGTACTGTCAATGGACTTTTTCCATTGAATCAATAGAAAAGTTTTATTGGATCATCATCGACAATTGTTTTGAATAAATGGGAGTAACTGCTACACTTTTTTTTCAGTGCAGATCTACGCAATAAAATGGGTGTGCGCTCTATGGTTTTTTTATACATTTAAGGCACGTGTTACTGTGCTAAAAAGAATCTTATATTACAGTAAAATTTAAAAGTATTATTCGAGTAGTTGTCGAAATTTCAAGATAAACTTCGGGATTTATTTGTATAGTACATGCTTACATATAGAGGTGAATGGATTAAAACCTCGGACTAAAACTATTGGACTCGAGCACGAGAGTGCAAAAGTGCGAGTCTGGAATTACAAAATAATCTCCCTATATTATAATCTGGTTTTTTTTTATGATCCTCAAAGTTGAGTCCTCAAAATTGAAAATCAATAAAAACACGGTCAAAAGACACGTAAAAAAGATACTTATGAGTCCTCAAAGTTAAGTCTACGATGGGAAAGTTGAGTCCTCAAAGTTGAGTCCTCCTTTTCTCAAAACGGTGCTTTTTAGATTCTCATGTAATATTTTCTATAGAAGCAGCTTGGTGTATAGAAAGATTTGAATTGTGTAAATGTAGTCATTCAGTACAACGTTTAGAAATTCATACAGAAAATCAACAAAACATAATATAGTTAAAAAATTAAATAGTAAAAAAATTGGAAAACAACTTTAGCAACTTGGTTTGAATTAAATAAAATTGATCTGTTAGAAATATTAAAAATGCCAATATACCAAATTACTATAGATTTCTAGATGATAAAACTTTTGTTAGATAGAAAAATTAAAAAAAAATTTCAAACTATAGCTAGAATAAACGTTGTTTCTTCTAAAAATTCAGAGTTTTCACTTAAAATTAATATCAGATAAAGTAAAAGGTGGTACTTCTCACGAATACTTGAGAACTCATAATAAAATTATTTATAAACATATAGAGAAGGAGCTAAAAATGTATATGCCATTTTTGAAGAATCTATAAACTATTCAACTCCGAAAAAATTACAAGAATTTTTCGGATTATTTTTATTGTCTGAAAAAATTCTTGGTAATTTAATTTGGAATAGATATAAATTACATTTTATAAAAGATTTCAAAGATAATGCAGAAGATAGAGGTTTGAATGAAATAATCAAATTTCTATCTAGCGAAGATTCTATTTTAAGTTATAAATGTTTTGGTTTACCAGAACCATGCTTAGAAAATATTTCTAATATTTCTGAAAATTATGTCTACAAAATAAACTGAAAAAAAAAGTATGAAAAAATGTTTGAAAAATTTAATAATGATCAAAAAAATATATTTAATACAATAACAAAAAACAAAAATAATATGTACTTAAAAGATGGACCAGGTGGTACAGGTAAAACATTTTTTCCTTTTGGAGGAAAATTAATAATTTTAGGTGACGATTTTAGACAAATCCTTCCTGTAGTCAAAAGAAGCCATGAAAAAATTATTGTAGAAGATACGATTAAATACAGTAAATTGTGGAAAAATTTCAAAATTCTTAAACTCACTGAAAATATGAGATGTAAAGATAAAAATTTTTCTTAATTATTAGGGTAGGGTGGGGTAATTGTGCCGGTGGGGTAATGGGACCATGTCTTTTTATTTTTATTAAAAATTATGAAAACAATTTTTTTTTTTTTTTTTTTCGTAAATAATTTTCTTTTTTATCATAGTTTAAAAAAAAAATTATGAAAAAAAATGATGAAATAATAAAAATAAAAAGACATGGTCCCACTACCCCACTGGTATGATCACCCCACCCTACCCTACTAAAAATAGGAGAAATTGAAAATTTTAAAATACCTATGAAATGGAAAAGTAAAGATGTTTGTTATTCAATTTTTGGAGATATAAATGAAAATTATAATTTAAACATAGCTATTTTAGCTTCAAAAAATGAAAATGTTGCAATGTTAAACAGAAAAGTATTAAACATATTAAATAGACCAAGTAAAACATATTACAGTATAGACAAAGCCATTCATAAGGGAGTAGATCAAACTGATTCAAATATATGTTTAGATTATCCAATTGAATACTTAAATTCAGTAAATGACGGGCTTTCTACCCATGAACTAAAATTAAAAAAAAAAATGCAGTGGTAATGTTAATTAGAAATCTAAGTAAAAAAGATGGTGTATGCAATGGAACTAGATTGAAAATAACAAATTTATATGAACATAATATTGAAGCTACATGTAAAAACAGGAAAAATAGTACAGGTTGGTAAGGTAGATGAGGTTGGTTAGGCGGACGTTATGGGGAGGAGCGTGGAAGGGAAGATGAGGTGGGAAGGGTTTGTTATTGCACTTAAAAATGTTAATAGAGCTTTTTCAAAATTTAAAGTACTTCAACAAAACTTTAAAGTTAGTGACTGAGTTGATGAATAAAGTGAATAAGATTTGTTCGTAGATTGGGTGAGATAAGTTTGGGGGATAAAATACGGTATTTGAAGTAAATCAAATTAGTGAGGTCAGTAATGTAGCTAAGATTGAATTAGGTCAGGTAGTTGAAGATAAAAAAGTAAGTATAGTTAGTAGGGTTCTTAATATGGGTGAGAATAGTAAATCGGGTTAGATAAGGCGAGTCTGTGCGGAGGGTAGAGTGTAGGTAAGGTGGTTGTGAGCTGGTGGATCAGCTTTCATTAGAATAACCCTTCGTGCTTCAAAATTTTAGATAATTTTCCTCCAGTTTTTTTGCACAGCAACGAGGGGGGCAAGTTTGGCAGGTTAAAAATCACGAGCGCGAAGCGCGAGTGATTTTTTGTCAAACTTGCCCCGCAAAACACAGTCGGAAAATTATCGACAATTTTGAAGCACTAGGGGTATTACGACTGAAAATCGAGGCTTGCTTATACGAGATTGCAAAATTTGAAAATAATCGTGATTTTTTTATTATTTCGCTAATTACTAGAGTAGTTTTCAGGGTGGGCAGTTTAAGCTAGAGATCTAAGATGAGTCAGGTCCAAAATGAATAAGGTGAGTAGGGTTTGTTGGTAGAGTGAGTGAGAGATGAGTTGAGGATTAAGTGCGGTTTTTGAAGTAAGTGAAATTAGTAAGGTCTGTAATGTGGCTAAGATTAAAATATGTTAGGTGGTTAAAGATGAAAAATCAAGTAGGGTTGGTAGGGTTATGAATCTTTTGGTAACATAATTTGGTAAAATTATGATGAGTAAGTAAAGTTCAAACTAAACTCTCGTACCACTGAGAAAAAAAAACGGCAGGTACTACCAGTGACTCGAGCAATAGTTGCTTGAGTGTCAAGCAATAGTTGCTTGACAGCTTGAGCAACGCTCTGTACCGTGATTATTACTCGTGCGACTCGAGCAAAGTTTGCTTGACACTTAAGCAATAGTGTAAAGGTTAATTACAGGTGACGCTATACTCGCATTTATATGTATGTATATATCGTTTAAATCGTTAAACTCGGTTAAAGTTAATGTTTGTCATTTTTATACGGCATTTATTTTTAATGAAAATACATAGTAATAATGAATGAAATAAATTAGTGACCATAACCTCATAGTATTTTTTATTATCAAACCTTACATGAAATAATAACGGGAATTTATAATAAACGAGTATTTTTGTTTATATATATATATATACATATATGTTATTATAGAGATCATTTCAAGTCTATACAATTATTTATGTTTTTAAATTATTAAATCAATAAATATGCTACCTAAGACTTTTACGATTTAAAAATTATTACGTGTTGATTTAAAATGATATCTCTAGATTTATACTTATTTTTTTGTGAATTTGCAATAATTTTTCTTGTGTAATTTTGTATAAAAAGCAAATCTTTATCTTAAAAAGTAAAGTAATCAATTCATTGAATTTTAAGGAATACAATTTTGTGATTAATACTTACATTATTATAAATATGAGTATCAGTTAAAATTTTTTAATTAGTACAAAAAAATTTTCAGTATTTTTGAGTATTTAAAAATCAAATAAAAGTTTATGTAACTATAAAAAAAATATAAAAATTCCAAATATTTTTTCAATTGATCATGTATTAGAGGTCTCTAACAAAAAAATTTGTCTTAAATATTTGAGAACGGCTTGGATGATGCAAATGCAATAATGATTTGAGGTGTGGTATTGAAATAAATAACGAAGAATGTAATCATAAAAATGTTAATATTTCATAAACACATTAAGTTTAATTACATAATTCAAATTGAAGGCATTAATTTGCAGGTCAATTACAACATGTAAGGTGATATAATAAAACCTTCATTTTTAGTTTTATCGGTTTTTATAAAATAACACGCGTTTATTTCTGGAACTTGATAAAATTTTTTATACGTTACTTTTTTTGTTTCTGTAACACAGTAAGCATAAGTGTGATCGTCGAAATCATTAATGAGGTCCAAGTTTTCAAACAAAAAAGAAACTTCCTTGTTGCTACTGTTGAAATAGATTTTTGAAATTCTACCAAAAGAAAGAATGTCATTAGCCCCCATGGCAGAAACCAAAACCATACCTATTTTAAAAAAATATCCTTCGACTTCAATATAGTTAGTACAACATATATCATCTTCAGCTGATTCACAAAAATAAAGGCTTCTATCATAGGAGTCAATAGGAATAGTAGTCGTTTCGATTTCATAGTCTGGAAAATGAAGCGTTCCATGAAATTTTAAATATGCCAGCTTTAATAAACTTCGTACAGCTAAGGTTTTAGGTGCATTAACCCGATTATTTGAAGTGACTGCAAATAGCCTCAATTCCCTATGCTTAGACTCGAATCTCATCGTTGAGTAGTAAAGTGGCGGTCCAACTTGTCGCATGATTCTTACCATGTGAATCATGTTATGCATTTTAATTGTTAAGTGACCAAAGGTCTCTGTATAGAGTTCTAAAAAATTTTGAATTAAACTATCAAGTAGATCTAAATGGCCTTCGACAAATCTTGGTGAGGTCAGCATATCCACTATCTTCACAAACTTTAAATATATTTTCCAGGTGTGATTATCTTCATTAACTTTGTGTCCAACCATTACGCCGAAGAGTTTTGTGAAACTTAAAATTTCAGCACCAGACATTTTTAACTTTTTACTAGTTTGTAAATGTTCTATTTTGATATTTGGGATCTTATTTGATAAATTTTCAATAGAATTTTGAACTATACCAAGCCTTTCATTTAAATATTTAAGGTCAAATTTATTTTGTACAAAAACTAAGTCATTAGATACATGAACCATAAGGTAATTAGCTGCACCATGAAAAAGATCGTGTAATAAATCAAAAACATTATTCACCACTACGTGATACCCAGGCACTTGATTGAAAACGCACTCTTATTTCAAGCCTGACTTTGCTTCATCAATGTCTTTTATGTCATTTTGGTAAGACTCTACGGTTCGTAATAAAGATGAATCTTCACTAGTCATTGATCTAATTTGATCGATGTCCGCATAACACATGCGACAACATCTTCCGTGATTGAAGTGATCAATAAATCCCAATATCTCAGCTAAACCTAAATTATCACCTAATACTAACAACAATTGGAAATATATTTTAACTAGGGGTGGTACCCCCCTGCTCGCTCCGCTCGCCAACCCCCTAATTATAATTGATGACTATAAAAATTAATCGAAACAATACGTAAGCTATATCTTTGGTAAAATAACGAGTAAAATCATAAAAAGACTTAAGTGCTCAAAATCAATAAAAATTAGACACGAGAGTTCAGTTTGAACTTTACTTACTCATCATAATTTTACCAAATTATGTTACCAAAAGATTCATAACCCTACCAACCCTACTTGATTTTTCATCTTTAACCACCTAACATATTTTAATCTTAGCCACATTACAGACCTTACTAATTTCACTTACTTCAAATACCACACTTAATCCCCAACTCATCTCTCACTCACTCTACCAACAAACCCTACTCACCTTATTCATTCTGGACCTGACTCATCTTAAATCTCTAGCTTAAACTGCCCACTCTGAAAACTACTGTAGTAATTAGCGAAATAATAAAAAAATCACGATTATTTTCAAATTTCGCAATCTCGTATCAGCAAGCCTCGATTTTCAGTCGTAATACCCCTAGTTCTTCAAAATTGTCGATAATTTTCCGACTGTGTTTTGCGGGGCAAGTTTGACAAAGTTTAACCTGTCAAACTTGCCCCCCTGGTTGCTGTGCAAAAAAACTGGAGGAAAATTATCTAAAATTTTCAAGTACGAGGGGTATTTGGCTGGATTATTTTCCCCAGCTGAATTTCAACCCATAGAAATGCTGTATTTTACATTTTTGCGGTTATAGTTATATGGGTGTAGTAAAAAGTGCCCCCCCTAAATCTCGTCGAATAATTTCTCGTCGAATGAATTCTCGTCGAACTAACAATCACGGTTGCTAACGTAAATTCTGAGGTTGGGAAGCGACAGCGACAAAGCATAGCGATAAGCACACAGCGATGCGCATAGCAATAAGCACAATGGCAGCCTAGCAGGCTAACTCGCGGTGATCGGAATTAACACCTGTTTGTTGAGGGTGGCAAGAGACCTGTTTTTTTTTTTTTTTTTTTTTTTTTTTTTTTTTTTTTTTTTTTTTTTTCTATTAAATAATTATTGAATATGATAAAACTCATGATTATACGTACAAAATACGGACCGAAAAATTGATTTTATAAAAATTTTTAGTATAAAATGCTCTTAACTAATAAAAGGTATTCAGTTTATTTTTTTTATTTTGATTTTTTTCGTAGAACTCTCTTTGTTGATTTCTTTGTGGTAGCAACTCGCTTGATACCTTAAAAAAATAGTAAAATAATTATATTTAGTTAAAAAATTAGTTAAATTTAAGACAAATTAATTAAAATTTAATGTATCAAACCTTTTTTCGGTCTTTCAATTGTTTCCGTAGTGGTTTCGTTATCAGTTTGCTCTGCCATTTCTGCATCTATCAACAATAATTTTTGATTTACTTCAATGATACACATTTGGATTGAATTTTAATTAAATATGTAATAAATAGTTTCTTCCATTCAAGAACCCATTAATATATCACCTCCTTCTAGAACTTCAACTAAATTTCCCTTTTTTTTTACGTGGCTCAGCTCAGATGCAGCATTTTCTATTAATTTTCTAGGGGAAAGTTGCCCGTTATTTAATTGTTCCCACCATTCTTCGATTTTTTCATCATTTAATGCTGATATTTTTTTTTCTCTGTGTCTTGTAAAAGTTTTCTCTTCTCTTTCTAGGTCAATCAGCAAATTTTCCACAAAAAGTAAAAGAATATCTAAAAAAAATTGAGCAACAAAAAAAAATTACGATTCAAAATCAACATTTTATAAAATGAATTTTTGTACATTATTTGCGATAAGAAAATACCGGGTTGCTAGTTTGAACGAATTTTTAAGAATTTTTTATTACTAAAAAGAAGCAAGTCACCAATGAAGAAAATAATTTTATAATTATATTTAATTTTTTCGTTCTCGATATAAGTAGGTGCGCAGTTTGATTTTTTTTTTAATTATTAACTTGTTGAATGTATGACCTTATTTTATAAGTAAGGCTTACTAAATAAAAAAAAGCTCGTTAGAATTTCAGATTGAATTAATAAATTAATATATAATTTAACGTCATTATTGAAGTCTTAGTGACTTTTTGTCTTAGACTTTTAGTTTTAGATAGTGCAAATCATTTATCAAAAAAAAATTTTTTTGAAAACAGTAAAAAACTTTTCGATTATTTTTTAAAAAGAAAACAATACTGAAACGTTGGAAACACTGCCAAAAGCCAAAAATAAAAAATTCTTACAACTATCACGAGCCAACCAAGCGTTATAGAAATTATTGTTTAAATTTATCAGTGTTAAAAAAATTTTTAATTTATTCAAGAAAAAAATCATTTTTTTGAAAAATAAAGTTTGAGAGTTTTTGCATAATTTTAAAATTTTACTTATCAATCTCCAGATTGTTGGTCTTTTGTGTCTAGTAAATATGTGCAGATCGCGGTGGTAGGATTCTTCGGCGTTATTAGTTCTTATTCTTTCCTTATAAACGCAGAAGGTCTTCGGTTTTCTTCTGTGAATCCAATAGTCTTGAAAATAAGTAAAGAATGCATCGAAAAAATCACCAAAAATCAATGCATCGTTTTTTATATTTAAAAATTCAGTCAAAATATTTTCTTCTGGAATCAATGCCAAGGCCATCATTTTCAAAAGGATCGCATGTTCTTTTGGGTGATTAATTGCATTCCTTTTGACAGCAGCTCCCCACTTTGTTGCATTTTTATATAGAGCCTGGAAAAATGCATATAATAATGAACTGATAAATTTGATTAAAAAATATGAACAATAAAGTAACTGATATCACAAGTTATACAAAGCTAGTCTGGTGAAAGTTAAGAAGTTGGTAAAAAGCTGCAATTCTGTTCTGTAATCCAACAAAATAATATTTGGTTTCTTTTTTTTTCGGGGGCGCGTGATTCTGATTGGCTCCCGTACTGTACGCTTAAGATTTTTTCTGTTTAGGGCTAACACAGTGTTTTTTCGTGTAAGCGCTCGCACAAAATTCACGCGCTACCTGAAGCGCAAGTTTCTTGTGCAACTATTCCGCAGTAAATTACTGTATTTGTTACCTCCGTGTAATTTTTAACAAAGCGAAATCTTAAATGAAGTGCATGCAGTTACTCCCCGTAGGGTGTTTGGAGTGTAACAATTTCAAAAACTTAATAACTTGGGAACGAATAATATATAAAAAGAGTAAATGAGAAGTAAGTAAATAAGTAAGTAAAAGAGTAAATGAGTAAGTCTAAGAATTTTTAAAAATAACTTTTTTAACAATGGAATGAAGTGATTTAAAAAAATTTAAATTTAAATTAAATAACTGTACCTCCAAATCTTTTTCTTCAAAATTCCATTTAAAAATCAAAGTAATTTTACATTTAAAATACTTTTGAAAAAATAATATTGACGGCATCTGGTTTTTTTATAAGGAGTGTAAATTAAAACGTATACGCTAAATATGTTTTTTTTTTTTTTTTTTTTTTTTTTAAATGAACTAATGAAAGAATTAAAATCAAAAAATTTGTTACGGACAACTTATAGTCCGAACTACTTATTATTTAAAAATAATTTTCTTTGGAAAAAGAACATTTTTTGTTGAATCACTGTAAATTAAAGTAAAATTAACAATTTTTCAATTTGTTTTTTTGAATACGTGTGAGGATTGCGCGTGATCTGCGCTAAATGATTTTAAATGTATGACAAATATCTGTGATGTGTGTGTGTGTACGCGCATGTCCACGCGGTCCTAACGCCACTTTTTTGTGCGGTTTCGTTCTTGAAAAATACACTAATATTTATCTAATTCAAATAAAATTTGGTTAAATTATTAGATCAATTCCAAGTAATCGAGTTCAGAAAAAAATCGTTTTAACACGTTATTAAATTAAAAAGAAATAAAAAATGAACTTATTGCAGCAACCAAAAATTGGACTATTAATTCCTTATTAGCACAGGTTAATCAGTATAATTCGAGTGGTTATTTGATCATATTTAAAAAAAAAAAATGATTAAAAAAAAAACTGCTTTATGTTATTTGAAACGTACTTGGCAGAAGTGAAACCAGCAGCCAATTATTTTTATACAGGGATTTTTAAAGGTTTCAGTAAATCCATTCTGCATTCCCTCTTCGAAGTCACTATGTACTTCCCCTGGGTTCCACTCCGGCCAAAACTCTCTAATTTTTTCAAACACAGCTTTGTAGGAGTCTTTGCTTTTACTAGTCATAATGACCCAAATACAGGGCCATGCCTATAAAAAATACATAAGTAAACAGTGTTTGAATGCGATTGTCTGCGTGTAAAAGTTGCACCGTGTTACACTGTAGAACTGGTGCAACTTTTTTAGTTATTGAAGTTACGATAATCGAAAAATTAGGATTGATTACTCAATTTGAAGCTTGCAGTAGTTTAAAATACTTAAATAATATTGAAAATAAAAATAATTTTTCAACTATTTTTTATAAAAAATAAGTTTGAATTATTCATTAAATTATAAATTAATTCTAAATATTAGTCCATAATGTAACATACCCTGTCGTATTTTCTTATCATAATTGTTAAAAGTTGTCTGCACTTTGACAAAGTAGGCCGGCTGCCAAACGTGGAATCTAAATGATTAATAGTTCCCAATTTTAATATGCTTAGTAGCGCGGTTGCTACTAATATAATGTGTATGTTTCCTTTTTCTTCAACAATGAAATGTTTTAATTTTATATCGGGTTTGTTCTTAGCCGTATTTTCGTGTACAAACACATGTTCATCCGGTCGTTTCTTTAAATAATTTGCAAAGTCTTCAACCGACCTAACTTGATTATCTCCTTTTATTTGTTTTTTTCTTCGAGCGTGTTGCATTCGATTACGTTCTTCATCTAAACTGGTGTAGATGGCCACGTCCGAAAAACTAAAAATTAATAAAAAAATCAGACAAAACAGAAAATTTATTGTTCTACGCTTATATACCGACTATTTTTTTCGAGATGGATCCCCAAATGAGCAAAACTTTGTCAAGACGATGGCCGGGATTATATTTTTCGTGGCCGGTCTCCGAGAGTGCTTAAATTTGTCAGGACGAGGGCAGCGACTATTTTTTCGCGACTGGTCTCTGAGAGACAGAAATTTTGTCAAGACGAGGGCATGGCTGTTACTCGAGGTAACTTTTTTTTTCACGAGCGGTCAGTGAGGAACCGAAGAACCGGAATATTGTCGATACGAGGGCATGGCTGGTACTCGAGGGGACAATTTTTTTTACGGGCGGTCCCCGAAGAACCGGAATATTGTCGATACGAGGGCATGGCTGGTGCTCGAGAGACCGAAATTTCGCCAAGACGAGGACAGGGCTTATTTTTTTCACGGACGGTCCTCGAGCGACCAGATTTTCGTCGATACGAGGGCAAGGAATTTTTTTTCGGGACTGGTTCCAAAAGACAGAATTTTTCTGAAAAGAGTAAAATTTTGACCAGACGAGAGCATGGCTGGTGCTCGAGAGACCGAAATTTCGCCGAGACGAGGGCAGGGCTTATTTTTTTCACGGTTCTTGAGCGACCGGATTTTCGTCGATAAGAGGGCAAGGACTTTTTTTTTACGACAGGTCTCCGAGAGACAGAAATTTTGTCAAGACGTGGGCATGGCTGCTACTCGAGAGACCGAAATTAAAATTGAATAAATACATACGTGTAAGCTTCAAAACTTAAAATTTAGATTTTTAAATTATTTGTGTGTTTTTTTTATACTAACAAGAAGAAATATAAAAAAAATAATTCTTATCGGTCAATAAATAAATTTTTTTAAAACTTACTCTCGTTCTACCGCGTTCCATATTTCCCTCATAGAACCAGATTCATTGGCTGCTGCGCTCATCAATTCTTTTCTGAATAGCAGCAGTCTTTCAACGTACAGAATAGGATCGTGATTATGAAATCCATTCTCCTCAATTCGGCCGTCATCGTAAATAGCAAGACGTCCTGGACAGGGGAACTGTTTACTACCAGCTCGTTTACACTTATAATCACTGCCAATTTTAATAATAATTTTTAGTTTGAAAATCGTACTTTTTAAATTAGATTAAAAAAAAAAAAAAAAAAAACACGTTGGAATATATATTTTTTTTTTTTTTGAAAATTTTAAAAATCGACAAAATTTAAAAACTTATAAAATTCATAAAAATGTATTTACTCTTTCTCCTTGCCAATCTTATGTAATCTGTACTCCTGCCCTTTACAAATCACTGAATTTTTGGTTGCTGTGCAGAAATATAATCTTGTTTCTTCATTTGGTTCCATTTTTGCTCATTCAAAGTGCACTCTAACAATCATTTTAAAAAAATCAAGCCCGTAAAAGCATCAAGGTTATATCAAATATTCGAATGTAATCAATTCGAATTCGAACACATTCGGACTTCGAATCAAATTGATGTCAACCACCTAACCTGTTTGAAAAGATCATCTCTTGTCCTACTTCAAATATGCCGCCTTTTACAGGAGTTGTGCGCCCAAAACAATTTTACAAGGGATACTTATACAAGTGGGAGAAAGAAGAAAACGGAGCGCAGTAAGTATGATGAGTAATCTATATTTATAACATAAAACATTTTATGTATTTATCACTGACGTATAAAATAACTCCACTTTATTTTTTACTAAAATTATGTACTGTGCTTTGTTTTTTTTTTTTTATTCATTGTAAAAAAATTGCAAGGTTCAAATTCTTTTTAGTTAACATAAATTTTCAATGAATTACAGCTACTACAAATGTGTGAGATATGATACTAAATCAAGATGTCCAGGCCGCTTCAAGATCTCTACACCTAACATTAAAGAAGAATCAGGTCTTGAGCACAATCATGCAAGGGTTTTCAATTTAATGAAAATTCTTGAGTATGAAAAAAAGTTGAAAGTTGTAAGTGCGACGGAGGATGGATCTTTAAATGAATTATTTGTGAAAATGAAAGCAGAGTGAGTCAATAATTTTAAGCATTTAACCATATAAAATTTATTTGATTAAAAAAAAAAAAAATCAGCAATGAAAAAGAATACAAAAAATAATAAAAAATAATCTCTCTAAATGCACTAACAATTTTTTTATCCCATAAATCAGTCATTTTGTTAAACAATACTTTTGAAAAACACAACGTAATCTAAAATAAAAAAAAAATGAAAATCACAAAAATTTTAAAACTTTTTAAACAAATATCAAATGTTTAATTTTTTAAATAGTTTCAATGACTTTCCACCTGAATTGGAATTTAATGATGTGAAAGTACAAATGTCTAATTCAAGGAATAGTGCCATGAAAAAAGAATTAGCTTTAATAGATTCTATGGCTGATTTTGCTAAGTTTTTAAGTTCACCTTTTGGTAAAAATTTTCTAAAGTTAAACCGGGCTTTGGAAGCAAATTCAGACCAGATGATCAATTTTGAACTGGCAAAAGAATCTCCAGATAGATCTCATATAATTTTATATGATCAAAAATTGTTTAGCACTCTAATCAATTACTCTAAGATTACTATAATTGAGGGATCTTATCCTGGATATCCAGATGTTCTGAACTGTCACCAGCTCATAAGTATTATGTTCGTACTCAACGACAGTGTAAGTTTTATAGTCAAAAATTTTTGTCCATCTTTGATAAACTAACTTATCTATCAATGAAAAACTATTTATTTTACTTATAACAGCTTTCATTTTTACGTTTTGAAAATACGATTATCATTTTACTTTTATTAAATCTTATTTTTTAAATGATTTTTTTCAATACGCCTTTCTAAAAAATCTTCCAGACATATCCAACGGCGTGGATATTGATGTCATGTAAATCCACTGAGTCCTACACTATTGCTTTAAGCAAACTCAAATCTTTGTATCCAGAGTGGGATCCCGATGAGATCCTTTACGATTTCAATATGGATCTCAAGCTTGCCATTGAGAAAACTTTTTATAAGACTTCACAGAGTATTAAAGGCCATTTTTATAGTTTTGCTCTAGTTAGTTTATTAAAACTTACTAATTAAATTTTTTTTTCAATTTTTAATTTAAGATATCAAAAATATTGATATATTACTCGCCAAAAATTTTATTTCAGCAAATGCTGAAAAGCGCTTACGAAATAGGAGTTGCAGAAGAAAATACAGCTCTTGATCTCGTATTGTTTAAAATTATTGCTTTACCTTTGCTTAAAGGAAATTCTAACGTAAATGAAGAAGAAACGATTGTTTCTCAGTTTGAAATAGTAAAAAAAGACGTCCGTACTGAATTTGGCAATAAATTTGATAAGTATTTTGACATTTTTCAAAATTTATGGCTTGATACTCAAGGAGTTGAATCTGTTTCAATGTTCGGTGACAAAATTAGAATATCAGTCGCATTGCAACATTACTATGGTGACCTCTATGCGAAAATGAAAAATACAATACCATCTCTTCAAGATTTTATTGGTGAGAATAATTTTATTTCGTTCGGATAGTCCGAACAGTATTAATTATTTAATGATATTAATTGCTTATTAATAGATGTATTGAAATGTAAAAAACGAAAATTACTTAAGTCAGCTCAAAAAGAAATTGATTTTCCTCCGAAAAGAAAGAAACAAATGACTATATTTTCCAAAGATATTATTTTGATTGATTGGCGAAAACTAGAAAAAGGAGTATTGGAAATTGAAAGTTTTTTAAATAAAGCTTCAAATTCATTAAAAAATGGATTTATAAACACAGCAACTTTAAACGGTTATTTAATAACTTTGATAAATTTTGAAAATAAGTAGTAAAATATCTCATGCATTGTATTGATAATAATAAATTAATTGTAGCTATTAAAATCGAAAAACAACGTAATAATCTGAGTACAATAGAGAAAGAAGCGGAAAGTGATGTTTTTGAAATTGAAGGTATTTAAAGTCAAACATATTGATAATAAAAAAAAAATATATCGATGGTCCCAGCGAAGAAAAACCTTAGCCCAAAATCTGCCTCGATTAAAGTTACAATTAGGCGACTTTCGGTGACTAAAGTGTCTCTAAATCACTTTATTCATGATTTTAATTTTTTGAGATTGGAAGAATATGAGCTTTGCTTTCAGTCCATTGGTATAAGAGGTCGAAAAAATTTTTTTGGACACACCACTCACCAGCCGTGAAAAAAAAGATCCTTGCGATTTTTATAAGCTGAAAACTTTTTTTATTCGTGGTTGGTGTGGAAAAAAAAATTTTGTGACCTCTTATATCGACAGACTGATAGCAAAGCTCATTTTCTTTCAATCTACAAAAATTAAAATCTTAAATTAAATGGTTCAGAGACATTTTAGTCACCGAAAGTCTCCTAATTGTAACTTTAATCGTGGCAGATTTTGGACTAAGGTTTTTCTTCGCTGGGAACATCGATATCATTGATTTTTTTTTTTTTTTTTTTTTAACGTCATGTAAAAAGTAATTTTAACTGGATTTTTTTTCAATTTTGTATTACTTTGCCTAAAAAATTTTTTAAAACATGATGTAAAAAAAAGAAATTGAAGTTTTTTGGGATCGATACTTTACTCTCAGGACGGCTAGGTGGCTTCATATTTTGTGGAACTTCGAAATTTGTATAATTTTTTCTTACCCAACAATATGAATTTTCACCAAAAAATTCTAATTTTATAAGCTATTTTCAGTTAATTCATTTTTTGAAATTTCTAATATTGAATTTTAAAAAGTTCAATTCAACCATATAATATTAGTATTATTTTGATTTACGTAATTCTAATAAGAAAAAAATTTATAAATTTTGATTCGATGAAATGCATATATGCCCTTTTCATTACAGGTGCAAACCAAGAAACAATCAGCCCTTTCTTCCCAATAAATCCCAGCAGCTCAACAACTCTTGGCCATGACAAGGAAACTGAAGGTATATTCAAATAACAAAGTATAAATAATAATGATTGATTCGTAAATTTTCTTGTTAATTCTAGAAATAAGCAAAGATCAAAGCAGCCAGATTAATGAAAACACCATGTCAGCTCTACAGCTGAATGAGGAAGCCCAAGGTATCTCTTGAATATTTTATTCCACGGAATATTAATATAAACCAATCTAAACTGCTGAGTACAGAAGCCACACTTAAAACTTAAAAATTAAAACTAAAATTTACGTACAATTTGTCAAACTGAAACTATTTTAATCCTAAATAATAATTTAAAAGTATGCTTTTTACATTTTACTTCATTACTAATTAATTAATACTACTTCACCATAAATGTGGTAGTAATTAAAAAAAAATTTATTTGGTAATAATTAAAATATTTTTAAACTTATATTTTTAGAAGGAAACCTGGAACCTGTTCAGCTAAGTAATTCAAACGACATAGAACGAGAATTGACCTATGAACAAGAAAGTAATTAATATAAATAATTATATCTATGCACATACAGATTTGTTCTCAAAAGTTGACTCTGTATTCTAAGTATTATCGTTGACATAAATCAAAGAAAAAACAAATTAAATAAAATAATAATAATAATAATTTTGTTTTAGTTCCTAACTTAGATGTGACCCCATCAGATGGATCAGGGAATGCAGAGGGGCAAGCTACAAGAGAACTCAGCAAGGGAAGTGAAGGTATTTTTGATTGATCCAGTTTAGAATCCTATCTTTTTCCTTTTACAATCGGTGCATGAAAAAAAAAAAATAAAAGATAGTATGAGAATAAATTGAAATGAAATGAATAATTTGTCTTGAGACTTGAAATGTCATTATTTTACAATAGAAATCAAACATTTTTTGCCTAAATAAGGTTAATTGTAAAATAAACTTCTCTAATATGTTCTTTTAATCATCAATTTTTTATGATAGCCAAATGAATCTTTAAACTGAATACCAAATTATGCAGTTATTAATAACAAAATTCAAATATTTTATTGATCATCTATAAATTCATTGGATAAAAAAATAATTATATAATATTTATACATGTTTTTTTTTATATAGTTCGCAATGTGGAAGCCTCGGTGAAAGCCTATATGCAATCAAGTAGTGAGAACTCAATTGAATTGGAAATCATAGAAATTTTTGTTTGTGAATCAGAAGGTATTTTTCATAAATCTTTTCAAAAATTGCCAAGTTTTATTTTTAATAATTTTATAACTAAATTAATGAGTGAAACGGCTTTTAGAATGTGCCATGATTGATTGTCAGTCTGAAGTTTTAAACACAAACTTCTGTGATGTGGATGAACTAACTAGTCGAAAAGAAAGTAAATTGAGAGATTCATATGTAATTTGATTATAAATTAATCTTTTTCATCATTATTTTTTTAATTTTGTTTTAGTTTTAAACCCGGATATGACACCAGGACACAGATTGGACAATAAAGAAAAGGAAGCATCTTGTCTCAGCGGGGAAATCGATACATCGGAAAATGATAAACTCCTTTATGCAAACCAAAGTGTAAAAAATAGTAAGTCAACATTTGATAGAATTTTCTAAAATCAATAAAAATATAAGTAACAAAAAGGCTATTATCAAATCTTAATAAAATATTTTCATAAACAAAAAAAAAAAAAAAAAAAAAAAAAAAAAAAAAAAAAAAAAACTTCGCTAAGCTCGTAGTAGGGCGAAGACTTCTTCTCGTTTTCTTAGTCAACGATTTTGGACGTGAAAATAATGCTCGGAGTCTTGGCCAGATAATTAATACAAGGCGTATCAACCCCGCACTTGATGCTCTTGGTATCCGAGTACGTTTTTGAATTCAGTGTGGACGTGAACGAACTATCCACGGCAGTGTAGAGAACTCGCGGGGTCGCGGGTAGATGTACGTTCCGACTCGGTCTTCTGAGGGGTCTCGAAATCCAGGATCGGCAGATTCAGAGCGTCTACCTTCACAGACAGTACATCAGGTGACTTGAAGTACTGCTTCTTCTCCAAAGACCGTCCCGTTTTTTGTTTCCGCTTCACCGTTATGATTGCTCTTTGGTGGCGGGCTTAACTTTGTAGACCTCGTCTGTCTCTTCTTGACCGGTTTGAGTGACGGCTTCCTCTCCTGCTCCTGATTTTATGGTTCAGTCTTATTCTCCGTCTCCTCTGAGTTTTTGGCGGCTTTGGTTACCCTTTTCCTCTTAGCAGTCTGCTGGAGCTACGGTGGTGGCTCATTGCTTTTCTCCACTTTTTTCTCATCTTCAATTAAGGCTGGCTTGGCAGAAATTTTTCTCTTCCTGCCTCCTCTATTGGGTTTCTCTGCTAGCTCTTCGCTCTTGGACTAGGGTTCGGTGGTTGACTCGCTCTTCTTTCTCCTTTTCTCGACCTGATGGTCTTCGAGGCTTCCTCTACGGCCCCAATTAGATTCCGCTAGTCCACGTCCCAGCTTATTGTATTTTCGATCTCTCCTTTAACTTTCACGGGTGCACGCGGCTTCTCCGGTGAGCCCTCGCCCAGTATCAACCCCATACCGGTAACCTTGCCCCAGTTTCCTTGCAGTTTAGGTGTCGGATTCCTGGAAAATTCGCTTGTCGGCTTTTTCACCGGGGATAAGGTTTATACCCTGTTTTAAAAGATCGACGAGTTTTCCTTGGATATACATGGTCCAGATTAAAGGGCGGTATCTCACCCGAAAACGAAGGCGACTTGAACAGACTCACTCGACAAAATGACTTGGCCTTCTGCTAGGTCGCCGCGATGTCAGTAGTGAGCTTTATCGGAGTTTTTCTAATTCTCCTGCGGGGCGTCGACAGACTGATCCAACCATGGCCATTCTGACTACGGGGCACCATGAGGGACCGAGGAATGTTCTTGATTATCGCATCGGCCGCACTGAATCTGTTGAGACTGACGTTCTCCTGGCTGTTCGTATTCACCTCCGTAAGTACCTCGTTTTTCTCTGCGGTATCTAGCAGTTGTGCCGAGGGCTCGGCGTCCGAAACCTTTTCATCGAAGTTGTAGCTCGACTTGGAAACCTCTTCGGAGGACCCATCGGTTATCATAGCAACTTTTGGCGAGTTTTTGACTTTCTGCTGCGAGTCCCCACTGTAAATCACTATGTTGCTGCCCGTCTGTTTGAAAAAGAGATACAAACCTGTACCCGAGAAATCGAACTGGCAGTCTTGATCCATGTTGATGATAGGTATGCCGGCTAGAGCGCGATCCTTGCCTCAGCAGAGTTGTCACTCGTGTAGAGAAAGATGTGAGCGTCCAGAGTCGTCGTGGTGTTCATAAATCACTTATACCTATCATTTGTGTCAAGAATAGATATAAGTTATTTAAAGTAAAAATAAATAGTATTACCTTTTTATAAAATTGGTACTTACAAAACCACTATTCGTTATGGGGGTGACTGTTGCGCCATCACGGATTGACAGTGCGGAAAAAACTGTATAGCTCCCATGACACTTCTAGTCTTATCCTCGCTGTAAATCCGGGGTGGCGCAACAGTCACACCCATAACGATTATGTAATGGATATTTAATACCCGTAAGTTTGAATAAAATAAAAAAATACTTTATTTATTTATTTTGTTTTGAAACATTTGTAGATCATTAAAACTAATTAACATAAAGTCAATTTTTGAATTACATTTTTGGAGAGAGCCCATTTAAAAAAAAAGTTAAGACATCAATGGCCAGTGTTCTAATGATATTAAAAACAATTTTATTATTTACTATAATTGCAAATAATTAAATTTTTCATATACATTAAAAAAAATTTTTCATTTTTTAGAGACTAAAGCAAAAATAAAAGTAAAATATGCCAAAAAAAATGTTACATCGCAGAAAGCTCCTAAGAAAAACAATGGTGAAATTTCAACGGACAAAAATTACAGAAAACCAAAGAAAATTCAAAACAGTTAGTACTTTATAATTTGTTTACTGTATTTAAGTAATTGAAACAGATTCAATACTTGTTTTAACTTTATTCGAGGTAGATTTTGGGATAAGGTTTTTCTTCGCTAAGACCATCGATTTTCTGATTTTATGATATAATAACTAATTTTGAATGAATAATTTTATTTCATCAACTTTAAACATTTATGTAACGCATAAAAAATATCGATTGCAGAAAAAATTAAATTGAAAAGTTATAAGTGTTTTAAACAATTATTAATCAACAAACAATTGAATTCTAGGATGGAAACGAGTATCTACTGATATCACAGCGAATTACCAAAAAAAGTTAAGACCAAATCCGAAACCAAAAATATTTGAGGATCACGTACCGGTATTATTCGATATCATATGTTAATTAATAATTTCTAGTTTATGTTTTAAGGATTTTTTTTTCACTATTTTGTTGAAAAAATTTTAGGGCTTACTTAAATATTCTTTAAAAAAAATTAGATTACTACTTATTATTTACATTATTTAAATTTATCTAAGGTATGGCTGAAGACCGTTACAGTATTTGTTATTTTTTTAATTAAATTTTTTTTTTAAATCTCAAAACATGAACTACGAAAAATTTGCGATTAGGTAAACTTTTATTCAAAATTTTCTTTTTGTGTTTAAAAGAATTTTTTTTTATTACGCGAATCCAAGTTATAGCATGATTAGAGATTTCAATAAAAATTTTCAATCAACTGTGTTTTTGAATAAAAGTTTATGTTATTTATCTCCAAACAAAATGAGAAATTGCAAACACGTAGATTTACATTTTCCATCGAGGAATTTTTTATGAACCTGAAAACTTATTTGAAAAAATTATGAGTACAAAACAAATAAAATCAAAACAACTTTTTTTTTTACCACGAACATGTTTTCTTCTCAACAAAATAATTATTTATTTGATCATTACAAAATACTATACAACATCAACCTTTATTGCAGAAATGAAAATTTATAATGTTTTCATCGCACTAAGCAAGTGGGCCATGCCGTGTTGGAGAAAAATATCAGGATTTGACCACACATAACTCATATTTATTAAGTTGTTTAAGTATTTTGTATTATTTTTGTATGATGATTGGACTTATATTTGTAAAGATGACATGATAACATAAATAAGCGATTTATTTACATAAGTAAATGTTACCCTTGTTACTATGATATATGTTACCCTTCAATAAAAATAACTGTAAAACATTTAATTTTTCTTCTCTTAATTTTTATTTACAAATTAAAAATTTTCTAATAAGTTAAAAAAAAAATTAATAATAACAGTAAAAAAATTAAAAAAATAATCATCTCCAAAAACAAAATGAATCCTGTAATGCCAGCCGTGCTCCGCGTGTACGTACCTATTGGACTAGCAACAAACAAAATGCAATACAATCTCCGGGCTACAATAATTCATGAAAAATTTAGTCGTAGACTTTAACTGAACAACAGGCGTCCAGCTTGGCATTTACTTTAACGACGAAAAGCATAACTTACCAAGGTAAGTGTCTCAAACTTCAAAGAGTGTATCGACCTACCTTGAACGAGGTATTTGTTGGATCGTTAATAAACAAAATTTTCTGTTAATGTCATTCCGAGGATTCAAATGTTCAGTTTTCTCACTTAACTCAGTCGATCCTAACTTCCTGGGGAAACCATCTTTAAAGAAAATTCGTCTCACGTTTCGCCCGCTGTTTTGCATCGATAAAAAGCACAACTTCTTGGGGATAACGTTTCAGAGGACATCTCCTCTTCTCGTACCAGATGTTAATAAAATGATACCTATTTGACTGGTAATAAACAAAATTGCAATAAAAAAACTTTCCTAACTTTAAGCATTCATCCTCACAACTTTTGAACCGATAACCAGCATAACTTCCTGGGTAAACCATCTACAGGGAAAAGTCGCTACCTCACGTTCTCCGGGTGCCTATGAGTTTTATCACATTCAATAATTATTTAATAGAAAAAAAAAAAAAAAAAAAAAAA
This sequence comes from Encarsia formosa, assembly GCA_038277355.1. Lineage (NCBI taxonomy): Eukaryota > Metazoa > Arthropoda > Insecta > Hymenoptera > Aphelinidae > Encarsia > Encarsia formosa. The sequence continues at coordinate 18,306,041 of CM076185.1, read as the reverse complement.
AAAAAAAAAAAAAAAACAGGTCTCTTGCCACCCTCAACAAACAGGTGTTAATTCCGATCACCGCGAGTTAGCCTGCTAGGCTGCCATTGTGCTTATTGCTATGCGCATCGCTGTGTGCTTATCGCTATGCTTTGTCGCTGTCGCTTCCCAACCTCAGAATTTACGTTAGCAACCGTGATTGTTAGTTCGACGAGAATTCATTCGACGAGAAATTATTCGACGAGATTTAGGGGGGGCACTTTTTACTACACCCGTTATATTACTCATAGTACTTTTTGTTTACTATGAATATACCCATGAATACTCATATATAGGTATACACCGCAGTGACTCGGGTCTAAACCAAAAGCTGATTCGAGTAAGTCTAACAATTCAAGTTGCTCTGCGACTCAAAACGTTCGAATTGGAAATAACCGACAAATTATCGAAATAATTTTACCCACACCCCTCCGCCAAATGTCAAATGCGGCGTTCCTATTGGTTGAAATTCAGCTCGGGAAAATAATCTACAAAATTTTTTTACAGATTCTTCATGAGATGAACTTACTTTCTGCATAGTAACAGCTCGCGAAATTGCGTTGAAGCCGATTTATGATTTTGTAGGGGGTAGGCTTGGATTTAAAAGGATAAACGGCTTTGTTCAGCAGCCTCTCATGACAACAAAAAGTATTTAATAAAAATTTCAATGACATAAAATGACATAATTAGAAAGCTGAGCTCAAGACCTTTTTAATGATATATGATTTTTTATGAAAATTCTAATTAGAGGCAAAGTTTTAATTTTAATATATGATCTACCAGCACACAACCACCTTACCTACACCCTACCCTGCGCACACACTCGCCTTATTTAACCCGACTTACTATTCTCACCCATATTAAGAACCCTACTAACTATACTTACTTTTTTATCTTCAACTACCTGACCTAATTCAATCTTAGCTACATTACTGACCTCACTAATTTGATTTACTTCAAATACCGTATTTTATCCCCCAAACTTATCTCACCCAATCTACGAACAAATCTTATTCACTTTATTCATCAACTCAGTCACTAACTTTAAAGTTTTGTTGAAGTACTTTAAATTTTGAAAAAGCTCTATTAACATTTTTAAGTGCAATAACAAACCCTTCCCACCTCATCTTCCCTTCCACGCTCCTCCCCATAACCTCCGCCTAACCAACCTCATCTACCTTACCAACCTGTACTATTTTTCCTGTTTTTACATGTAGCTTCAATATTATGTTCATATAAATTTGTTATTTTCAATCTAGTTCCATTGCATACACCATCTTTTTTACTTAGATTTCTAATTAACATTACCACTGCATTTTTTTTTTTAATTTTAGTTCATGGGTAGAAAGCCCGTCATTTACTGAATTTAAGTATTCAATTGGATAATCTAAACATATATTTGAATCAGTTTGATCTACTCCCTTATGAATGGCTTTGTCTATACTGTAATATGTTTTACTTGGTCCATTTAATATGTTTAATACTTTTCTGTTTAACATTGCAACATTTTCATTTTTTGGAGCTAAAATAACTTTGTTTAAATTATTATTTTCATTTATATCTCCAAAAATTGAATTGCAAACATCTTTAATTTTCCATTTAAGAGGTATTTTAAAATTTTCAATTTTACCTTCTCCTATTTTTAGTAATAATTTAGAAAAATTTTTATCTTTACATCTCATATTTTCAGTGAGTTTAAAAATTTCGAAATTTTTCCACAATTTACTGTATTTAATCGTATCTTCTACAATAATTTTTTCATTGCCTCTTTTGACTACAGGAAGGATTTTTCTAAAATCGCCACCTAAAATTATTAATTTTCCTCCAAAAGGAAAAAATGTTTTACCTGTACCACCTGCTCCATCTATAAAGTACATATTATTTTTGCTTTTTGTTATTGTATTAAATATATTTTTTTGATCATTATTAAATTTTTCAAACATTTTTTCATACTCTTCTTTTCAGTTTATGCAGTCATAATTTTCAGAAATATTAGTAATATTTTCTAAGCATGGTTCTGGTAAACCAAAACATTTATTACTTGAATTAGAATCTTCGCTAGATAGAAATTTGTTTATTTCATTTAAACCTCTACCTTCTGCATTATCTTTGAAATCTTTTATAAAATGTAATTCATATTTAAATACAAAATTAATTTACCAGGAATTTTTTCAGACAATAAAAATAATCCGAAAAATTCTTGTAATTTTTTCGGAGTTAAATAGTTTATAGATTCTTCAAAAATGGCATATACATTTTTATCATTTACTATTAGACCCATTTAAATAGCTCCTTCTCTATATGTTTATAAATAATTTTATTATGAGTTCTCAAGTATTCATGAGAAGTAGCACCTTTTACTTTATCTGATATTAATTTTAAGGGAAAACTCTCTGAATCTTTAGAAGAAACAACGTTTATTCTACCTATAGTTTGAAATTTTTTTTTATTTTTCTATCTAACAAAAGTTTTATCATCTAGAAATCCATAGTAATCTCCCTATATTATATTTCCGTTTTTGATTCTGATCCCCTAAATTGGATCCCCTAAATTGGATCTTCGAAAATCTGAAATTCTTAAAAACACGGTCAAAACACAGTTAAATATCGCTCTTTTCTGATCCCCTAAATTGGATCCCCTAAATTGGATCTTTGTCAAAAGTATTGGATCCCCTCAGTTGGATCCCCTTTTTTTCAAAAATCCTCTTTTCAAAGATCCCTTTTAATTCTTCGTTGAAAGTATAATATAATTTAAAATCCAATAATTATTTAAATATATTTATATACCGATTTAAGATCAACGAACGATTTGATTTAAATTTATATTATATATATTAATTACTAATTTATATTATTTATATTAATTTATATAACCCATACCTAACTTTATACCAATGTTTACTTTTTGATAAAAAACATTTACTTAGGAATAAAAATTTGTGCGGTACTAGAAATTTTCACGGGTAATCAAGGGACACTTAAGTGGGCAGATTTACGCAATCCCAAGCCAGCTGGTTAGATAAGCGAGATACGTTAGTTTAGTGAGAGCTAATAATTTAAGTCGATTCAGGTTAGTAAGGTAGATAAGGTTGGTTAGGCGAAGGATATGCGGGAGGAGGGTGGAAGGGGAGATGAGGTGAGGAAGGGTTTGTTATTTTACTTAAAAATATTAATAGAGCTTTTTCAAAATTTAAAGTACTTCAACAAAACTTTAAAGTTAGTGACTGAGTTGATTAATACGGTGAGTAGGATTCGTTGGTAGATTGGGTGAAATAAGTTTGGGAGATCCCTACCCCTTAAATCCAGCTGGACTTCAAAAAAAAATTTTTTGGTTAATATCGCTTAAAATTAAGTTATTGTTCATTTTTCAATTTGTCCAGCTGGATTTCTAGCTGGACAGATCCGGCTGGAAAATTAAAAAAAAAAAACTAAGATAAATTTTTTCAAAATCATTGAAAAATGAATAATAACTTGATTTCAAGAAATATTGATTTTCACCAAAAAATTTCTTTTTTGAAATCCAGCTGGAAATCCAGCCGTCATATTGAAACCGAAATCCAGCTGGAAATCCAGCTGGATTTTAGGGGTAGGGATAAAATACGGTATTTGAAATAAATTAAATTAGTGAGGTCAGTAATGTGGCTAAGATTAAACTAGGTCATGTAGTTGAAGATAAAAAAATTCGAAGTCTTAAGGGGAGTTGCAGAATTTGCGAAAAAAATCATTTAAAATTAAACGAAAACGAAAATAAAAAAACTTCCTTAAGATTCAATAAATATAGATGTATAGCAAATGCTATTGAGATACAAAAATTTACAAAACTGTTTCCCATATTCTGACGTTAATTTTGATCCGATTTTGATGGGGTTGGGTTTAAAAGATATATTAAGATAGAAGCTCCAGCGCTACAGAGCCCTTTTTTTCATTTTCATTTTTAATTTTACTGAATCTTCAATTTTTTGTTAAAATGACCCTTATGACTTCGCCTTAATACGGGTGAGAATAGTAAAGAGACTTAGATGGGGTGAGTGATGGTTGTGTGGTTGTGGGCTGGTATAGACATATTAAAATTATAACTTTGGCTCCAATGAAAATTTTTATATAAAATTATGTATGATCAAAAAGGTCTTGAGCTCAGCTTTCTAATTATGTCATTCAAATTTTTATTAATTAGTAGATTACTACAATCGGCTGCGCCTCGGCCGAAAATTACATGTGATCTGAGACATTTCTTATTTTCGTGGCCACGTGTGGTATAGGTACTATTTTTCTGCTCGACGCATTTTCTGGCCTCTGAGTGCGCCAGTCTTTGCTACTTCCCGGCCGGAGTGCAGAAAATACTTTTTGTTGTCATGACTCTCATGAGAGGGTGATAACAAAGCCGTTTATCAATTAGTCGGTTCAAACGCAACTTCGCAAGCTCTTACTATAAAGGAAATACGTTCATCTCATGAAGAATCTGTAAAATAATTTTGAAGAAAATCAAGGTTCGTTTGTACGAGTTTGCGAAATTTGAAAAAAATCTTGATTTTTTTTATTATTCGGCAAATTACTAGAGTAGTTTTCAGGATGGGGAGTATAAGCTAGAGATCTAAGATGAGTCAGATCAAGAATGAATAAGGTGAGTAGGGTTTGTTGGTAGAGTGAGTGAGAGATGAGTTGGGAATTATTTACGGTATTTGAAGTAAGTGAAATTAGTAAGGTCAGTAATGCGGCTAAGATTAAAATAAGTCAGGTGGTTAAAGATGAAAGATTAAGTAAGGTTAGTAGGGTTCTCCAAATGGGTGAGATAGTGAAGTAGGTTAGATAGTTAATGTGATTAGGTGAGTGACACTTGTGGGGCGGCAAATATAATAAAGTTTGTAATATCGATCTGAAATGAATCTATTTAATATGCCCGCCATAAGCAAAAGAAGCTCTAAAAAATATTTTTGTGTGTGTAAGATCTAATGAAATGGTTCAAAATACCAGTGGGCTTACTAAAATATTCCTTATGAGTCATCAAAAATTTATGTATGTATCTTACATGAACACTCTAACTATTTTAAAATTTATTTATATCTTCATTTGTCAATTTTAGATCTATTTCAGCCCTGGATAGATTTTAACTAAAAATTATTAAAAAAAGAAATAAAATTCTATACCTCATGATTTTGCCTAAATAATTAAAAACTTTTCTCTATAAGTCCGATTTTATGAATCAAGTTATGATGAGTAAGTAAAGTTCAAACTGAACTCTTGTGTCTAATTTTTATTGATTTTGAGCGCTTTAGTCTTTTGATTATTTTACCAAACATAGAGCTTACGTATTGTTTTGATTAATTTTTATATTCATCAATTATAATGAGGGGGTTGGCGAGCGGAGCGAGCAGGGGGGTACCCCCCCTAGTTTGGTATATTGGCATTTTTAATATTTCTAACAGATCAATTTTATTTAATTCAAACCAAGTTGCTAAAGTTGTTTTCCAATTTTTTAACTTTTTTCTTCTTTTTTTTTTTTATATTATGTTTTGTTGATTTTCTGTATGAATTGCTAAACGTTGTACTGAATGATTACATTTACACAATTCAAATCTTTCTATACACCAAGCTGCTTCTATAGAAAATATTACATAAGAATCTAAAAAAAACCGTTTTGAGAAAAGGAGGACTCAACTTTGAGGACTCAACTTTTCCGTCGTAGACTCAACTTTGAGGACTCAACTTTGAGGACTCATAAGTATCGTTTTTACTTGTCTTTTGACCGTGTTTTTATGAATTTTCAATTTTGAGGACTCAATTTTGAGGACTCAACTTTGAGGATAATAAAAAAAAACCGGATTATAATATAGGGAGATAATTCTATTTTCAATAGATATTTGTAAACCGTTCTCACGTAAATCTTTCAAATCTGCAATCAACCGTTCGAATACTTTACTATTACCAACTTCGGGATTTTTTCGATCTTCTGATCTGTAAATTAAGGTATCTGTAAATAATCTGTAATTATTACATATACCTAAAAAAAAAACCACAGAAAAAATTTTGTAAGTTTTTTAAAAATTATTTGTCTAAAAAGATATTTTTTTTCCATAATATACACACATTTTTACATAATTTTTTACATTTAGAAAATTTAAATAAGTGTTTTTATAAGTGTTATAAAATTCAGCTTATTTAGGCTATGAAAGTTCATTGCTCGTAAACTCAAAATTTTTCTTTAAAGCGGATGGACCCAGGACTTGGCATAGTTGTTGTACATGTGAACCCTCATAAGCGGAACCTCAGGCAACCAAATCCAAGCACTATTAAGCTACTTGCATACTCTAAAATTGCTTAATGTGGTAAGAATTTTGATAGTTTTCATCATTTTAGTCAATTTATGGTGTGCCATCAGCTTAATAATGCTTAGATTTGGTTGCCTGAGATTGCGCTCATGAGGGTTTACATGTACAACAAGTGTGCAAAGTCCTGGGTCCATCCGCTGTCTGGAAAAATTTTGGCTTTACGAGCAATGCTCTCATTTTCTCAAAAATCACATATTTGAGAAAATGGCTTTTAAAGTTCTGAACAGATTTTGATGAATAAAATGTAACACACAAACACATAAACATTTATTTCTTGAAAATATCTTGTCACAGGACTCTTGCTTGATGTAAATACTCTTTTGCACATAGCCGGATACTTTATTTTTTTGCTCCTGCTCCTAAAGTGACCCAATTAGCTTTTTTATCAAAAACACAGATTACACACTATTAGGCACCAAGACCAAGTTAAGACTTTGAGTCAGCGGAGTCTTCATATGCAATTATCTAAAAATTATCTTTAACTTTAAATCACAGAATTATTTTTTCACTTCACAATTGTACATAAACACCTTTTTTTTAACAACTAAAAAACTTCATAAGTTTAACTGGTAAGAATTGGTCATTTATTCTTAATTTTTTTTTTTTTTTTTTTTTTGAATAAAACTAACTTATTTACTTGAGATTAAAATAATAACAAAAACAAAACCAAATAAAGTAAAATTTCACTAGAAAGATGACTCAAAGAACAAAAAAGTCATGAACTTGCAATGCTGCGGAAATAATTTGATATCGATAGATCGATATTCGATACTAATTGTAATATACTAAAGTAGACTCGTAGAGGTAATATATGTCATATATTATGTCATAAAGGTTATAAATTTTTTATGCGATCGATTCTAACTTAATAAATAGTTTTTAGCATAAGACTTGAAATGAAAGTTAATCTTTCATTCTTAATTTTCATTATTAAGATATTATGTCACGGAAAAAATCTAATCACAGATAAAAAAAATTTCTGTTTTTTCATCGCTTTTATCAGACGAAAACGATATAAATACTTACAGTTCTGTTCTTGGATGAAAAAAAAAAAAAATTATACCTACATTGCGAAAATTAAAAAAGGAAAAAATACATCGAAAAAGCATTTGTACCTATAGTATCGTAGAAAGTATTTCTGCTACTAGAACTGACTTGAAATTCTTGAATTTCAAAAAAAGCCATTTCAACGTTAATTTAATAAATTGAATGTCTTAATTAAATTAACTGTAAATTTTTTTCCTTAACGAATTAAGAAACGCGGTTTGCGGCATTTGAAAGCTGATGTAAAAGAACATCAAAAAACACAAAAACCTGAAAATTGATTTTTGGAAAAATTTTAGGTATATGTACCCCCTTAAAGAAACTAAAATATTTCTTAATTGGGAAGAAATACAAGGTGGAAAGGCTGGAATAGAAGCATATACTCCTCCAAATTTTTGACTGCCTGCATGAGAACTTTGAGCCTTTGTACAATCAAAATCGTCATCGTACACATTTAAAGGAAGCAAGTATTCATCTTCGGATAAATTTATATTCTTCGTATAATCTGTCCACAAAATACATTGATATGAATTGCTGATAATATATTTTTCTTTCTCCAAATTATTTAAATACTGTTTTATCATGTCAAACGAACCTGGCAGTTCAAGTAATAGTTTTAATGACCAGTGTAATGGAATATATTGTGCCGTTAAAAATACTTTTTCTGGATCTCCTGACTCGTCTAATTTTTTTTTTGAAAACTTGTTAAATGCCAAATTTAATGAAACAGGTTCTATCATCAAACCTTTCTCTACATAAATAGAAAAACGACTATGTTCGTTTTTAAATTTATTCATCACATTTTTAATATAAATATCAATTCTTTTTAAATAAGTTAACACAGAATCATGCTCATTAAATTTTTGGGAACCCATTGCATTTATTATTAAAGTCATTACTTTCTCCTGTACAAAATTTATTAAACTATCTATGAATATTTGAACCACATTTCTAGGTATAACTGGATTGTTGTAATAATGTAAAGTCATAGCTAACATCTCGCACTCCAGATCTATGTTAGACATTATAAAATCTATATTTCTAAATAAAGATTAACAACAATAAAATCGAACTTTCAATACAAACACTCTTAGAATAGTCTAGTTTACTATAAATCTATCTTCGGATACCATCAATTTCCGATTCAAGTCGGTTACAAACACTATAACCTTTTAATTTCTTTAATTCAATTTTATATAAAAAGCTTTGTAAAAACTCATATAAATGTTTACATTCAGGTGGCCACTCGTAGTTTAACACATACATTAATTTAAAGCAATAGTTGACGGCATCAACAAGTGTGTTAGATTGTACTGGGCATTTCGTGTCATTGTAGTTAATTATGTATATCTCGAGATGAGGACTATCTTCAATGTCTACATCTCCAGGACTAACCAAATTTCCAATGACGGCTACAAATGGATGGATCAGGTGACAAGTCGTCTCTTTTCTATGAGACAGGAGTGTTTCGTATTCTGACCATGACTGAAAAATAAAAAATTCAACTTTTATCAGTGCTACACTTGTCGAAATAAATTAATATATAATAAATATTGATGAAATTAAAGTAAGATATGAATATTTAAAAAAATGATTCATATTATACTCTCATGCAACAAAATCTAACAGTTATAAAATAAATTTCAACTATTTACGTACAGATGCTTGCAGGATAAAACTTTGTGCAACTTCTGCGATTGTTACTCCAAAGTTTTTTGCACAATTTTTTCTTTTCCTTAACAAACAGCCCAAAAGCTCAGGCAATAGTAGCAATGCTAGTTCACTGGTTCTACCTGAAATTCAATTTTAAAGTTGTAAAAATTTTACAAAGAAATACATGTCTTAACTTCAATAATACTGATATTTGTACCTTGTTTATACAAAATATTTTTATCATCTAAAATTTTCCTCGATAAAGCAACAGTCACTACGTATGGCGCTATTTTCCCCCAGTTATTAAGAAAGTTATCTTTAGATTTTGGGAATCTTGTATCAAAATCAGATGCAAGCTGAAAAAAAATTCATTATCCATTCATATTTTAACTTTACCGGAAATATTTTTGATTTTAATACTTACAAGTTCGTGAGCAAAACTAGAACGAAGACATTTATACAGAAGTAAATAATTTTCTACTTTCATTTGCTGAGGTCTGTCTTTATATGTGTTTGACCATTTTTGAATGACTTCTTCTTTTGGTGTATCATTCTTTTCTAACCAAGCCAGATCTGTATTTATATCTTGAGGTAGATCTGTAATTAAAGTTTAAGTGTTTACATACTTCTAGAAAACATTTACTACTTGTTAAAAAATTAAAAAAAAAAATTACCATTGGGTTTCACATCTTTTTTTTCAATCAATCCAATTTTTATTAATAACTTTCTTTCATGTAAATAATGGTGGTAAAGGGAACCGGATGTACTGACAGCTTTTCGTCCTTCAAGTGCACCTTGGTAAGGGATGAAGAGTAGTTTTTGTATAGAGTTTATGGCAGACTGAATAACTTGTTGATCTTGTGTTTCCAGTAAAGAGGAAAAGAATAATGCAGACTGTTTTGCAAGTTCTATGAACCGCTCACTTTTAATACTGAAAAAAAAGAAACCATTGATATTGTAAGACTATTAATAACCATAAAACTAACATGGACAGCAAGACCACATCATTAACTATTTTACAATTCTTTTATATTTATATATACCTAAAATCTTTGATTACTTCAAACTCATATTGAATTAACAACTCTCCCAATAGCGTTGTGTCTATTCTTTTTGTTTCCTTGAATATTTTTTCTACCTTCCACCCACTGACTCGAGTTTTTATTAAGTCATGCACACTTAGTTTTATTTCGGCTAATAAATAAAAAAAAAATTCAATGAAAACAAGCAAATTAAGAATTACATGTAAAGTTCATAATGATTGTGTTAGAAAAAAAAGTTTGCGTTGAAAATTTTAAGTAATTGAGAATACTAAAAAAAACTAATTCATACCACATTTTTTAAATTTATTTATAGACTTTTATATTAAAAATGAATCATATAATTTAAGGAAGTAAAATAAACTCTAGTAAATTAGTTGTAATTATGTTGACAATTAACAATAAATTAATTTTTTTTCCATCATAAATTTCATATTTATGTTGGATATTTATACTATATCAATATCATTTCAGAATGGTTTTATAAAAATTGTATGGTTGCTACTTTTGCAGCAAAACTATACAAAAAAATAAAATTAGTTTTTCTCTGTTAAATTAAAATTAGTTTTTTAGGTGCTTTATTTTTCAAATCACAAATATTTCTTTTTTTCAAAACACAAACCTCAAAGATTATTAAAAAAAAAAAGTAGCCCTACTTAGAGTTTCAAGTAAAACATCTCCACTATAATTTAATATTATTGGCAAGCTTGTGGGAGTGTTAGCATTATTATTATTAGAGTGCATAGGTGATATAGGTGCAGAAGGACTTGGTGATTTGCTGAAATGAATGGTTTGTTGGGAAGTTGACGGTGATGTAGGTGACTGTGCTTGCAATTGCAGTGAACTTATGGGCATTAAATCACCCTGACTAACTTTATTTTTCCATGCATCATAAGCTGCAAGAAACCTCTTCCTATACCCAAACTCTTTCTCGGAAAACAAACAATCTAAGTCAGATGCTTCTAACGTATAAAAAATATCCTTATTAATCCCAGCATCTGAAAATTAATATACATTTTTCACACTCATGCAAAAATTATCGATTTTGTACAGTAATTTTCATTTTTGTTAAACTCAAATAATACTTTTATCGTGCACAAAAAGTTTTGTAAGTGCCACTATAATATAAAAAACAAAATTAAAGTTTCACTGAGTGAGGTTATATTTACTTACCATCGAACCTCGAAATAAATGAGTTCAGGTTTATTTCTTCTAGAAACTTTTTTACAAAACTGCACATGGTTTTTAATTTATTATTTAAATTCAATTATATTTATAAGGCTTTAATATATTGTTTTATTATATGTAAAAAGCCACCTTAGCCTGCAGCGCGGGACGGTTCTCTGCATTGTTCACTCTTGCGGCTAATTTCGTCACATGGTGCTTCGGACTCAAGCAAATATTGCTCGAGTCTCGAGTGCAAATTACGGTAGAGCACGGCGCTTAAGCTGCCAAGCAACTATTGCTTGAGTCACTGGTAGTACCTGCCGTTTTTTTTCTCAGTGATAGTCTTTTCATTTTTGCCAAAATGCAAGTTTCACAGTCACTGATATCATTATGGAATTTAATATAACGAAGTTTACTCACGATACGCTTTAGGTGTTTTAGATATTTCAGGGAAGGATGGCCTAGACGAGCATGCCATAAACTGCCTAAATCTAACTTACTCGGATTTTTAGGATATACAGACTCGCTTTTACTCGACTCATTTTTTTCATCTGCCAACTCTTCGAGTTTAAGCAGGTCTTCAGGTTTATTCAGATCTAAAATTCGATTACCCAGAAGATTTCCACGTAACTCCCAATCCAAGCAGTCAGAATTCAAATCATCTTGTTGAGATTTCTCTCCATTCTCCCTCCCAGTCTCAGAGTGGCTTAACTCGTTTTCAATATTCGGAGCTCCCTCCTGAATTGTTGTCTCAAAATCTAAAACATCACTCTGCGACTGTTTGAGAAAATCATCAAGTGAGGTGAATCTAGCTACGCATGCATATTCGTCACAGTCAAAATTGTCGGTAGATTTGTTCTCGACTACCATTTTGACAAGTCAGTTAGGAGCCTCATAGGTGCCAATCATATAACTCACGCCTGTTTCCCCATCATATATGTCTAGAAACTCGCTGTCCATATAAATAGAGAAACCTGCTTCAGCGAAACGCCTAATTGAAATTAAGTTTTCGGACACCCCTGAAGCTGCTATAACATTAGTTAACTTTACAGTTTTCCCGGTACTCGATTTTAAAGATAAGTCACCCTTACCATCTATCTCTATGTTTGCGGACTTATTTTTATTCGCGCATCTAATAAACTCGTCTCGCGTTTTCCTAAAATTTGTCAAAATTAGGTTATTATTCACGATATGATCGGTAGCTCCCGAATCAGCTACAAAAATTAACTCACTCGACTCGCCAATTTTATGAGGTGAATAAATTCTACGCAACATACCTTTAGTATTTCCGCTCGACTCATGTTGTTTCCTCTTATGATGTTTCGATTTGTTCTTTCTTCCAACTCGACCAGGTTTGTTCTTACTCACGCCTTTAAGTTGGTCTTTTCCGCTTCCCCCACCCTTACCACTCAATTTACCACCACCACCTTTATTTTTATTATAATTTTGATCATTACCTCTATTATTGGGATTTTTTGGACATGACAGCTCTCTATGTTTTCCTGTCTCACCACAGTAGGAACAATTCCACAAGTTTTGTGCTCTCAGTGGACAGTCATCTCGCCAGTGTCCCGGTTTATTGCAACGGAAACAAATATCCGTTACATTGGTATTTGCACTTTTAGCAATATTTGCTTTAGTGCACTGGTTCTCGTTTCTCGTATACTCGGGTCTCGACGCCTTGGCCTTAAACAAAAAAATTTTCATATCTTCATATTCTAGTTCAGTCTTATTACTTACTGCCAGAGTATTATTAGCTTGTGTTATTTCTGGAAAGATACCAGAAACAGCACGCAATAATGCTCCTCGTTTTTCAACCTCAGCAAGAGGTATAGCTCCTTGGCAGTTTTCATACTCAGATATGACATTTTCAAACCTGTTTAAAAACTCAATAACTCTCTCTTTTGGTCTTATTTTTAAACTATAAAGTTTTGCTCGTACAGACGAGTCAGTAACATTGGATTCCAGCTTTTTCAGTTCTCTCAATTTCTCGAGGACTTTCTTTGGACTCGCAATGTTAACAACTCGTTTTTAATAAGAATCTTCGATTCAATTTATTATAATATCTCGTACCAAAACTTCTCGTTTTTGTTTAAATATTTTGGACAAGTCCTCAGGGGCCTTGACCTTGTCATCAATTACGTCGAGTAACTCGGTTGCTGTGAGCTCAGACCTAAGTTTATCAAGCCAGAGCTCCATACTAGTCTTAGTATTAAGCAAGTAAACACGTTTTACTCGTACTCTGATTTGAAATTAGTGTCTGGCACATTCTCGTTAAATTTCTATTAATAGAATTTTGTGAGCCCACAGTAGACAAAGACATTCTTTCGTCATCATCGATTAATCTCGCTCATATTATCATCATTTACAGGTGGGGTATTATTTGAGTTTAGGGTAGAAGAAGGGATTTGACCTACTTACACTCGACGTAGACGCTCTGTATTGTCCTTGACTTTGTTATTCTCCGATCGCAACAAATCAGACATTTTGTCTATTGCCCTCTCCAGCAATTCATGACTTTTTGAATTGTAATCTGCAGTCTGTCGTTGTAATTCCATGACCTTCTCGATCGTTTTGGCCAAGGTCAGACTGTCATTAACCAATACTGCCTGTGCACGCGCAGTCTGCAGATTCACCTCCGCCGATTTCTGCTGAGTTTTCATCATATCATTGATGTTGGCCGGCATTTCCAGCACTTGTGCCGAAGAAAACGTAAAATCGGCTCTCTCGTTAGCTACTGGAGTTGATGACGTATTTACAAACACAGGGGTTGTATTTGGAGTCGCCGTAACTACAGTCGTTGTAGTTGCAGTCGTCGTAGTTGTTGCATTCGATGTTTGGGCTGATGTCTCATCCATTAAAAGGTCCTCAATCTCACTCGTTTGATTGACTAGACCTGTTGATGGATTGTTGGATACCTCCATGGATTCCGTAGTGTGCTTTAGCTTTTCTGCAGCAGACACGATCTCATAACTCGACTCAGTAGTTTCTAGAATTTTAAAAATTTTTATTTTAAACTCAACTCGTTTATTGAATGTTTTTTTTTTAAATTATAGGTACCTACACTCACTCGACTCAACTCTAATAAAAATTTATCTAGAAACAATTTTTTTTGCATAGGTATGTATAAAAAAAATACCTTTTTGAGTAGCAGATCTGGTCTCTTCTCTTTCCAATCGTTGTTCCTCCTCGCTATGACAAAAACATTCAACTCACTTTAGGGTCATATTTTGTTAAAGTGTATTTGATCGCACAGCCAGAATCAACACTTTAACTGACGAAGATCTTTGGAAAATTCCCGTACACAACCTGCGTCTCTCCGATGTATGTGCTGCCTCTATCAGCAGCATGGGTGCACAGAGAGGCGATCGCACACAGGAGATGCACGTTGATCTCCTCCGATCTCGTCCCGCCGTAGTTAGTAATAAAAAACAGAGATTTCAGGAACGGAAAAAAAATTCTTTCTTTTCCAGGTACCTAAGGAAAAGTAAAAAAACATCTCCAGAAGTCATGACAGCCTAACACACGCTTCCCTAATAAAAAAAAATTGAAAAGGAAAAAAAATTAACACGCACAGCGACAAACTTCAACTCGTTTTAGTACCTAAAAAAACGAAAGAAAACAAAGACACTCGATCACCATAGTACCGGTGCTCTGTTGATCGCCCTCCGTTCCTCTCTCTCTCTCTCTCTCTCTCTCTCTCTCTCTCTCTCTCTCTCTCTCTCTCTCTCTCTCACTCATTACTGGCACATGACACGATGAACAAAAAAAAAAAACAAAACTCATGCAACAACATCAAATTTTTTTTACTTACATTTTTCGCAACTTTTCCTGCCAAGCTTCCTCGCCCAGGCGAATCCAATTCTCATAGTCATATATACTCATTTTTTCACACTCGTTGAACTCGCTTTTAGAAAAAAATGTAGTAAAAAAACTTGATTTTAATAATTGTCTCTCTCGTTACTCGACACTCAAGAACAAATCTCAAAAAAAAGAAATGAATCGCACGGTTATCCGGCGACTCTTCTAAAATTTAACTCAGATTACTTAAAATTAGATGGAATGCAATCAGAAATTACAAATAAATAGCCTTTTTTAAACAATTTAACAATTTTTGAATAAATTTTATAAACAAGAATTGAATTTCATAACTCATGTTAATATTGTAGTTTCAGGCTAATATTTAGTTCAATTATACTCTTTAAAACTTGAAACATTACTAAAAAAAAATTATTAGCGAGGAAAAAAAGTATTAAGTCATTTCTGTGATATCTAGACTGACAAGACTTGAAATATTACCCATCAAATTGTGAAATTAGTGATATTTTCAAAATTTTTTATAATTAAGTTTCTTTAGATTAACGAACTTTGATATTTAGTCGATATTAAGCAATTTTTTAAGTAAAATATCATAAAAAATAATAAGATATTATAATAATATTAAAGTAATAATATTCATTAGTTCACTGTTACTCTTACCGCGTCTCGATTCAAACAAATCTGGATCATCTTGAACAATCTGATGATCTGGTTCAGATGGAGGTGCCTCTAGCGGTTTGCCAATAAAGTCGATAATGACATCTAGAAACTCTTGAGGGCTTATAGCATGATTCCACAATTTTTGCCAATCTGGAATAAAAGTCGATCATTAAAACGCGGTAATTTTAAAATTAATTAAACAAGAAGAATAGTCGTAATTATTATCATCTACATAGTACAAGAACAAAAAAAAATCTTACTTGTAATGAAGGCTTTCTTTCTCCTTTTGGTTAAAGCTCTAGGCTGTCTAGAAATTCTCTTTCCTCTCTGTAAGCTCAATAAATCGGTACGGTGTTTTGAAGTTAATTTTTGGATTCCAGCTGAGCAATAAATATATTAATTAAATCGATAATTAGTTTAAAATATTCTTTAAAGAGATGCAAACTGTTACTTACCTAAATAGCTCCAAGGATAAGGATGAGATCCCAGCACATCCAACAAAATACTATTAAGGCTTTCGATTTCGTTATTAGTACGGTTTGGCAGTCCAAAAACAGAAAAAGGTTGTCTTCGAAGCCACTGCCGCTCAAAATACAAGAAAAATCCTCTGAAACTTGATTTTAAACCCGCTGATAAATTGTTTTTTAATATATAATAATTTTCTTCGAAAATTTATGAGGGCAAACACGGAAGAGCTAGAATTTTTTTAACGAAAATCGCGGCCTCGTGGTTATTTTCAATGACAGCTCCAAGTCTGAACTCTTTATAAAGTTTTTTCAAAACGGCCTGTAAAACATTTTCAAGTTAATAACATTAAAATAGAAATTTAAGTGAACAAAACTTATGCGTACCCTTTCGTAGTGGACTAGACATGCTGCCAGTCTCGCATGCGGAAATGCTGCCCTACAAGCATTTCTTAATCCCTCTTCAAAATCAGTCATTACGACTTTGACGTTATCGGCTTTTATAATGTTACTGGTTATGTAGTTCATAACAGCTCTATAGACTTTTCCCGTTTTACGAGACATAGTAACATTGATAACTTGAAAGGCCTGAAATAAGTGAAAATGAATTTTTCAAAACTAATTACATTTGAATCGTATTAAATAAATTCAGTTGAAAATAAATATAATGTCAATACTCACATGGTCATATTTTGACAGCATGATATTCAAAGATTGATATGCGTCGTTTAATTTAATTGTTGTCTCGTAAGTAGCATCGATCCAGGCACGAATATTATTGATACAATTATAAATTTTTTTCAATTTAATTTTGATCATAAAGGATAAAATGCTTGCATTGATCTATCGGTTATAACAACCGTTTTCAAAGAACCTTCACTGTGTTCTAACAGTTTTTTATTGTTTCCCGGGCAAAAAAAAGCAGCTGATAAAGCAGCTGAAAAAGCAGCTGCCGATTTGAAACACTTTATCAGCTGCTTTATAAGTTTTTGTTAAAAATATATTGTTTGGCCTTACTTTGGGCCCAATGGAACCAAATCCCGGGTTTTTAAGTGGGACCCTTATTGTTTGACCCTAGGTTCAGAAAGAGCGGTTATTGTAATTTATAAAGCAGCTGCTTTATCAGCTGCTTTATAAGTTTTTGTTAAAAATATATTGTTTGGCCTTACTTTGGGCCCTATGGACCCAAATCCCAAGTTTTTTAAATGGGACCCTTTTGTTTAGACCCGCGATTCAGAAAGAGCGGTTATTGTACATTTGGGTGTCTAGCAAAAAAAATGGTGTCTTACACGAACTTATAAGGCATAAAAAAATTTGTTCTCTTCAAGGAACGATATTTTCAATAAGTATGCATCTTTTTCATAGCATTTATGTATGGGAAAGATAATTGTAAAACAATTCTGACCCTGCACGTCCAAAAACTTTTGACTTTACTTAATTTTGGGCTTACTATTCAACTGTTTACTAGTATACAAACTATTTTTCAGAAATATTTATACGTAAATTTTTGTGCTTTCTAGCAGCTGTTTTCTTAAGAAAAAAAAAATGTTTGTAACTAGCGTTAAGTATAAATTAAAATTTTTAATAAATTTACAATTTCTCGTTTTCTTATCTCAAAGCAGGAATCTTGTCATTGAAAAAATTTTATAGTACTGCTAGTCACTCTAACCTCAAAATTGAATCTTTGATTCGTGTTTTTGGTTACTCGTAATATAAAGTTCTATTTTGGTACTGTATCAAAATATGCAGGGATTCCAGGAACCCCATATACGTTACTGCTAGCGTTATCAGGTTGAATTGGTGATGTGGCCTTTAATAATTAATACTTGACGTTCAATTGAAAACATCGAAGAGAAACTTTTCGTTATCATTCAACGTTTAATTCGTTTCTCGAGATTTGTAATGATACTCCATTTCGAAATTTGCTTTATTTCAAATTTTAATTTAATTTGGAAAATAAAGTACAGTAAAATCAAGAAATATATATATATAAATATGTACAGTGGTCACTGTCCGGCCGAAGGCCTATACCGCATGATAAATTACTAAAGTAATAATACACCCTTTTAAAGCGCAAATCACGCGCAATCCACCCACGTATTCGAAAAAACCAAAAGAACCCATCTTTTTTTTATTTTTTTTTCCAAAATAACCCATCAATAAAAAAATTTTCTAGGTTTGCGCGGTTCAACCAAAATAACCCATCCCAAATAACCCATCACCCAATTCCTGGAACTCATTTTTATTTGGTCTCGGAAAAAATGGGACCAAACACTATGCTGACTGTCCGGATAGTGTTGAAATGTCCGGATAGTGCCGGTCGTATATATGAAATGTCCGGTTAGTACACATTACATATATTTCAATCAATATATTGCGTATTTATTACTTATTATTTAATTATTATTCTTTTTTATTTTTTGTTGTTAAATATTGAGAAATGCTGCAAGCTAAATATTTATTTTGCCAAAATTTATGAAACAGCTGCTTAATCAGTTGATTTGGCAGCTGCTAAATGAGCTGCTTTAGCAGCTTCCGAATCAACTGATAAAGTGTTTCAAATCGGCATCTGATTTAGCAGCTGCTAAAGCAGCTGATTTAGCAGCTGCCAAATCAACTGATTTAGCAGCTGCCAAAGCAGCTGATTTTTTTTGTCCGGGTTGGGTTCCGGAGAATGTCGCCCATTTCTTGGATTGTCTGCGGCTGTTCTGGGAACATCTTTTTTCGCCATTTTTTCATATTAGATTTGATAGAATTGTATGGATAGTAAGCAACTATATCCTCTGGTGTCCTATCGAAACAAATAAGTGCATTAATAATTTCAAATTTCAAGCAATAAATCTACAATAAAATACAATTGAATGTTTTTTTTAATTTTTTTTTAATTTTAATAAATTTGTTCGTTAACCTATTCAAAGAAGTTATTTAAACCTCATTATAATTAAAAATAAAGTGCGTGATTTTTTTTGGAGATTTTAAAATTGGAGTTGCTGGCTTTTATATTTAAAACTAAGCAAAATCCAAAAGCAAAATTTTATGACATAAACCGTCCATTAAAGAAAAAAATATATGAAACTTGACTTGGAAAAAAAAAAAAAAAAAAAATTAATAAATAATGGTAGAAAGTAGACAGTTAAGATTAATAAGATTTTTTATACTAACACAGCAGCTATGGTATCATGTGCTTTTCTTAAATTCCAAAATGGACGATTGAGAAGATCTTTGATATCGTATAAAAATTTTGTTTTTGCTTCCAACTTAGGGTCTACTCGACATATTTTAGAATGTTTATGATTATGAATAATTTCACCAAATTTTCCATCCGGTAAAATTTTCATTTTAGCCGTACCATGACATCCTCTGTCCCAATACCTACACCTCAAATAACTGCAATAAAATCAATAAATTGTAAATATTATTAACTTTTAAAATAGATCTCAACACAATTATTTGAAAATTGACTATGCATATTAATATTAATATCACTTACTAAGTGTCTTTGTGTTGTCTGGACTTCTGGTATATCCTTCCATCCTTTATTCTTGAGTAAAGGGGTAGAAAAATTCTACTTTTTTTTTTCGCCGCAGGACACGAGTTCTCGCACGCCTCCGCCAAGATAAATAATTGGTCATTTTCTAAGTAAAACTAAAAATTTTTGGGTACATTAGTGATTTAATTTATAAAATAATCAGCTTTTTATTATATTTTATTAGTATATCATTTATCAATGATGATTGAATATATATAAAGTAATTTTTATTAAGATATTTTTTTTATTTAAATAGTTATACAAATTAGAATCTGCTTTCAATTAAAAAAATATATGCATGTGAAGAAAACTTGATGCATAATTTATAAAAAAAAATTGCAATTATTAATTTTGAATAATGATTTAATTTTTAGTCATGTTAAATACGTCAAGACTACTTCCTGAAATTATCAAAACTAAAAAAAGTCAAAAACATAATGTAGCCAACATTTTATTCTATATACAACTAAAAATGTAGACAATTTTTTTTCTGTTAACTTTGTAATAAGATCATTTTAAAAAACCATCTATAAAACTATCAAGTAACAAAGAGAGCCAGGTCTTAATTTGGAAAGATAAATTTTAATAAATTGTCATAATATTTATCATATCAGACCAGTAAATCTTAAATACCAACCAAGCCATATAATTTTTCAAGTTCCAAATGCGAATATCTTACAAGACAATTTGAAGATGCCTGTCAGAAACTTTCAATTTAAATCACCAATTTTAACCATTCAATCTTATAAAGTAAGAACATAAAGACAGACCTTTAAAAAGGTAAGAATTTACGGCGAGTGGTTTTTTTTGGACAGAACTAAAACAAAAGTATATAATGTTGTTACTTTCAGATCTATGTTAATATTAGTCAATTTATCCCGAAAGATACGAACAGATGAATAAAATAAAAAAAAAATAAAAAACCATCTTTCAGTAGAGTTACAGTGAATTCTGTTTATTTTTTTTAACTTTAATTATAAATTAATTCGAGTATCTACTCTGATTTTGATATTATGTTTTCGGGGATACGAACAGATAAATAAAATGAAATAAAAAATTATTTTCCGGTCGAGTTTTTAATAAATTTTTTTCAGTTTTATTTCTTTAATTAATTTTTACTCAAATTATTTAAAATTCCTTCTCTGATTCTGCTGATATTTTTTTGGAAAATGAACAGATGAAGGAGATGAAATCAAAGAATCATCTTCCGGACGAGTTTTAAGTAAATTTTTCTTTTCTTTTTTACGCATCTTTTTTCTTTTTTTCTTTTTAAACTTGAATTCAAGTATTTTTTAGTAAAAGTTTACTATCAATTTATTCAATTTAGGTGTCGTTCAATATCGTTAAAATCATTCGAACTCGACGGAGCCGCAGATTAACGATTAACAGTCGACCAAAGATATTCATGCATCACCGAAAAGCAGAAACTGTATTAGGGTAACTAAAAATAAAAAGACTTAGAAATCTAAGAGCTTTTTTTTTTAATTGATCCTTTGAAAAGTAATATTATTCTAATTAATAAATCTGCGGCTCCGTCGAGTCCGAATGATTTTAACGATATTGAACGACACCTAAATTGAATAAATTGATAGTAAACTTTTACTAAAAAATACTTGAATTCAAGTTTAAAAAGAAAAAAAGAAAAAAGATGCGTAAAAAAGAAAAAAAAATTTACTTAAAACTCGTCCGGAAGATGATTCTTTGATTTCATCTCCTTCATCTGTTCATATTCCAAAAAAATATCAGCAGAATCAGAGTAGGAATTTTAAATAATTTGAGTAAAAATTAATTAGAGAAATAAAACTGAAAAAAATTTATTAAAAACTCGTCCGGAAAATGATTTTTGATTTCATTTCATTTATCTGTTCGTATCCCCGAAAACATAATATCAAAATCAGAGTAGATACTCGAATTAATTTATAATTAAAGTTAAAAAAAATAAACAGAATTCACTGTAACTCCACTGAAAGATGGTTTTTTATTTATTTTTTTTATTTTATTCATCTGTTCGTATCTTTCGGGATAAATTGATTAATATTAACATAGATCTGAAAGTAACAACATTATATACTTTTGTTTTAGTTCTGTCCAAAAAAAACCACTCGCCGTAAATTCTTACCTTTTTAAAGGTCTTTCTTTTTAAAGATTTCATTTCTTTCGCTAGGTATAAGGTGAAACTAAAAAAAAAATGGTAAAATTTACCAATTGATACCTGAGTAGAACAAACAACTTATGACTCCATTGAGATGAATGATTTTATCGATATTGAAGGACAATTAAAATGAATTGATTTTATTGGATACTTTTTTTACTGATTTTTAAACATCAAGTATAAAAAAAAATTTTTATTTTGATAATTCTGTTATAGCAACTATAGCAGTAAAAACCCAAGTTGCCGCTGGTATCTTACATTTTTAAATGTTTTTTTTTTTTTTTAATTTTATTTATCTCCAGGCTTTTAAAAAAAAAATGATATTTTAATAACTATTAATTTTTTATTTTTCAAACTATTTAATAACTAGGTATAAGGTGAAACTAAAAAAATTGGTAAAATTTACCAATTGATTCCTGACTGAACAGAACAAACAACTTATGACTCCGTTGAGATGAATGATTCTATCGATATTGAAGGACAATTAAAATGAACTAATTTTCTTGTATACTTTTTTTACTGATTTTTAAACATCAAGTATAAAAAATTTTTTTATTTTGATAATTCTGTTATAGCAACTATACAGTAAAAACCCAACTCGCCGTTGGTATCTTACATTTTTAAATGTTTTTTTTTTTTTTTAATTTTATCTATCTCGCAGGATTAAAAAAAAAATGATATTTCAATAATTATTAATTTTTCAGTTCTCAATTAAAATGAGGGTAAAATAAATTGAAAATATTTGTTTTCTTAGTTATGTGTTGTTGTTGCTCTGCAAAAGAGGTTCTGGCGTAAGAACCAAACTATGCTTAAATGAATTTTTTGAGATGTTTTTTTTTTATCTTGCAGTCAAAAATATTTTCTCAAATCTTTGATCTTACTAAATTGTTTTATATTTTTTTCATTATTTTATTTACTTTAAATCTTAACTTTTCAGGCTTGAAGCATAATAGTTTTATTCAAAATTGTATCTATTTGTAAAAAAAAAAACAACTCAAAACACATCACTATGACTAAACTGACTTAAAACCCACACAATTTGAAGGTTTCACAAAAATATTACGATCTGTAGTTATAACAGATACTGTACCGATAAAATTTTTGGTGATAAAATTTATTATATTAACAATTTTTGCAACATGTCTGACGATTTGAATAACCCCATGAGACATTGATCGCCATCACATTTAAAGGCAGCAAATGTCAATGACCAAGTTGAAGTAGTTGGTCCGTGATTCAACTTTATTGCCCCAACTGAGATAATTATATTTTCCGATTCATTATTTTACGCTGATTCCGAAAATATATATGAGTATAGGTTTTTTTTAATCAGATTTTTAGTTATCGAGAATGAAAAATGTGTAAAAAGTTCCAAAAAAGCTCTGAAAAAGCTCCTCCATCTATACAATCAAAAAAAACAAAATATCGATCGTAACCTCTGTGCGAGACATGTGCGTCCCAAACATATATGCGATCTGCGCGCGTGGTGTACTATGTAGTAGGGGGTTCTGCACAAATATGTACCACGTGTTTTAAGAAATTGTTTATTCATTTTTTTTTTTTTTTTTTTTTTTTTAATCGAGTTATCAATGAATGAAGAAGTTTTTATAACAGAAGGGTGAAAAAATATTTCGGAGGAAGTTTGGACTCCGGAGGGCGGACACCTAGTGCACCTGGTGATACTTACGCCTTGGAGATGATTTCCCCAGGAAGTTTTGACTCCAAAGGGGCCAGGGTGGACACCTGGTGCAACTGGTATTAATTACGCCTTGGAGATGATTTCCCCAGGAAGTTTGGACTTCGGAGGAGTCAGGGCGGACACCTGGTGCTCCAGGTGATACTGACGCCTTGGAGATGATTCCCCCAGGAAGTTTTGACTCCATAGTGGCCAGGGTGGGCACCTGGTGCAACTGGTATTAATTACGCCTTGGAAATGATTTCCCTAGTAACTAAGGACTCCGGAGGGGTCAGGAGAGATACCCGGTGCTCCAGGTGATACTGACGCCTTGGAGATGATTTCCCCAGGAAGTTTTGACTCCAAAGGGGCCAGGGTGGACACCTGGTGCATCTGGTATTAATTACGCCTTGGAGATGATTTCCCCAGGAAGTTATGGAGACAGGTTATGGTCGGGCCGAGCTGTTTAATTTTTACTCTGAGAGAAGCTAATTATATGACAAATGATTTTTTTGATTCAAATGTCTTCTAATTAAGCAAGAATTTCAGAAAAAAAAGTTAGATCTCATTTGAGCCCGGAATACCTAACCTGAGACAGGTTAAGGCCGGGACGAGTTGGTTAATTTCAACTCTGAGAGGTGCTAATCAAACGAGAAATGATTTTTTTGATTCATGTGCCTTTTGAACCCACGAGAATTCTTGAAAAAAAAGTCAGATCTCATTTGAGCCCGGAATACCTAAGCTGAGACTAGCTGACTGTCGGAGATCGACTGAAATTTTTTCTATTTCATTCACAAATGATTTTTTTTGACTCGAAGGCCTCTATTTGGAATACAAATTATGAAAAAATCAAGCTAGACATTTTTCATTACCGGGATATCTTTTTCAGGTCAGGCCGAGCAGTTGAATTTGGATTCCGAGAGGTGCTAATCAAATGACAAATGATTTTTTTGATTCAAATGCATTTTAATCAAGCAAGATATCTTGAAAAAAAAGTTAGATCTCATTTGAGCCCAGAATACCCAACCTGAGACAGGTTAAGGCCGTAGTGAGCAGTTCCATTACAACTTTTAGGGGTGCTAATCAAATGAAAAATGATTTTTTTGATTCAAATGCATTGTAATCAAGCAGGATATCTTGAACAAAAAGTTAGATCTCATTTGAGCCCGGAATACTTAACCTGAGACAGGTTGAGGTCGGGGCGAGCTGTTCAATTTCAACTCTGAGAGGTGCCAATCAATTGACAAATAATTTTTTTGATTAAAATGAATTTCAATCAAGCAAAAACTCTTGAAAAAAAAGTTAGATCTTTTTGAGCCCAGAATACCCAACCAGAGAAAGGTTAAGGCCGTGGTGAGCAGTTCAATTTCAACTTTTAGTAGTGCTTATCAAATGAAAAATGATTTTTTGATTCAAATATCTTCTAATAAAGCAAGAATTTCAGAAAAAAAGATAGATCTCATTTGAGCCTGGAATACCTAACCTGAGACAGGTTGAGGATGGGGTAAGCTGTTCGATTTCAACTCTGAGAGGTGCTAATCAAATGACAAATGATTTTTTTGATTGATATGCCTTTTAATCAAGCGAGAGTTCTTGAAAAAAAGTCAGATCTCATTTGAGCCCGGAATACCTGACCTGAGACTAGTTGACTGTTGGAGATCGACTGAAATTTTTTCTATTTTATTCACAAATAATTTTTTTTGACTGGGAGGCTTCCATTCGGATTTAAAATTATGAAAAAATCAAGCTAGACATTTTTCAGTACCGGGATATCTATTTCAGGTCAGGCTGAGCAGTTGAATTAGGATTCCGAGAGGTGCTTATCAAATGACAAATGATTTTTTTGATTCAAATGCCTTTTAATCAAACAAGATATCTAGAAAAAAAAGTAAGATCTTATTTGAGCCCGGAATACCTAGCCTGAGACAGGTTGGGGTCAGGCTGAGCTGTTTAATTTTTACTCTGAGAGAATCTAGTTATATGACAAATGATTTTTTTGATTCAAATGTCTTGTAATTAAGCAAGAATTTCGGAAAAAAAAGTTAGATCTCCTTTGAGCCCGGAATACCTAACCTGAGACAGGTTTAGGCCAGGGCGAGTTGTTTAATTTCAACTCTGAGAGGTGCTAATCAAACGACAAATGATTTTTTTGATTCATATGCCTTTTGAACCCACATGAATTCTTGAAAAAAAAGTCAGATCTCATTTGAGCCCGGAATACCTAACCTGAGACTAGCTGACTGTTGGAGATCGACTGAAATTTTTTCTATTTCATTCACAAATGATTTTTTTTGACTCGGAGGCCTCTATTTGTAATACAAATTATGAAAAAATCAAGCTAGACATTTTTCATTACCGGGATATCTTTTTCAGGTCAGGCCGAGCAGTTGAATTTGGATTCAGAGAGGTGCTAATCAAATGACAAATGATTTTTCTGATTCAAATGCATTTTAATCAAGCAAGATATCTTGAACAAAAAGTTGGATCTCATTTGAGCCCGGAATACTTAACCTGAGACAGGCTAAGGTCGGGGCGAGCTGTTCAATTTCAACTCTGAGAGGTGCTAATCAATTGACAAATGATTTTTTTGATTAAAATGAATTTTAATCAAGCAAGAACTCTTGAAAAAAAAGTTAGATCTCATTTGAGCCCAGAATACCCAACCTGAGACAGGTTAAGGCCGTGGTGAGCAGTTCAATTACAACTTTTAGAGGTGCTAATCAAATGAAAAATGATTTTTTTGATTCAAATGCATTGTAATCAAGCAGGATATCTTGAACAAAAAGTTGGATCTCATTTGAGCCCGGAATACTTAACCTGAGACAGGTTAAGGTCGGGGCGAGCTGTTCAATTTCAAATCTGAGAGGTGCTAATCAAATGACAAATGATTTTTTTGATTGATATGCCTTTTAATCAAGCGAGAGTTCTTGAAAAAAAGTCAGATCTCATTTGAGCCCAGAATACCTAACCTGAGACTAGTTGACTGTTGAAGATCGACTGAAATTTTTTCTGTTTCATTCACAAATGATTTTTTTGACTCGAAGGCCTCTATTTGGATTTAAAACTATGAAAAAATCAAGCTAGACATTTTTCAAAACCGGGATATCTTTTTCAGGCCAGGCTGAGCAGTTGAATTTGGATTCCGAGAGGTGCTAATCGAATGACAAATGATTTTTTTGATTCAAATGCCTTTTACTCAAACAAGATATCTTGAAAAAAAAGTCAGATCTTATTTGAGCCCGGAATACCCAGTTTGAGACAGGTTCTGGTCAGGCTGAGCTGTTTAATTTTGACTCTGAGAGAAGCTAGTTATATGACAAATGATTTTTTTGATTCAAATGTCTTGTAATTAAGCAAGAATTTCAGAAAAAAAAGTTAGATCTCCTCTGAGCCCGGAATACCTAACCTGAGACAGGTTTAGGCCAGGGCGAGTTGTTTAATTTCAACTCTGAAAGGTGCAAATCAAACGACAAATGATTTTTTTAATTCATATGCCTTTTTATCGAGCGAGAGTTCTTGAAAAAAAGTCAGATCTCATTTGAGCCCGGAATACCTGACCTGAGACTAGTTGACTGTTGGAGATCGACTGAAATTTTTTCTATTTTATTCACAAATGATTTTTTTTGACTGGGAGGCTTCCATTTGGATTTAAAATTATGAAAAAATCAAGCTAGACATTTTTCAGTACCGGGATATCTATTTCAGGTCAGGCTGAGCAGTTGAATTTGGATTCCGAGAGGTGCTTATCAAATGACAAATGATTTTTTTGATTCAAATGCCTTTTAATCAAACAAGATATCTAGAAAAAAAAGTTAGATCTTATTTGAGCCCGGAATACCTAGCCTGAGACAGGTTATGGTCAGGCTGAGCTGTTTAATTTTTACTCTGAGAGAAGCTAGTAATATGACAAATGATTTTTTTGATTCAAATGTCTTCTAATTAAGCAAGAATTTCAGAAAAAAAAGTTAGATCTCATTTGAGCCTGGAATACCTAACCTGAGACAGGTTAAGGCCGGGGCGAGTTGGTTAATTTCAACTCTGAGAGGTGCTAATCAAACGACAAATGATTTTTTTGATTCATATGCCTTTTGAACCCACAAGAATTCTTGAAAAAAAAGTTAGATCTCATTTGAGCCCGGAATACCTAACCTGAGACTAGCTGACTGTTGGAGATCGACTGTAATTTTTTCTATTTCATTCACAAATGATTTTTTTTTTACTCGGAGGCCTCTATTTGGATTTAAAATTATGAAAAAATCAAGCTAGACATTTTTCAGTACCGGGATATCTATTTCAGGTCAGGCTGAGCAGTTGAATTTGGATTCCGAGAGGTGCTTATCAAATGAGAAATGATTTTTTTCATTCAAATGCCTTTTAATCAAACAAGATATCTAGAAAAAAAAGTTAGATCTTATTTGAGCCCGAAATACCTAGCCTGAGACAGGTTATGGTCAGGCTGAGCTGATTAATTTTTACTCTGAGAGAAGGTAGTTATATGACAAATGATTTTTTTGATTCAAATGTCTTCTAATTAAGCAAGGATTTCAGAAAAAAAAGTTAGATCTCATTTGAGCCCGGAATACCTAACCTGAGACAGGTTAAGGCCGGGGCGAGTTGGTTAATTTCAACTCTGAGAGGTGCTAATCAAACGACAAATGATTTTTTTAATTCATATGCCTTTTTATCGAGCGAGAGTTCTTGAAAAAAAGTCAGATCTCATTTGAGCCCAGAATACCTGACCTGAGACTAGTTGACTGTTGGAGATCGACTGAAATTTTTTCTATTTTATTCACAAATGATTTTTTTTGACTCGGAGGCCTCTATTTGGATTTAAAATTATGAAAAAATCAAGCTAGACATTTTTCAGTACCGGGATATCTATTTCAGGTCAGGCTGAGCAGTTGAATTTGGATTCCGAGAGGTGCTTATCAAATGACAAATGATTTTTTTCATTCAAATGCCTTTTAATCAAACAAGATATCTAGAAAAAAAAGTTAGATCTTATTTGAGCCCGAAATACCTAGCCTGAGACAGGTTATGGTCAGGCTGAGCTGATTAATTTTTACTCTGAGAGAAGGTAGTTATATGACAAATGATTTTTTTGATTCAAATGTCTTCTAATTAAGCAAGGATTTCAGAAAAAAAAGTTAGATCTCATTTGAGCCCGGAATACCTAACCTGAGATAGGTTAAGGCCGGGGCGAGTTGGTTAATTTCAACTCTGAGAGGTGCTAATCAAACGACAAATGATTTTTTTGATTCATATGCATTTTAATCAAGCAAGATATCTTGAACAAAAAGTTGGATCTCATTTGAGCCCGGAATACTTAACCTGAGACAGGTTAAGGTCGGGGCGAGCTGTTCAATTTCAACTCTGAGAGGTGCTAATCAATTGACAAATGATTTTTTTGATTAAAATGAATTTCAATCAAGCAAAAACTCTTGATGAGCAGTTCAATTACAACATTTAGGGGTGCTAATCAAATGAAAAATGATTTTTTTGATTCAAAAGCATTGTAATCAAGCAGGATATCTTGAACAAAAAGTTGGATCTCATTTGAGCCCGGAATACTTAACCTGAGACAGGTTAAGGTCGGGGCGAGCTGTTCAATTTCAACTCTGGGAGGTGCCAATCAATTGACAAATGATTTTTTTGATTAAAATGAATTTCAATCAAGCAAAAACTCTTGAAAAAAAAGTTGGATCTCATTTGAGCCCAGAATACCCAACCTGAGACAGGTCAAGGCCGTGGTGAGCAGTTCAATTTCAACTTTTAGTAGTGCTTATCAAATGAAAAACGATTTTTTGATTCAAATATCTTCTAATTAAGCAAGAATTTCAGAAGAAAAAGTTAGATCTCCTTTGAGCCCAGAATACCTAACCTGAGACAGGTTTAGGCCAGGGCGAGTTGTTTAATTTCAACTCTGAAAGGTGCAAATCAAACGACAAATGATTTTTTTAATTCATATGCCTTTTTATCGAGCGAGAGTTCTTGAAAAAAAGTCAGATCTCATTTGAGCCCGGAATACCTGACCTGAGACAGGTCAAGGCCGTGGTGAGCAGTTCAATTTCAACTTTTAGTAGTGCTTATCAAATGAAAAACGATTTTTTGATTCAAATATCTTCTAATTAAGCAAGAATTTCAGAAAAAAAAGTTAAATCTCATTTGAGCCTGGAATACTTAACCTGAGACAGGTTAAGGTCGGGGCGAGCTGTTCAATTTTAACTCTGGGAGGTGCCAATCAATTGACAAATGATTTTTTTGATTAAAATGAATTTCAATCAAGCAAAAACTCTTGAAAAAAAAGTTGGATCTCATTTGAGCCCAGAATACCCAACCTGAGACAGGTCAAGGCCGTGGTGAGCAGTTCAATTTCAACTTTTAGTAGTGCTTATCAAATGAAAAACGATTTTTTGATTCAAATATCTTCTAATTAAGCAAGAATTTCAGAAAAAAAGTTAGATCTCATTTGAGCCCGGAATACCTAACCTGAGACAGGTTAAGGCCGGGGCGAGTTGGTTAATTTCAACTCTGAGAGGTGCTAATCAAACGACAAATGATTTTTTTGATTCATATGCCTTTTGAACCCACAAGAATTCTTGAAAAAAAAGTCAGATCTCATTTGAGCCCGGAATACCTAACCTGAGACTAGTTGACTGTTGAAGATCGACTGAAATTTTTGCTGTTTCATTCACAAATGATTTTTTTGACTCGAAGGCCTCTATTTGGATTTAAAATTATGAAAAAATCAAGCTAGACATTTTTCAAAAACGGGATATCTTTTTCAGGCCAGGCTGAGCAGTTGAATTTGGATTCCGAGAGGTGCTAATCGAATGACAAATGATTTTTTTGATTCAAATGCCTTTTAATCAAACAAGATATCTTGAACAAAAAGTTGGATCTCATTTGAGCCCGGAATACTTAACCTGAGACAGGTTATGGTCAGGCTGAGCTGTTTAATTTTTACTCTGAGAGAAGCTAGTTATATGACAAATGATTTTTTTGATTCAAATGTCTTCTAATTAAGCAAGAATTTCAGAAAAAAAAGTTAGATCTTATTTGAGCCCGGAGTACCTAACCTGAGACAGGTTAAGGCCGGGGCGAGTTGGTTAATTTCAACTCTGAGAGTTGCTAATCTAACGACAAATGATTTTTCTGATTCATATGCCTTTTGAACCCACAAGAATTCTTGAAAAAAAAGTCAGATCTCATTTGAGCCCGGAATACCTAACCTGAGACTAGCTGACTGTTGGAGATAGACTGAAATTTTTTCTATTTCATTCACAAATGATTTTTTTTGACTCGGAGGCCTCCATTTGGAATACAAATTATGAAAAAATCAAGCTAGACATTTTTCATTACCGGGATATCTTTTTCAGGCCAGGCTGAGCAGTTGAATTTGGATTCCGAGAGGTGCTAATCAAATGACAAATGATTTTTTTGATTCAAATGCATTTTAATCAAGCAAGATATCTTGAACAAAAAGTTGGATCTCATTTGAGCCCGTAATACCCAACCTGAGACAGGTCAAGGCCATGGTGAGCAGTTCAATTTCAACTTTTAGTAGTGCTTATCAAATGAAAAATGATTTTTTGATTCAAATATCTTCTAATAAAGCAAGAATTTCAGAAAAAAAGTTAGATCTCATTTGAGCTTGGAATACTTAACCTGAGACAGGTTTAGGCCGGGGCGAGTTGTTTAATTTTAACTCTGAGAGGTGCTTATCAAATGACAAATGATTTTTTTGATTCATATGCCTTTTAAACACGCAAGAATTCTTAAAAAAAAGGCAGAACTAATTTCAGCCCGGAAGACCCAACCTGAGACAGGTTAGGGCCATGGCAAGCTGTTCAGTTTTAACTCTGATAGGTGCTTATTAAATGACAAATGACTTTTTTGATTCAAATGCCTTCTAATTGAGCAAGAATTTCGGAAAAGAAAGTTAGATCTCATTTGAGCCCGGAATACCTAGCCTGAGACAGGTTAAGGTTGGAGCGAGCTGTTCAATTTCAACTCTGAGATGTGCTTATCATATGACAAATGATTTTTTCGATTCATATGCCTTTTGATCACCGTGATTCAACTTTATTGCCCCAACTGAGATAATTATATTTTCCGATTCATTATTTTACGCTGATTCCGAAAATATACATGAGTATAGGTTTTTTTTAATCAGATTTTTAGTTATCAAGAATTAAAAATGTGTAAAAAGTTCCAAAAAAGCTCTGAAAAAGCTCCTCCATCTATACAATCAAAAAAAACAAAATATCGATCGTAACCTCTGAGACATGTGCGTCCCAAACATATATGCGATCTGCGCGCGTGGTGTACTATGTAGTAGGGGGTTCTGCACAAATATGTACCACGTGTTTTAAGAAATTGTTTATTCATTTTTTTTTTTTTTTTTTTTTTTTTAATCGAGTTATCAATGAATGAAGAAGTTTTTATAACAGAAGGGTGAAAAAATATTTCGGAGGAAGTTTGGACTCCGGAGGGCGGACACCTAGTGCACCTGGTGATACTTACGCCTTGGAGATGATTTCCCCAGGAAGTTCTGACTCCAAAGGGGCCAGGTCGGACATCTGGTGCAACTGGTATTAATTACGCCTTGGAGATGATTTCCCCAGGAAGTTTGGACTCAGTTCACCATGGTAACAGCAGGTGACGATATCAGTTTGATCTTTGAGGTCGGAAAAACTGACGCCTTGCCAGGGACCCTTCTTATATGTAATTTATGAATTTTCATAGAATTTAAAAAGAGTTGTAGGTTGAATTAATTTTACTTTTAAGTAAGAGACGAGACCAGAGCTATTCTAACTACAGTTCACGATGGTAACAGCACGTGCTGATATCTGTTTGATCTTTGAGGTTGGAAAAACTGACGCCTTGCCAGGGACCCTTCTAATATGTCATTTATGAATTTTAACTAAAGTAGGAGGAGGGGCACTTTGGGTACACAATTTTTTCATTAGACGAAACATGTAAGGTCTCATTTGAAAGCTTTTGTTTTGACCTTTCAAATGAGACCTCAATCATTCAAATTATTGATTGCGTCACTCACAATGACAGTTTTCGCTTGGGGTGGAGGGGGGGGGGCAGTTGAGGTACAGTTACCTTAATAAAAATAATAAATCTAAAAAATCAAATCACCAAAAAAAGTCATTTTTTATTTTTACGATAAAAAAAAAAGAGCGCATCAATGCAAAAAAATTTACTGCGTACATATTCAATCTAGCAAGCTTTTACTACGTGTAAAGATTAGTTTTGAATTATATTTCGGTTTTTTAAAATGTTTTAATTATTCAGTACTTTGATCCTTTAGTAAATACATTTTTCGTAATTTTTACCCTTCGCATAATTTGTGTATTCGTAATTTTTACCCTTCGCATAGTTTTTGTATTCGTAATTTTTACCTTTCGATAGAAAAAATTTTCGTATTTTTTATCTTTTCACTTAGAGCTTTTTATGAATAATGTTGTTTCGAAAATTTATATCGTCTGCTTTAAAAAATTCTAATCAATTTTGATTCTGATAATTTAAATTCTATTATTGAACTATTCTCATTCTATTGACTTCGAGAAAAAAAAATTCGAAATATTTTTATTCAGTACTTTTTTCATTCGGCGTTTATGAAGTCATCATTATAAAATTCTGATTTTTTATTAATCTGTAGCATTGTATATTCGTAACTTCTATTTTTGACTTTTTTCTTTTTTAGAATCTCGAAATTATGATTTTTTATTTTCTAAATTTTGATAGTTCGAAAAATAAGAATTTTGATATTGTAACCCTTCGAACAATTTCACACTCGGATAAAACGACCCCCCCCCCCCCAATACGTTTAAAGAATTTTTAATTCATTGTTCTCGTACTTGTTTTCTTTGTTTTTTTATTTACTTTGTATTTTTTTTCTTGAAATCTAAATTCTATTATTAAAGATTTAGAAACGTATCTTAAATGAATAAATTGAGTTAAAAATTTTATGAAAAATTCTTCAAATCATTAATTGAATTTAAAAAAAATTACATTTTTTTTATTTTGAAATTATTTTTGTTTTCCATTAGAATCGTTTCAATATTGATCATTATAAAAAAAGCCCCTCACTGTTAAAAGCCGATGGGACTGTAGGATATAAATTTTTCTTTTCAAATTTAGTGCAAAATTTCTGAATAGTTTTCTGCAATCTTGAAGCATAAAGAAAAGTATCAACTTAATGATTAGCAAGTCGAAAATTACTATCTTGAGTTGTGGCACTTTGGTTTCTTGATTTATTATGAAATAAGGAGACCTTTCAATTTTTATAATACATAAAATTTCATTTGAAAGATCCCAATGGGCCCTTGCAAAGTTTTATTGCAACTTTTATAATATTTTCGATAGGTTGTAAGCAGTGAAGGGCAAATTTCGTCAAGAAGTTATTTGGATCGAGTAAGATATTGGTGGGCGCATGACGAAGTTTTGAGAAACTAAGTCCAAAATCACATTACGAAAAAAACTGTCACAAGACTTGATAATGCAGAGAAAATTGAAAGCTCAGAGTCTAGTTTTATTTCCGAATCAAAAGATTTCTTGAATTCTAGTCAAGATTCTAGTGTTAAACACTCGGTTGAATTTAGCTGTCATAAGAGTTACTCGGATTTTTCCGATTCTAATGAATTTGATTGTGAAAAAAATTATGATTCACAAGATAGCCTTGACTTTAACACGAAAAAAGTTGAAACTATTAGAGGAGAGAAAGGTGCGTTGGCAGAAAAAACACCCATATTCATTCTATTGTTATATTATAATTAAAATAAATCATATTATTCCTAAGCAACAGATGAATTAAATTCTAATCAAGATGATATTCTCGATGATATTATTGAACGTAGTTGTCAAAGAAGTGACTCAGATATTTCAGATTCTAATGAATTTGATTGGGAATATAATTACGATTCAGAATATTTCCTTGACTTAAACTCAAAACAACTTGAAATTAACAGAGAGGAAAGAGGTACGATAAAAATAAAAAATAAAATTTATAGTTTATACTATTACATTAATAATAATAATTTCTTTGTAATACTTTTATAGTAGGATTCAATTAAGAAAAAAATAATAATGATGATATTAGCTATTTCATACAGGCATTAAACAGTAAATCAAGTATTTTTTTTTTGTCATTCATACATTTTGATAGTAACAAACCAAATATTTCGACTACTTATAAGTACGAAACTGCGTTAACAGAATTACTACTTATTTAAGTTTTTAAACTTAGTTATTTGTTTCAAAGAACCTAGTTCCAATTAAAGCATAGATGATATTATGTAATGTCGTTTGTGATTAAAAATTAAAAAATTTCTTATAAAGAATATTTTTATCATCGTGAACAATGAATTTTTTTAACAGGTAGTGTAAATAACTACTTTCATAGTTTCTAGTGTTTCTTCGTAAAAAAGTTTTTAACAAGGTCATAACTTTTAAAAAGTAGTTGTGTTATTTATACGATGGTTCTAGCAAAGTAAAACCTGTCACCAAAAGGTCCCAGGGAAAAAAACTACAATAAGCAATTATAACAATGATAATTGTCTAATCACATAAAAAGATTAAATAAAAGTAAGGGAGCTTGCACAGATTTTTAACGGACGGCACAAAACTGCCACGCGCTCATTCAGGCACGAAGATCGTGACGTGTACTTTTTAAGCTTGTCGTCCCGTTCGCGAGCTATTAATAAAAATGGAGGAGCTTGCACGGTTTTTGTTTAGCCAAAGGGACAGTGGCCGTGAAGCTTGAAGTTGACACGCGCTGAAGCAGCACGCTCACTCTGTCCCGAAAACCGTGATCCGTAATTCTAAACCTGGTCATCCTGATCGTGGGCTATCGATAAAAGTGAGGGAGCTTGCGTGATTTTTTTTTCGAGCCAAACGAACCGTGGCAGTTAAGCTCGATCCTGTCGTGCGCTCACTCTGGCACGAAGTCCATGACGTGTACTTTTAAAGCTTGTCGTCGCGGTCGTAAGCTATCAATCAAAGTGGGGGAGCTTGTATGGTTTTTGTTTAGCCAAACGAAAAGTGGCCGTGAAGCTTGAAGTTGTTACGCGCTCTCTCTGGCACGAAGACCGTGACGTGTACTTTTGAAGCTTGTCGTCCGGGTCAAGAGCTTAATATTAGTGATGGAGCTTGCACAGTTTTCTCTGAAGCCAAACTGACAGCATAAGTTATGCTTGAAACTGCAGTTGTTTTCCCAGTTGTCAAATCGCTGACAACTTCGAGATGTACGGCTTTGGTCGTCATGCAGATGAAAACGCATCCCCAAACCTTCACTCGACCACGATTTCGATGCTTTTTCTCTTTCACATACATAGGTCCGTAAAAATCGAGACCTGTGTGATAAAAAGCAGCGACATTGTCAACCCGTGGTTCTGGCAAATCCGCCATTTTATATCTGACAGCTGAAGCTCGGAAGCGCACGCACCTCGAGCAACGATGAACGACTTTACGAACCTGATTCTTCCCATCGAGTATCCAAAATCTGTAACGAAGGTTGTACAGCGTGGACTGGATACCCGTGTGATAGAATTTTTCGTGAATATGTCGAATGATTAAGTCGGTCACGAAATGACGCGACGGCAACAAAATAGGATGTCTTTGATCGATCGGAATATTAGCGTTCTTCAAACGACCTCCTACACGAAGCAGGCCATGGTCGTCAAGAAAAGGAGAAAGCGAGCCGAGCTTCGTACTCTTGGCTTCCCGGTCGTGGGTAATGCGATCTATCTCGCTCTGAAAGCACCATTGCTGAACCAGCTTCAAGATCCTGCGCTCAGCTTCATCCAATTCTGAAACTGACAGATTCTGCCCTCTATATTTGCTCGAAGGGATAAGACGCAACATAATAGCGACGAATCGAACTAGCTTTCTGTAAGAAGAAAATCTCTGGAACAGCACATTAACCTTGGATTGCGCAAGAAAACAGGTCGCCCTTTTCAAGCCAGGCAACTCTGAATTGAACTCGACGACCGAAACCGGCCAATCTGACTCAGGACGAGAGAGCCACGAAGGTCCGTGAAACCAAGTTTTATTCTCAAGAAATTCCTGAGGAAGCTGACTTCGAGACAAAGCATCGGCAGGATTTTGCTCCGAGCGAATGTGACGCCATTGAATGTTCTCCATGATTTTCTGAATTTCCCTGACTCGAACAGCTTCGAATATCTTCAATCCATCGGGAGATTTTTGAAGCCATTGCAGGACAATCGTAGAGTCGCACCAGAAATTCACAGAGTTGGGGACGAAGACTGAAACTGTCCGAACGTCGTTGTACAAACGCGCAAGAATCAAAGCGCCGCACAGTTCGAGCCGCGGAACTGTCATCGCGACCCTTCTTGCGGGCTTGCCGTTGTCCGCACCATTGCGAGCAATCGGGGCGACGCGTCCTTTCGCGCAAAAGAGACGAGTTTGTACCCTGCCCTCGCCGTCGCTCGAGCGTACGTACAAACAGGCGCCGTAACCAACGACGCTAGCATCACAAAAACCATGAATTTGTATATCAACGGGATTATCGATCAAGATATTGCGCTTGATAATCAAATGATCAATCAAACTAAGTTGTTCCGAAAAAGACTGCCATGCAGTATATAAATCGATCGGCACAGATTCATCCCACGAAATTTCAGCCTTCCAGCAACGTTGCATAATGAGCTTCGATGCAAGAATAACCGGAGCAAGAAGGCCGAGGGGGTCGAAAATTTTCGAAATTTCAGAAAAAATGTACCGTTTACTGACGTGGCTCGCCTTTTCAATAGGCTTGACGGTATAAATGAGTTCGTCGCGTTGAGCATTCCAAGAAATTCCCAGAGTCTTGCGAATCGGATTTTCCTCGACAAGGAAGTCAACGTCGCCGGATTTCTCGCTCAAACCAGCAAGAGCTTGCGGGTGGTTTGAAGCCCATTGTCGAATTTCGAAACCACCACATTTTAGCAAACGAATAATCTCACCCAGAATTCTCAAAAGTTCCTCGATGGTGTCCGCTCCGGACAATAAATCGTCCACATAGAGATCCCTCTCTAGAATCAGAGCTCCCACAGGAAAGCGGGAGGCCATATCTCTCGCTAACTGAAGCAAAGTGCGAATCGATAGGAAGGCCGCAGCAGAGACTCCAAAGGTCACGGTGTTTAGTTCGAAAACACAAATCCTACCGTTGTGATACCAAAAAATTCGCTGATAACGACGGTCATCGGGGTGAAAAAGTATCTGGCGATACATTTTAGCGATATCGGCAGTGAGCACGTATTTATGCGAGCGAAATCGCAATAAATGCTCGAAAAGCTTCAATTGAATGGTAGGGCCGACTCTTAACAAGTCGTTTAATGATATGCCCTTGTCGGTCTTAGCGGACGCGTCAAACACCACGCGCACCTTG
Organism: Encarsia formosa; assembly: GCA_038277355.1. Classification (NCBI taxonomy): domain Eukaryota; kingdom Metazoa; phylum Arthropoda; class Insecta; order Hymenoptera; family Aphelinidae; genus Encarsia; species Encarsia formosa. The sequence goes on along the minus strand of CM076185.1, from coordinate 18,268,094 downwards.
GTCGTGGTGCTCGTGGATTTAATCACAGGATGATGTGGAAGATAGTAACCTTCCTGTGACTCGTCGGTCACTAAGGACATGTGACCCAGCTCGATGTATTCGTCCATGACGCGAGTATACTCTCGCTTAAGTATTGGATCATTATCGAGTCTTTTGCTCAAGCTGTAAAAACGACGCAATGCGGCTGATCGAGACTCACCCAAATCAACGTCCTTCACACGAAAGGGTAATCGAACCATATATCGCCCGGATTCATCCCGAGTGAAATTACGAACGAAATGCGCTTCGCATTCCTGGTCGTCCAGGGTCTCGATCTGCCTCGCGGTAGCGTCTTCGATCAACCAAAATTTCGCAATTTGTCTTTTCAACTCAGCCAAACTGCACGATGGATTCGAGGTGGAAGATGCGATCTTGCCGGCTGCAACCCAGCCCAGACGTGTCTTCACTAGCTTGAGATCGCAGCCGTTGCAAGATAAATTGATCTGACCGAGCGACAACATGGACAGGGTTGACCATGATCCTATAATCATGTCAATTGGTCGAGGCAAGTGAAATTGAGGGTCAGCCAAACGTATCCCAGTTGGAATTTTTACCAGATTCCGCGGAAAAACTTCGTTCGGTATGCTGTCCGCAATGAGCGGCACAACCAAAAATGATTGCGTTTCATGATAATCATCATGTACAGAGAAAAAAGACAATTCGACCGATCCTCGCGAGGTGGTGGTCACGTCACCTATGACTCCAATAGGTACGGAACACGGCTTAATGGGTAACCCCAATTTCCGTACGATTTTCTCCGTAACAAAGTGAGAAGACGAGCCGGTGTCAAGGAGCGCCCGGCACCGAAAAATCTCACCCGCCGCGCCCTTACTCGAACCTGAGCGGTGATCATCAGTTGCGACTGATTGATCCGGGGTGATAATTTGAAGGTCGCGATATTTAGTCAGGATGATTCTGCAGCCGGACTCTCCACACGCGTCGAGACTTCCGAAGTCTGCGCCTTAGGTGAATTATGCAAAAGCGTGCTATGAAATCTGGGGCAAAGCCTGCAGTGGGACATTGTGCACTTTCCAGTGTGTGGGCGCAAACAATTCGCACACAAACCTGACCGTCTCACCAAGTCCCACCGATCTTGAATGGACAGCCTTCGAAAACCGGGACATTTAAATAGGAGATGTCTCTCACCCTTGCACAGCGAGCAGCCGGAGGATGTATCGACAAAGAAATTATGCGTGCCATGCTCCCCCTTGCGCGCTTTAGAAGGTCTCTGACCCTTTTCTGAGTGTTGGCGCTTACTGCCGGTATCCGACCTGCCGCGTGGCATGGTTTGCTCAATCGTTAACAATCGAAAGGCAGTCTCGGAAATAAAAGTATAGAGCTGGCTGAGAGTCGGGAACGCGTCCAGGTTGAGGGTCTGCTCCCACCGCGTCCGAACGCTATGTGGCAGTGCTCGCTCCAACGTGCGAACCAAAAAGGGTTCATCGGCCTTGATTTTAAGTGATGCAAGCATGTTGACGTGTTGCCTCACCGCATCAACAAGCTTTGTCAAGCCGGCGTGAGTAGCCTTAGTCTGGGGAGGAATATCAATTATCGCATCCAAATGATTTGCGATAAGAATGCGCGGTTTATCGTAAGAATCGAGCAGAAGCTGCCACGCATTCCTGTAATTCTCAGCGCTGACATCGTAAATCAAAATTTTCTCCAAGGCGCTTCCCTGCAAAGAACCTTTGAGGTGCAAAAATTTCTGCAAATCATCGATGTCGTTCCGTGAATCAACCATTGTCAGGAATGTGTTCCTAAAAGAAAGCCAATCGCGCAATTCGCCGTCAAACTTGGGTAGCTCAACGACGGGAAGCTTGATCTGCGCAGGGCGCTCTCTCACCACTGCAATGGGCTGCGCCTGCAACGGGAGAGCGTCTGCCGGCGCTTCCACCGGGCTTGGCGCGAACACTGCAGCCGGGCCTGCCACCGGCCTCGCGGGGGCTGGCGCGTATCCCGGAGCCACCGCCATCGGGGTTGCAGGTGGTACAAGAGCGCGTGCTGTAACTGCAGCCGCAAGGGTGTAGTAGCGATCCTGAATTTCATCGATCTCGGCCAGGGAAAGATGTTCGGGATCTAAAAGAGCGAGCTCATCATGCAGCTCTTCGTATGCCGTAAATTGCTCCCTTGCCCGATCCATGCGCAATTTCAGGCCAGTGACGTCCGCGTCTTCCCGCGCAATCAAATTCTCGATGCCGGTCAGTTGACGCTTCAGCGTTGAACGTTTCTGAACTATGAATCTTACTCGATCCATCTTGCGTTAAATCAGAATCGAGCAAGAAAAGAAGAAAAAGAGAGAAGAAAAAATCAAAAGAAAGAGGAAAAATATGCCGAATCCTTGCCGGCTAACTACCGACAAAAACAAAGAGAAAATCCGGCACTCTGCGTAAACAGTCGCAGCTGTCGATCCCCTGCTGCGTTGCACACGAGGAACAGCTCAGGTATAGGGCCCCAAGCCGGCGTACTGCGAGCGGTCGTAAAACGACAAGCTTAGCCGTTCGAGCTTCTCCCTGTGTCTACCCCAAGGCGGATGGGCTATAATAAAACGACCAAGAGGCGACAACAAATTCCTCGATACTGCCGAAAATGAAAAAAAAAAAAAAGGAGAGCCGGGCGAGCTAGATCTTTCCCAAGCCGACGCGATGTCAATTGAAAATTCGAAGCCTCTCCCTCCCCCCGGTTCCCAATTCACCGTGGGGCGAGATTCGTACTCCAAATGCCGACTAAAGCAAGCGCAGATTTTGACAAAGGATAGATCGAGCTTTGGAGATAGATAAATGAAATGATAAGCCAGTCAGGTGGCTCGATGGATCTGGAACGGACTGTATCGTGAGCCGTAAGAAATAAATCGTACGTGCGTCGAAGACCAAACGTGCGAATCACGCCAGGTAGATTAGGAGATGATAAAGGTGATCGGGCAGTTTAATGTGTGGATAGTGTCATAGAATAGAATAATTGTAAATAAAAATTTGACTTAGCTTGTGACAGCATGTAGAATACACGTAGAGTTGTGAGGCAGAAGAAGTGGGTGGCGATGAGTGCGGCTGAGTTGTCGTCTGACGCCAGGCCAAAGGCGAGTGGGCTGAATGAACTGTGATACTCCAGCTTGCAGTTGAATTGACTGTCCTTATCCTTTGTCTGGCAGGTCGCGTGGGCGTGCGACCTCACAGGCAAGGCACCAATTGTATCGTCGAAAACTTCCGGTTTGGAGAATTCCCGAATTTTCGTATGAGGATAAGGGTTAAATAAAACACTGTCTTGAAGGAAAAAAGCCGAAGCTGAAAAAAACCCTGTTTATTGATTGTGATCTGCCCAGTTCGACTGAGATTGTATAATGTGATGGATATATTCAGTAAAAACTGAGATCGTATAATGTGTTCGGGGCTCAGGGCTAATCCGAATTAAATCTTACACCAGGCGACTGGTAGTATCGATTTTTTGAATTAAGCGAAGTGCAAAACAAGCGCGCGCGCGACTGCGGGAACTGCAACTGAACTATGCACCGACGCCGGGACTCACTGCGGACCGACGCGTCCGCCGCCGCAGTGAGGCCCTCGCTGCTGCGCATGCTCTCAAACTCCCGCGTCGTTCACAATTCACGTGAATTAACGTAATTCACAATAATATCTAAACTTACTCAAACTAGAAAAATACAAATCAATGATTAATACTAAATCAAACATATACAAGCTACAATGAAGAAATCAAACTAGATAATAATAAATCTAAAATTAATGTCCAGAATAAATCAAACAATCAAACAAATTCACAGTAATTCACTAATCCACGGAACAACTTTAAAAAAAAATAATTGTAACCGCCTACGCGAAAGAAAGTATGATTTAAGAACTGCGCGACAAAAAAGTAACGCGCTGAGCAAAAAAATTGTTGAAAATTTCACGCCCGATGATGATTATATTTTGCATGAAAAACTTCATTGTGAGGAATCTGAAAAATCTGAAAAGCTCAGCGAAGATGAGGTTTCAATTAATCACTTAACTAAAGCACTCGATGATATAGAAAAACCTTTTAAAGAAGGAGATTCAATTGATGAAATTGTATCGGCTGTCTTAAAGGTTGATGTTGATAAGAAAAAAAAAATCAAAAAAACGGAAATCTCAAGAAATCGATTCGGATTACGAAGGAAAAGAAGAAAAAAAACATATAAAACAGGATATTAAAAAATTAAAAAAATCAAAAAAAAGTGATGAAAAGATCGAGGAAAATGAGACTCAAAAAGTTTACTCCAAAAAACGTAAAGGTGCAGCTATTAAAGCTTCAAAAAAAATCAAGTCAGCGGTTGAAGAAGAGATGAGAGCGAAGTTTCACAAAATGACGAGCTAAAAGAACGTACGAGCCCACAAGATAAAGACAAAGAAGAAGACGAAGAAGAAAATCATCTAGATCTTTATTGTGAGAAATGGGATGGAGGGAAAAAAACCAAGTTCATCGGAGCAAAGTTCAACAAGTTTGAAAAAAAATTTAATGTATGGCAATACAGGTCCCAAAAATTCAAAAAGAGTTTCATTGAAAATGAATCTATCGTATTGAGTGAAAACAAATTAACTGAATCAGTGTCAGTACAGTAGTGATCAAAATTATAAGGCACCCCCTAAAATTCGTCTGTTTCAAGTTAATATTTTGACTTTGTGCATGCCTGCACGTGTTTAAATATTTTAGTAATCATCTCTAAAATTTTTTTTGTTCAAAACAAGTTCAGTACTTGAAAAAAAAAAACGTTTACTTTATATTAATTCGTCTTTCCAATCAATTTTTATCCTCTTTTAAGCTTAAAATGACTTTTTTTAAAAAACAGCTAAATTTAGTTCTTTTATGATCTAGATAGTGTTTTATAAAATTTCTATAAACACTTAAGTGAATAATATTTTTTTTTTCGCGTTTCTCCGATGTTCAAGTTTATCGAAAAAAATTTTCAAGCTGATTAATAGAAAAATGTTCAAGCCACAAAGAAAAAATACATTTTTTTAAACTTGAAAAAACATTGATTTTTTGTACTTTTACATTGTTTTTCGCTTAAATTTGCTTTTTTTTATTAATTTGGGAGGTAAAAATTATATTAAACTGATATTTAATGAATTTCAAACTAATTCAATTTATTATGAATCAAAATCTTACAGAGAATTTTAAAAAAATATGTTAAAAAACAGTCTAATACAGTTAAATTTCATAAAAATAACTTCAATTTGTATTTAATTGATTACAAGTAATAGTATTAATTTATTTTTAGAAATAATTATTATATTCATTTTTATTATTTAATATAATATGTTTTTTATATATTTAGTAATTAGTTTACCCTTCTTTAGTACTTAGTTGATCCTCCTTTAGCCTCGAAGCAAGCGCGAACTCTTCAGACCATAGATTCTGCAAGTTTTTTACAGTAACTCGGACTCAATTTTTGCCAGGCTACAGCAATCTCTCGTTTTAAATCTTCCAAATTTCTCAGGTGTTTGTCTTTGATCATTATCTCTATTTGATCCCAAGCATTCTCAATTATATTCAAATCTGGAAAACGTGCTGGCCAATCTAGTATAGGTATTTTATTATCATTAAACCATTGCATCGTTTTCTTTGATTTGTGACACGGAGCGTTGTCTTGTTGGTAATACCAAATTTTTTGACGTCCATAAACCTTTGTTTTTGATGGAAGCATAAAATTTTCCATAGTCTCGATGTATTTTTCGCTGTTCACTGCACCTTGCACAAATTGAAGTTCTCCTTTTCCTTTTCCTGACAGGCAACCCCAAACCATAATTGATCCACCACCTTTTTGCACTCTTGGAGCAAGGCAATCAGGATTGTATTTTTCACTGCTGGTACGTCTTATTCGCTTTGGTCTGTTTGAAAAAAGTTGGAAGCTAGATTCATCGCTAAAAAGAACTAAATTCCATTTTTCAACTGTCCATGATAGCTTGTCTTTGCACCATTCATACCTAGCTTTTCGGTTTTTTGCAGTTAGAAGAGGCTTACACGGAAAGAAGGGCGCACTGCAAAGCGGTGGTTTCAGAGAGCTTTAAAAACTGAGTAACCGTCACTACTTTCTGCATGACAGGCACTGAAATTTCTGTACCTTGCACCGATTTTTCGGTGCTTGGCACCGAAATTTCTAAAATGGACACTGCCGGTAAAGCAGTAATCCTTGTCTACTTCCCAGGACAAAAGGAACTGGTGCCTTGCACCGATTTTTCGGTGCATGGCAGACTTTTTACAGTGCGCCTTTCTTTGCGTGTACGAGTTGCGACAGCAGATTTCATGTTCTTCTCAAGCAAACGTCTATTAACTGTTACTCGAGACACTTTTACATTAAGTTCTTCATTTATTTGATTTTTGATATTGTTTGCTGTAACTGCACGATTATTCTTTGACTTTTTAATAATAATTCGATCAATCCGGTTACTTGTTATTCTTGGCCTGTCAGCGCCACTTTTCACTTTTACGGATTTCGTGCTTTCATACGTCTTAATGGTGTTTTGAACGCAACACCTACTAACTTTTAATATTTTTGAAATTTGACTCTGATTTTTTCCTCCTTTCAACAATCCTATAATCTGCCACTTAATTTTATCAGAAACTGCTTTTCTTCCCATGATGAAAGTTATGCAAGCTTATAAACATTTAAAAAACTAATTTATCAATAATGACGGCTCGGTCAGTAATGTAGATAAATTCTTTACCGATCGAACAATTATCGCTACTGGCATTCGAATTCTACGAATTTGAAAAATTACTTCAAGTTGAATAAACTCTCTGAAACTTCTAACTGAATATTAAAATTAATGAAAAAGTCAATTCGATAAATATATTGCTTGTAATCAATTAAATACAAATTGAAGTTATTTTTGTGAAATTTACTGTATTAGAAAAACTGTTTTTTAACATATTTTTTTAAAATTTTCTGTAAGATTTTGATTCATCATAAATTTAATTAGTTTAAAATTCATCAAATATCAGTTTAATATAATTTTTACCTCCCAAATTAATAAAAAAAAGCAAATTTAAGCGAAAAACAATGTAAAAGTACAAAAAATCAATGTTTTTTCAAGTTTAAAAAAATGTATTTTTTCTTTGTGGCTTGAACATTTTTCTATTAATCAGCTTGAAAATTTTTTTCGATAAACTTGAACATCGGAGAAACGCGAAAAAAAATATATTATTCACTTAGGTGTTTATAGAAATTTTACAAAACACTATCTAGATCATAAAAGAACTAAATTTAGCTGTTTTTTAAAAAAAGTCATTTTAAGCTTAAAAGAGGATAAAAATTGATTGGAAAGACGAATTAATATAAAGTAAACGTTTTGTTTTCAAGTACTGAACTTGTTTTGAACAAAAAAAATTTTAGAGATGAATACTAAAATATTTAAACACGTGCAGGCATGCACAAAGTCAAAATATTAACTTGAAACAGGCGAATTTTAGGGGGTGCCTTATAATTTTGATCACTACTGTAATTCAAAATGGTGACCCACAGAAATCACAGCAAGCCGACCGTAAAAATGATCCTGTAAAACAAACTGAAGAAAAAGAAATCAGCGATGAATTGATTGAAAAATTTGGCCCACCATGGGAAAAAAACACAGAAAAATTTGATGACATCGAGTGGAGAAAAAAAAGTTTTTACGTCTATGATGCACTAATGAATGAAAAATGTTTTGAAACTTTGCTGCCCGGAGAGTGCATGGATGACAATATTATACATGCGTTCTTGGAAATCACGTGACATGAACACTACAATAGTAGCAAACAGATGCTTTTGTTTTACATACATTTTTACAACTCATTGGTAAAGGACCCAAACAGTGAAAAAAACACTCAAAGTGGCTATTATAGATGGGCACAAAAAGTCAAAGCCTGGAAAAATGATGTTTGGATCATTCCTTATGGTGATGGAGTTCACTGGAGTTTAATAGTAGTAATTTTTTCATGAAAAGTATTTATTCATGTGGATTCCTTGCACTGGAAAATGAGAAGAAATTCGAAACAATGTACCTACATAGAAACAGTTTTTTATCGAGAAGGTATCAACGTTTTTGATTGGAAGTCATGGACGGTCCACAACGTTATAGATATTCCTCTACAGGGGCTTCTTGGAAACAACTGTGGTGTTCACATGTGCGTTTAAGTACATATAATTTAAACCGGAGCTGTACACAATTTTATGGATGAAGATATGGATAAAGCTCACAAGTGCATGCTGGAGAAAATCCTTGAGTACGAAAACAAAAGTGCTAAAATGGAGTTTATGCAAGTATGCGTGAGAACCAGTATGCCCATACAGAGAGCAAACATAAGATTTTTCAATGTGAGTTCCAATCCACCAGCTGGTGCAAGGAGTACGTTGGAGTTTCTTGAAAATTTAAAGCATATGACTTCATGAAAATATTTGGAAAATTTTTTATCGTGCAAAAAAACATTTTTTATTAGTTTATTTAAAAAGTGATTGAAAAAATTTTAGTTACATAATATGTATAAAAACTATTTTATTAAATGAACCAAAAAATTTATTAACGATTCAAAAACTGTATCTAAAATTTTGTAAATAACAACTTTGTCCGCTTATGATGTTATTTAAAGTATGAATATATGTAAGTGTGTGACATTTATAAATTGTAATTAAAAATTTTTACTCACACTATTTTTTTCATTTTTTATTTCAACGAAACGCGACTACAACTCACCCTTGATTAAAGGAATAGCAGCAGAGACGACGAGGTCCGAGTAATTTTTTTGAACTTCTATTAAGTGTTCTCAACGGTTTCCCAGGGTTAAACTGTGTGAAAACTCGAAAAAGCTCTTTGGATTTTTCTTCGAGTTTTTTAAATTGAACGAAACGCACAAAAAAAGCATCCTCGATTCAAGGATGAGCGGCCTGACGATAAGGTCCGTGTATTATTTTCTCGAGAATTCTGGAGTTCTCTCAACCATTCTCAAGTATAAAACTTGCAGAAGAAATGATTAGTTTTTTCTTCTATTCTTTCAAATTAAAGGAAACGCGAGTTAAAAGCACCCCCGATTAAGAGATAAGCGGCAGTGACGACGAGGTCCGAGTAATTTTTTGTGAATAGTTTAGAGTCTCCTCAACAATTTCCAACAGTAAAACTGGGTGAAAAACTCGAGGGGGCTGTTTGGTATTTTTTTAAATTCTTTAAAATCGAACAAAACGCGAGTTAAAAGCACCCCCGATTAAGGGATGTGCGGCAGTGACGTCGAGGTCCGAGTAATTTTTTTTAAATAGTTTTGAGTCTCCTCAACGATTTCCCGGAGTTAAACTGGGTGAAAAACTCGAGGAGGCTGTTTGGTATTTAATTAAAATGCTTTCGAATCGCACGAAACACGAGTAAAAAGCATCCCCGATTAAGGGATGAGCGGCAGTGACGACGAGGTCAGAGTAATTTTTTTTGGATAGTGTTGACTGCAGAGATATTATATGACGGTGTGACATGTCCTGTCTCGTCACAAGACACGTCGCAAGACGGTCTCGGGACCAACTCAAGTTTTCATGACGTGACGATTTTGCAAAAATGTTAAATTTTCACATGCATGGTGAAATAAAGTTAAAAGGTTTCAACTTTATTTCACAATGTTCACATGGTCTTGTGACATTGTCACATGACAAAATTTTTCAAGACGTGTCACGTCATAACTATATAGACAATAAGGTATTATCAATTTACTAATGTTTTAATTCTTAATTTTTTTTCCATGCAAAAATGTTAAATTTTACGTGGTCTTGTGACATTGTCATGAGACAAAATTTTTCAGGACGTGTCACGTCATAACTATATAGACAATGAGGACTTGAGGACAAGAAAATTTTTCGTGACATTGTCATATCGTATAGAAAGTTTTGAAAAATTTCCGTGACATGTCCCGGACGTCACAAGACCGTCCTATTTTCTGTCATGTCACGAATTTTTTCAGGACATGTCTTGTCGTAACTCTGGTGTTGAGTCTTCTGCAGAATTAAAAGTTATTTAAGGAGGCTCACGCGAGCAGGGCCGTATCAAGTGAAGAGGCCCCAAGATAGTGAATATATATATTTTCTATATTTATTAAAAAAAGCATTCAATGAACAAATCAAATGCTTTATTTACTTTTAATTATTGATTCAAACAATTAAAGCTGCATTCGTATATTTTTTAAGTAAAAAGTTAGGCTAAGATCACCTGATTTTTCAGTTTTTATTTTTTTTTCTTGAAAGTTAATCCACCAACCTATGTTTTTATGCTAAAATATTCAGGATAAAATAAACTATTAGTACAATTTTTTCAGAACAATTGTCCTTGTCAGTTTTTTAAGCGAACAAAAAATCGATGATCTTCCATAGGAACACGTGTTAAAGATCCAAATTTTATAATTGCAATTTCTCAAAATTTAGGTCGCCAACCTAAATATTTTTTTTTTTTACAAATGTAATCTATGGTAGAAAACCTATGTTTTCTCAAAATTTTAGGAATATTGACCTCGTGGAAAAAAGATGCGTAAGCCTGCTTAGAAATAAAACCCGTTAGAAAACGAGTTGAACAAAAACTAAAATCGCGTTTTAAAGCTGAAAAAACAACGAATCGAAGCTACTTATGAAAATTTTGGTCAGGTGCGTCTTAATCTTTTGGCAAACCATTTAATTACAACGTAAAATAATAACGAAGGTATACGAAACGAGTTTTAGCTATAAGACGTGCGCAAAAATAATTTTCAAATATTCTAAACAACTCAAAACTTTATAATTCAGTGTTTTTGACTTTTTCTTATCTTGTACAGATGCCGCATATCGAGCATATTCTAAATAATAGAAGGGGGGGAGATTAGGTACACCTACCTTACAAATATATGCTTTTTCGGGCTCCAATCAATTTTAGGTGCTTTATGAGTGTTGTTTTTTGAACAAATGACAGCAAGTTCAATCATAAACTGCGTTGCTGCGTTCTAACCTCAAAGCCGGCACGACCGTAGGGCGTTTTCAACTTTGAGTAAGTTTTCTGACAATCCGATAGATGGTGACTGCAAAACAGACTAAACATCGGAAAACAGACCATATATACACCTGTTATTCGGTCAGAAAACAGCACGAATAAAGCACCGATAATTGGTTGGTGACCAAAAAATGTTTGTAAAGGATCAGAAAAGAAAAAAAAGTAAGAAGAGAGACCCCACGCAGTGCACTCGGTAGTGAAATTTGAGACTAATCATCTCCTATTACCGCGCGCCGAATGACTCATGAGAAAACTTAAACAACAAAGCCGAAAATAAATTTTTCCTTAATTTTAGAATTTTTTTCCTTTTTTATTTTAGAATGTTGCAGTTTTATAAATTATTAACAACAAACAAATGAAAAATATTTATGCCATTTTTAGGCTGAATTCTTACGTAACTCATAAAAAATTTCTAAGTTGTCAAGAACTTATTACAAAGATTGATTTTCTCAGTCCAAGTTCTAATTTAACTATTACTTAATGTTCGGTTAAAACAATGTCAAGTTCGAATTGTGACTGAAGTTGAATTTGAAGTCAGTTACATTTGTTTTAACATATATCTCAACATCAAGTTGTAGCTTTTATTTAATCTATTATAACAGTAACATTAGAATTTTAAGTGTAAAATTCAATATTTACATTAAATTCTTGACAACCACAAAAAACTGAGTAATTTTTTTATGAATTACGTCAGAATTTAGCCTCAAAATCGCTCAAAAATGTTAATAGTCAACTTTGAACCGGCCCTGCAAAAAAAACTATAAGGCTTTTTCATAGCAGACTACATCCAGCAGAACATAGAATAACCAAAACGATATAAGTCAGTTTTATTTAATTTCATGAACTTTTTAATTTTTCGTATTTGTTATTTTCCAATCTTATCATGATTTTCTGTGATTTTGACAACTTCGTTGAAAAAAGATCTATGCTCTTTTCACTTTACAGTTGATTGAAGGTCTTCGCCGACCCCGAGCATTTGACCAAAAATGCTCGGGGTCGGCGAAGACTTTCAATCGACGAAAAAGTAAAAACAGCATAGATCTTTTTTCAATGAAGTCGTCAAAATCATAGAAAATCATGATAAGATTGGAAAATAACAACTACAAAAAATTATAAAGGTCATGAAATTAAATAAAACTGGCTACTATCGTTTTGGTTATTCCATGTTCTGCTAGATGTAGTCTGCTATGAAAAAGCCTTATACATTGAATAAAAAAAAAATCATAGAACATTTTTTTCTTTTTTTTTTTGCGAAGAATCGATTGACAATGTAGGTTTTTTAAATACAACGAATTTCCAAAAATTTTTAATTTTTAAAAATTTTAAATTGACACAAATTTTATTTTATTTTTTCTGAATTTTTTTACACTTTTTAGAAGATACTTAGAACAACTTCTTGTATGGATTTAGCAAATTATTAAGGAGGTCCTTGACCCTAAAATGATAAAGTTCAATTTGGAGTTTGAACATGCAGAACATGTTTTTTATGTAAATAAAACTCTCCTGAACACATTGGGAAAAAAAAAAATGAGTCACCGAGATATTTTTTTTAGAAAAATCGAATTGAACTTTTCGATTTTTTTCATCGGAATGAATGGAGATCGGGCATTTTTTCCTGTTCAACTAATGATTTCAATTATATCCATAGAACTCAGCGCATATAAAGTAGGGTTCAAAATGATGCTTAGAATATAAACTATCGATATTTTAAATAATAAAGTATAGGGTCACCGATCATTTTGAGAAGATATGAAATGAAAATCTTTCGAAAAGTACGGGCGTAGCAGACCAACAAGAAATGTGGCAACACGCATGTAGCCGCGGCCAAACTCTAACTGAGGATGTATATTTTCCACCCACTTACAGAGTGCACATTCTCGTACCTTACAGCCATCGTACGAAAGAGATAAAAGAAACTAAAAAAAAAATTAAGTGCAAAAATCCATACTTTAATAAAAAATGTTTTTAAGTAAAGTAAAATATATAACTGTGTACGTTATAATTAAAAATAACGACTTAATAAATTAAAATCATGTTAATAAAAAACGATTAAATAAATCTGACGAATAAATTTTTTTTTTTAATATCAATATGTTTAATAAATTAAATATGTTGTTATTTTTTGTACGACTAATAATCAAGACAACAAAAATTTCATAAATTTGGGAAAGGAATAATGAAATGCATAAATTGTGAAAATTAAAACTTTTATTTAGTTTGTTGAAAAAATTTTTGAGCTTGTTTGAACATTGTAAATTACATGACACTAATAGCACTCAATTTTTAAATAACTTCCAAATAGACATAATCAATCAGCTAGAGTTTGCAAATTTACTATACGTGATCCCTTCAATGAAGCTACAGGTAAAGGCTGTACCCTAACCTCTTCATGTTTATTTTGTTTTACAACATTTTTGAGACACTGGTGCTCAACTTTAATAAACTGTCCTTTACTTTTACACAGAGAATCGCTCACTAAATTAAAATACGTGTATCATTTTATAAACTTATTTACTGTAATAAATTTACTCAAACACCAGTTTGTTTATATCGCGGTTAGGCACAGCTGGGAAAGCAGTGAAACCTAATCGGGATTTCAGCGATGCCAACGGATCCAATAAATGGAAAATATATATGTTGTATGCCGCCGCTCGGTTCGCTCCGTCAAGAGAGAGAGAATGGGGCAAGTTGAGGAACCTGTCTGCTAAATTATTTTTTGGCGATCAACATTAATAAGTTTTGTATTTTTGTAAAAACATTAAAGGAAAAGCATCAATCTAGTTAATCTCGCGAATAACTAAGTTCAAATAATTCATAAAAACATTAATAAAAAGTTTGATGAAAAAAAAAATAAAAATAAATAGTTTGATTCTTACAAATCTGAAATAAAATCTAAAACTTATTATCAGCTAAAAAATTTTCTTAAATAAAAGTTAGTGAAAATATCGAAAAAAAAACTAACAACCTTTTGAAGGAGTGTGTGAAAATAGTTTTAAAAATGAGTACACTTTTACCTGTGCATCGAGGTTAGGTGTATGTGTGAATTATTATGAAAAAATGTTTATGCAAGGATAAAGTGTATGCAGATTAAAAAATTGATAAATGTTGTTAAAATAATTTTTCTTATTTTTTAATCATTGTTGTTTTTTAATTTATTACATTTGAATTGGATCTCTTAAACAATCATACTATTTCTGGTGAAAATAAAGTTCAAATAAATTCAGTTCAATTTTAAACAAGAAAATGATCCCCCAAGTTTATGAAATTGATAAATGTTGTTGAAATTATTTTGCTTATTTTTTAATCATTGTTGTTTTTTTATTTATTAAATTGGAATTAAATCTCTTAAACAATCATACTATTTCTGGTAAAAATAAAATTCAAAAAAATTCAGTTCAACTTTAAACAAATAAATGTTCCCCCAAGCTTCAAACTCACATAACCCTGGGCGTCAAAGTTCAATTTTTAAATAAATAAATGATCCCCCAAGCTTCAAATACACCATATCCTGGGCGACCGAGTCCAGTTTTTAAATAAACAAACAATGCCCCAAGCTTCAAATCAACAATACCCTGGGGGCCCGAGTTAAATTTTTAAATAAACGAAGAATCCCCCAAGCCTCAAACACACAATACCCTAGGCGTCCGAGTTCAATTTTAAAATAGATGAATGTTCCTCAAAGCTTCAAACTCACCGTACCCTGGGCGTTCAAGTTCAACTTTAAATGAATAAACGATCCCCTAAGCTCCAAACCCACAATACCCAGGGCGTACGAGTTCAATTTTTAAATAAATAAATGATCATCCAAGCTTCAAACTCACCATACCCTGGGAGTCCGAGTTCAATTTTTAAATAAATAAATGATCCTCCAAGCTTCAAACCCACAAGACCCCAAGCGCCCGAGTTCGATTTTTAAATAAACAAACAATCCTTCAAGCCTCAAATCCACAGTATCCTTGGCGTCCGAGTTCAATGTTTAAATAAGCAAACGATCCCCAAAGTTTCAAACCCACAATACCCTGGGCGTCCAAGTTTAATTTTTACATAAATAAATGATCCCCCAAGCTTTAAACACACAATACCCTGGGCTTCCGAGTTCAGCTTTTAAATAAACAAAGAATCCCCCAAGCCTCAAACACACAATACCCTAGGCGTCCGAGTTCAATTTTAAAATAGATGAATGTTCCTCAAAGCTTCAAACTCACCGTACCCTGGGCGTTCAAGTTCAACTTTAAATGAATAAACGATCCCCTAAGCTCCAAACCCACAATACCCAGGGCGTACGAGTTCAATTTTTAAATAAATAAATGATCATCCAAGCTTCAAACTCACCATACCCTGGGAGTCCGAGTTCAATTTTTAAGGGGAGGTTCTGGTGGATTGACTTTTTTTTTTTTTTTTTTTTTTCTATGATTTTTATTTCATAGTAAAAATAATATGAGACATCCAAATTTTTTACACCTTAAAGAATAAATATAAAACAATTGAAAAAAATTTTTTTTATTTTTTTTTTTTATTTTTTCGTTGCTTAATGATGGCCTCAAAATTGTCCTCTTTTTCGGTCAAGGAAGTGATAACTCCCGAATGATGAGCCTGAAATCAAAAAATCAAACATTTTCTGAATCTGTATAGATTTGGCTATGGCAGGAACTAGAACAAAAAAAAAAAAAAAATTTTTACAGAAGTTATAAACAATTGAAGTTGCAAAAATATTGCAAAAAAATTAACACGGCCGCCATTTTGTTTTTTTTACTCTTAAATTACTCGTTCTAGTTCCTGCCATAGCCAAATCTATACAGATTCAGAAAATGTTTGATTTTTTGATTTCAGGCTCATCATTCGGGAGTTATCACTTCCCTGACCAAAAAAGAGGACAATTTTGAGGCCATCATTAAGCAACGAAAAAATAAAAAAAAAATAAAAAAAAAATTTTTTCAATTGTTTTATATTTATTCTTTAAGGTGTAAAAAATTTGGATGTCTCATATTATTTTTACTATGAAATAAAAATCTTAGAAAAAAAAAAAAAAAAAGCCAATCCACCAGAACCTCCCCTTAAATAAATAAATGATCCTCCAAGCTTCAAACCCACAAGACCCCAAGCGCCCGAGTTCGATTTTTAAATAAACAAACAATCCCCCAAGCTTCAAATCCACAATACCCTGGGCACCCGAGTTCAATGTTTAAATAAACAAACAATCCCCCAAGTTTCAAACCCACAATACCCTGGCGGTCTGAGTTTAATTTTTAAATTAATAAATGATCCCCCAAGCTTTAAACACACAATACCCTGGGCACCCGAGTTCAATTTTTAAATAAACAAAGAATCCCCCAAACCTCAAACACACAATACCCTGGGCGTCCGAGTTCAATTTTATAGTAGATAAATGTTCCTCAAAGCTTCAAACTCACAGTACCCTGGGCGTTCATGATTAACTTTAAATGAATAATCGATCCCTTAAGCTTCAACCCACTATACCCTGGGAGCCTGAGTTCAGTTTTTAAATAAACAAACAATCCCCCAAGCTTCAAACCCACAAAACCCTGGGCGTCCGAGTTTAATTTTTAAATAAATAAATGATCCCCCAAGCTTCAAACCCACAATACCCTGGGCATCCGAGTCCAATTTTTAAATAAAAAAACCATCCCCTAGGCTTCAAACCCACAAAACCCTGAGCGTCCGAGTTTAATTTTTAAATAAATAAATGATCCCCCAAGCTTCAAACCCACATACCCAGGGCGTACGAGTTCAATTTTTACATAAATAGATGGTCCCTTAAGCTTCAAACTCACCCTACCCTGGGAGTCCGAGTTCAATTTTTAAATAAATACATGATCCTCCAAGCTTGAAACCCACAATACCCCCAGCGCCCGAGTTTCATTTTTTAAATAAACAAACAATCCTTCAAGCCTCAAATCCACAATACCCTTGGCGTCCGAGTTCAATGTCTAAATAAACAAACAATCCCCCAAGTTTCAAACCCACAATACCCTGGGCGTCCGAGTTTAATTTTTAAGTAAATAAATGATCCCATAAGCTTAAATTCCACAATACCCTGGGTGCCCGAGTTTAAATTTTAAATAAATAAATGGTCCCCCAAGCTTTTAACCCACCCTCAGCGTCCGAGTTCGATTTTTAAATGAATAAATGATTCCCCAAGCTTAAAACCCACCCTCAGCGTCCAAGTTCAATTTTTAAACAAACAAATAATCTCCCAAGCTCCAAACCCACGGTACCCAGGGCGTACGAGTTCATTTTTTAAATAAATAAATGATCCCTTATGCTTCAAACTCACCATACCCTGAAAGTCCGAGTTCAATTTTTAAAAAAACAGACAAACCCTTAAGCTTCAAATCCTCAATACCCTGAGCATCCAAGTTCAATTTTCAAATAAACAAAGAATCACCCAAGCATCAAACTCACAATACCCTGGGCATCCCAGTTCATTTTTCAAGTATACGAATGATCACCGAGCTTCAAACCCACAATACCCTGGGCTTCCGAATTCATTTTCTAAGTAAATTCATTTTCTAAGCTTAGGGTATTATTTATTTAATAATCGAACTTGAACGCTGAGGGTATTGTGGGTTTGAAGCTTGGGGGACCATTTATTTATTTAAAAATTAAACTCGAACGCCCAGGGTTTTGTGGGTTTGAAGCTTGGGGGATTGTTTGTTTATAAAAACTGAGCTCGGGCCCACAGGGTATAGTGTGTTTGAAGCTTAAGGGATCGTTTATTCATTCAAAGTTGAACTTGAACGCCCAGGGTACTGTAAGTTTGAAGCTTTGAGGAACATTTATCTATCAAAAAATTGAACTCGGACGCCCAGGGTATTGTGTGTTTGAGGCTTGGGGGATTGTTTGTTTATTTAAAAATTGAACTCAGGTGCCCAGGATATTGTGGGTTTGGAGCTTAGGGGATTGTTTGTTTATTTCAAAATCGAACTCGGGCGCGCAGGGTCTTGTGAGTTTGAAGCTCGGAGGATCATTTATTTATTTGAAAATATAACTCAGGCACCCAGGGTTTTGTGGGTTTGAAGCTTGGGTGGTTGTTTGTTTATTTAAAAACTGAAATCGGGCCCCCAGGGTATAGTGGGTTGAAGCTTGAGGGATCGTTTATTCATTTAAAGTTGAATTTGAACGCCCAGGGTACTGGGCTTATACTGTGAGTTTGAATCTTGGGGATCATTTCTATACTTGAATAATGAACTCGGACGCCCAGGGTACTGTGTGTTTGAGGCTTGGGGGATTCTTTGTTTATTTAAAAATTGAACTCGGAGGCCCCGGGTATTGAGGATTTGAAGCTTGAGGGATTGTTTATTTTTTTAAAAATTGAACTCGGACTCCCAGGGTATGGTGAGTTTGTACCTTAAGGGATCATTTATTTATTTAAATATTGAACTCGTACGCGCTGGGTATCGTGGGTTTGGAGCTTGGGAGATTATTTGTTTATTTAAAAATTGAACTTGGACGCTGAGGGTGGGTATTAAGCTTGGGGAATCATTTATTCATTTAAAAATTGAACTCGGACGCTGAGGGTGGGTTTTAAGCTTGGTGGATCATTTATTTATTTAAAATTTGAGCTCGGGCGCCCAGGGTATTCTGGGTTTGAAGCTTGGGGGATTGTTTGTTTATTTAAAAATTGAACCTTAACGCCCTGGGTATTGTGGATTTGAGGGTTGGGGGATTGTTTATTTATTTAAAAATTAAACTCGGACGCCCAGGGTATTGTGGGTTTGAAACTTGGGGGATCATTTATTTATTTAAAAATTAAACTCGAACGCTCAGGGTTTTGTGGGTTTGAAGCTTGGGGGATTGTTTGTTTATTCAAAAACGGAACTCGGGCCCACAGGGTATAGTGGGTTGAAGCTTGAGAGATCGTTTATTCATTTAAAGTTGAACTTGAACGCCCAGGGTACTGTGAGTTTGAAGCTTTGAGGAACATTTATCTATTTTAAAATTGAACTCGGACGCCCAGGGTATTGTGTGTTTGAGGCTTGGAGGATTGTTTGTTTATTTCAAAATTGAACTCGGGTGCCCAGGGTATTGTGGATTTGGAGCTTGGGGCATTGTTTGATTATTTAAAAACTGAACTAGGACGCCCAGGGTATTGTGTGTTTGAAGCTTGGGGGATCATTTATTTATTTAAAAATTGAACTTTGACGCCCAGGGTTATGTGAGTTTGAAGCTTGGGGGAGCATTTATTTGTTTGAAGTTGAACTGAATTTTTTGAACTTTATTTTCACCAGAAATAGTATGATTGTTCAAGAGATTTAATTCCAATATAATAAATAAAAAGCAACAATGATTAAAAAATAAGCAAAATAATTTCAACAACATTTATTAATTTTATAAACTTGGGGGATCATTTTCTTGTTTAAAATTGAACTGAATTTATTTGAACTTTATTTTCACCAGAAATAGTATGATTGTTTAAGAGATCTAATTCAAATGTAATAAATTAAAAAACAACAATGATTAAAAAATAAGCAAAATTATTTTAACAACATTTATTAATTTTTTAATCTGCATACACTTTATCCTTGCATAAACATTTTTTCATAATAATTCACACATACACCTAACCTCGATGCACAGGTAAAAGTGTACTCATTTTTAAAACTATTTTCACACACTCCTTCAAAAGGTTGTTAGTTTTTTTTCGATATTTTCACTAACTTTTATTTAAGAAAATTTTTTAATGAAACTTTTCCTTTAATGTTTTTACAAAAATACAAAACTTATTAATGTTTATCGCCAAAAAATAATTTAGCAGACAGGTTCCTCAACTTGCCCCATTCCCTCTCTCTTGCCGGAGCGAACCGAGCGGCGGCATACAACATGTATATTTTCCATTTATCGGATCCGTTGGCATCGCTGTCTGCTTCCCCGAGCGCGACGTTGCCAAGTTGTGATATAGATTTCGAAATTCTTGGGACTTTTCGGTGTGGGGAGTTTTCGGCGTGGGGACTATTCCCATCGTCCCTTTTTCTAAGCAGGTTAGGTTTTCTGAGATACTTTGGAAGTGCCTTGTTTCATAACCAAAGCCTTTATGTAAGTAGATCGCACCGAATTTCGTCTAAAAAACAATTCCAGGTTTACATGACCATGTACAAGTCGGAGATCTTTTTTCTGATTATGTCAGGTTTTTTAACACACCATAGAAGTGCCCTTGTTTGATAAGCCAATGTTTTTATAAGGTTGTCTGAACCAAATTTCGTCCAAAAAATAATGTCAAGTTCACGTGGCAATCTACAAGTCGGCAAATTGCCTTTCTGAGCAGGTTAGGTTTTTGAATATACCATGGAGGTACCTTGTTTGAAAAGTTAAGGCTTTATATAGCTAGATCGAACGAATTTTCGGTTAAAAAATCAGTTGCAAATTTAAGAGACCACCTACAAGTCAGCAAATTGTTTTTCTATGCAGGTTAGGTGTTCTTACATACCTTGAAAGAGCCTAGTTTAACAAGCATGAATTTTTATTAGGTAGATAGAACTGAATTTCGTTCAAAGTACTATTGCAAGTTGAAGGGACCATTTACTAGGGAAAAAAGGACTATTTATTGGGGTTAGCTTTGGAGCAGTCTCATTAATAGGGTCCAGAAGGTCTTCACTTAGTTATTGAATAAATAAATATAAATTTGAAATAAATACAATTAATTTTGATTCCTAAGACCCTTAAAATCAAGTACGAAAAAAAATTTGACTCTCAGATGCTTAGTTTTTTCAGTATAATTTAAAATGTGAAAATATCGTCATATTTACAGATCACAATTGGACAAAAGTCCTTAATTTTTTTTTTTTTTTAACAATTAATTACATAAATTTACAATTCTAATTTTTACTTTAAGATTAATTCAATCATAAAATAAATAATTAAAAAAAAAAAAAAAAATTCTATGTAAGCACTGTTTAAAGTGTCCTCCTTGTTGTTCAATGCACTCAGTCACCCTCTTGATTAAATTTTGCACCGATTTACGAATAGTTTCCGCATCTAATGTCGCGCCGATTTGCCTGATCGCAGTCTTCAATTCTTCTTCATCTGCGAACTGTCGACCATTGTGACATAAGATCTCCTTCACTGTCCCTCAAAGAAAGTAATCGAGGGGATTAAAGTCGGGCGAACGCGCTGGCCAATCAACGATTCCTCCTCGCCCTATCCTTGGGGGAACAATTCATGAAGGAGATCTTGTGTAGCCTGAACTGTATGAGCTGGGGCCCCATCATGTTGCCAAACAGCCCGAGCCCTTTCAGCGACATCCAATCGTGCGTTCAGAAGTTCTGGCATCACGTTTTCGAGAAAATCGCGGTATGTTTCACCATCTGAATTTTCGTCGAAAAAATGAGGTCCAATAATTCTATCATTGTAAATCCCCAACCAACAATTAACAGACAGCTTTCTTTGTGTCTTGTCTGTGAAAAAAAATTATAAAACGTTAAATTATAAGTAAATAAAAATTTTGAAGTATAAACATAGGTCATTCTCTATCAAGCGGCTGAAATTCAAAATTATGTAAAGAAAAAAACAAATAAATTAAAAGCTTCAGAATACTACTAAGGAAGGGGGGGGGGGTTGCAATTTGGCCGAAATTTGCCAAATCTGCTGAAACTGCAGGATAAGGTGTCTTTTTGAATCCGAAAGAACATACCGTAATTGTTTTTTTGGTAAACTCATTAGCCGCGCATGTGCATAGACATTTGTGTCCCATTTAAAATACATGAGAAACCACAATTTTAGGTAGTTTTTTGTTTATTTTACGAAAACCAGATTTGATCCATCTCTGAAATTTTAGTATGTTATGAAGATATGAAAAACTCAACTTTTCAGGGTATTTCCGTGAAGCGGCAAGGTTGGGCACCCACTTTTTAAGGCCTCTGAAAGACCCGAATTTTTTTTTTCAAAAATACATATTTCTGTATCTAGATATCCGATCGGAACCAGGTTTGTCGCAAAATTTTTTTTTTTAGTTTTACTTTTTAGAAAAATTTTCGTTACTATAGTTTTAAGAAGTTTTACTGCAGGTAAATCATCAATAACCTTAAAATTTGGAAAAAAAACTGTTTTTTGTAAATTTTAATGACGTTTTAAGCTTAAAAGTATGACAAAATATATATTTTCTGAAAGAACTCAAGAAAATTAATCTATTCTTTTCATGGTTTTTCAACGATTTATGCGTTTATTTCGATTATTTCACATTAAAGGAAAAAAATCGAGACAGTTCGTTAAAAAACCGGTTGAAACTTGAAAATATGTCGGATAAGCCCCCTATTTTTTTTTCATAAAAAATGCCTTTTTTCCTCTAGTTTCTGCTGATATGTATTTGTATATACTTTTATTCAATATTAAGTGTAAAAAAAGTGGATGACCCGGCTTGCTCCTACACGGAATTACCCTGAAAGGTTGAGTTTTTTATGTCTTCATAACATACTAAAATGTCAGAGATTGATCGAAACTGGTTCTCGAGAAATAAATGAAAAACTACCTAAATTTGTGGTTTCCCATGTATTTTAAATATGCACAAATGTATATGTGCGAGCGCAACTAATGATTTAAAAAAAAAAAAAAAAAAAAAAAAAAAACTCTTACGGGATGTAAAAATATACTTTATCCTAAAGCTTCGCAGCCGATTTAGCGTAGGGCAATTTTCGGCCAATACAACCCCTCCTTTAGTAATATTATGAATCTTTAATCTAAAAATTAAAATTTTTTTTTTCTTCAGATATTTTTCCGATTCTAAAAATAATAAAATGCATACTCATTTTTGAATAGGTTCAAAAGCTATTAAGGATTTAAAAACTCCCTTAAGATTTAAAATTTCATACTGGAAGAATCGTGCGTATAATAACTTGATTCAATGTACTTTTTGCAAAAACAAAAGCCCATGGATAAACTTTAAACCACCCACGAGAGCGTAGGGTTGTTTTTGTTCCAATGAATAGAGTTATAGCTGCCCGGACCGAATTTTAAATGATAAAACTTAAAAATTATAATAGTGTCTGTGATATACAGTGATAATTTTCTCAAAACAGAGTTCATCATGGTACAATAGAGTAACGATCGAGATTTTGATTTGTTCGTTAGAGTAAGAACATATCATCGATTTAGAGTAAGAACCTGCTATCTCAGCAAGAACCTGCCATCTCAGCAGGCTACATCAAGAACCTGTTACCTCAGCAGACCAGAGCAAGAACCTGCTATCTCAGGGACCAGAATTAAGAGCTACTGTTTCACCGACCCATTTAAACAATGGGATCAAAATTTTTTTTTTGAAGCATAGCTTCTATACTTACGTTAAAACTCTGCTATACTTCAAAAAAGAAAAGAAAAATTTGATGTAATTGTTCAAATGGGCCAGTGAAACAGTAGTTTTTAACTCCGGTCCCTGAGAAAGCAAGTTCTTGGTCTAGCCAGCTGAGAAAGCTATTTTACATACAACTTAAAAAAGCATCGGTGATAATACAAGTAGTAATATATTTTACTTTTTCATTCCCGACGAAGCCAGAGTTTGCCAAACAACAGCCAACAACGGTAACAGTGCGGGATGATATCAGATTGTTCATTGGGGTCGGAAAAACTAACGCCCTGCAACAGACCTAAACAACAGTTCACAATGTAACAGTTCAAACTGATTGAAATATATTTCTTGAGGTGGAGTAAGCTGACACCTTGCTAGGGACCCCACTAGGATGTTTTTTTATGAACTTTCATGAAATTGGAAAAAAATGCTAGATGGTATTAATTTTACTTTTACGTTAAGGACGAAGCCAGAGCTATTCTAACTACAGTTCACAATGGTAACAGCACGAGCTGGTATAAGTTCGTTCCTTGAGGTCTAAAAAACTGACGCCTTTATACGGACCCCTCCAATTCAGTTTTTATAAATTTTCATGAAATTTGAGAAAAACTCTAGGTGGAATTAATTTTACTTTTCGTTAAGGACCAAGCTAGAGCTATTCTAACTACAGTTCACAATGGTAACAGCTCATGCCGATATCAGTTTGTTCTTTGAGGTCAGAAAAACTAACGCCTTTATACGGACTCCTCCAATCCGTTTTATATGAATTTTCATAGAATTTCGAAAAAAATGCTAGGTTGAATTAATTTTACTTTTACGTAAGAGACGGGCCAGAGCTATTTCTAACTACAGTTAACAATGGTAACAGCACGTGCAGATATCAGTTTGTTCTTTAAGGCCGAAAAAACTGACGCCTTGCTAGGGACCCTCTTAATATGTTTTTTATGATTTTTCATAAGTTTTGAAAAAATTTTAGATGGAATTAATTATACTTTTTCGATATGGACCAAGCTAGAGTTATCCAAACACGAGTTCAGAGTGGTAACAAGTCATGCTGATCTCAGTTTTTTCTTTGAAGTCTGAAAAACTGACGCCTTGCCAGGGACCCTTCTGATATGTAATTTATGAATTTTCATAGAATTTAAAAAAAGTTCTAGGTTGAATTAATTTTACTTTTACGTAAGAGACGAGGCCAGAGCTATTCTAACTACATTTCACGATGGTACCAGCACGTGCCGATATCTGTTTGATCTTTGAGGTCGGAAAAACTGACGCCTTGCTAGGGACTCTTCTAATATGTCATTTATGAATTTTCATAGAATTTAAAAAAAGTTCTAGGTTGAATTAATTTTACTTTTACGTAAGAGACGAGGCCAGAGCTATTCTAACTACAGTTCACGATGGTAACAGCACACGCCGATATCAGTTTGATCATTGAGGTAGGAAAAACTGACGACTTGCCAGGGACCCTTCTAATATGTCATTTATGAATTTTCATAGAATTTAAAAAAGTTCTAGGTTGAATTAATTTTACTTTTACGTAAGAGACGAGGCCTGAGCTATTCTAACTACAGTTCACGATGGTAACAGCACATGCCGATATCAGTATGATCTTTGAGGTAGGAAAAACTGACGCCTTGCCAGAGACCCGTCTTATATGTAGTTTATGAATTTTCATGAAATTTAAAAAAAGTTCTCGTAATTTATTCAAGTTATACTAATTTCTACTAATTTATTCAACCTAGAGCTATTTTTAAATTCTATGAAAATTCATAAATTACATATTAGAAGGGCAAGGCGTCAGTTTATCGACCTCAAAGATCAAACTGAAATCGGCACGTGCTGTTACCATTGTTTACTGTAGTTAGAATGGCTCTGGTGGCGCCTAACGTAAAAGTAAATACAATTTCACCTAGAATTTTTATCAAAGTTCATGAAAATTCATAAAAAACATATTTAACCAACGCATCAAGGCGTTGGTTTTTCCAATCTCAAAGAAAAAATGATATCGGCACGAGCTGTTACCATTGCGAACTGTAATTAGACTAACTCTAGCTTCGTCTCTTACGGAAAAGTAAAATTTATTCAACCACAAACTTTTTTAAAATTAAATGAAAGTCATAAATTACATATTAGAAGAAGGGTCCCTGGCCAGGCGTCAGTTTTTCCGATCTCAAATATCAAACTGATATCGGCACTTGCCATGACCATTGTGAACTGTAGTTAGAATAACTATGCCTAACGTAAAAGTAAAATTAATTTAACCAAGAACTTTTTTAAAATTCAATGAAAATTCATAAATTATATATTAAAAGGGTATCTGGCACGGCGTCAGTTTTTCCGACCTCAAAGATCAAACTGAAATCGGCACGTACTGTTACCATCGTAAACTGTAGTTAGAATGGCTCTGGCTTCATGCCTAGTATAAAAGTAAATACAATTCCACCTGAAAATTTTTTAAAATTCAATGAAAATTCATAAATTATATATTAAAAGGGTATCTGGCACGGCGTCAGTTTTTCCGACCTCAAAGAGCAAACTGATATTGGCACGTGATGTTACCATTGTGTACTGTAGTTAGAATAGCTCTGGCTTCGTTCCTAACCTTAAAGTAAAATTCATTCCACCTAGAAATTTTTTAAAATTTTATGAAAATTCATAAATTACATATTAGAAGGGTCCCTGGCAAGGCGTCAGTTTTTCCGACCTAAAGATCAAACTGATATCGGCACGTGATGTTACCATTGTGTACTGTAGTTAGAATAGCTCTGGCTTCGTTCCTAACCTTAAAGTAAAATTCATTCCACCTAGAAATTTTTTAAAATTTTATGAAAATTCATAAATTACATATTAGAAGGGTCCCTGGCAAGGCGTCAGTTTTTCCGACCTAAAGATCAAACTGATATCGGCACGTGATGTTACCATTGTGTACTGTAGTTAGAATAGCTCTGGCTTCGTTCCTAACCTTAAAGTAAAATTCATTCCACCTAGAAATTTTTTAAAATTTTATGAAAATTCATAAATTACATATTAGAAGGGTCCCTGGCAAGGCGTCAGTTTTTCCGACCTAAAGATCAAACTGATATCGGCACGTGCTGTTACCATCGTTAACTGTAGATAGAATAGCTATGGCTCCGTCCCTTACGTTAAAATAAAATCAATTTAACCTAGAACTTTTTTTAAATTCTATAAAAATTCATAAATTACATATTAGAAGGGTCCTTGGCCAGGCGTCAGTTTTTCCAACCTCAAAGATCAAACTGATATCGGCACGTACTGTTACCATCGTAAACTGTAGTAAAAATGGCTTTGGCTTCATGCCTAGTATAAAAGTATATACAATTCCACCTGAAAATTTTTTAAATTCTATAAAAATTCATAAATTACATATTAGAAGGGTCCTTGGCCAGGCATCAGTTTTTCCAACCTCAAAGATCAAACTGAAATCGGCACGTGCTGTTACCATTGTGAACTGTGGTTAGAATAGCTCTGGCTTCGTTATTAAGCTTAAAGTAAAATTAATTCAACCTAGAACTTTTTTTAAATTCTATGAAAATTCATAAATTACATATTAGAAGGGTCCCTGGCAAGGCGTCAGTTTTTCCGATCTCAAATATCAAACTGATATCGGCACGTGCCATGACCATCGTGAACTGTAGTTAGAATAGCTCCAGCTTCGTTCCTAACCTTAAAGTAAGATTCAATCCACCTAGAAATTTTTAAAAATTTTATGAAAATTCATAAATTATATATTAAAAGGGTCCCTGGCACGGCGTCAGTTTTTCCGACCTCAAAGAGCAAACTGATATTGGCACGGGATGTTACCATTGTGTACTGTAGTTAGAATAGCTATGGCTCCGTCCCTTACGTTAAAGTAAAATTAATTTAACCTAGAACTTTTTTTAAATTCTATGAAAATTCATAAATTACTTATTAGAAGGGTCCCTGGCAAGGCGTCAGTTTTTCCGACCTCAAAGAGCAAACTTATATTGGCATGTGCTGTTACCATTGTGAACTGTGGTTAGAATAGCTATGGCTTCGTCCCTAACGTTAAAGTAAAATAAATTCAACCTTAAACTTTTTTTGATTTCTATGAAAATTCATAAATTACATATGAGAAGGATCCCTGGCAAGGCGTCAGTTTTTTCGACCTTAAAGAACAAACTAAAATCGGCACGTGCTGTTACTATTATGAACTGTGGTTAGAATAGCTCTGGCTTCGTTCTTAAGCTTGAAGTAAAATTTATTCTACCTAGAACTTTTTTTAAATTCTATGAAAATTCATAAATTACATATTAGAAGGGTCCCTGGCAAGGCGTCAGTTTTTCCGATCTCAAATATCAAACTGATATCGGCACGTGCCATGACCATTGTGAACTGTAGTTAGAATAGCTCCAGCTTCGTTCCTAACCTTAAAGTAAGATTCAATCCACCTAGAAATTTTTAAAAATTTTATGAAAATTCATAAATTATATATTAAAAGGGTCCCTGGCACGGCGTCAGTTTTTCCGACCTCAAAGAGCAAACTGATATTGGCACGGGATGTTACCATTGTGTACTGTAGTTAGAATAGCTATGGCTCCGTCCCTTACGTTAAAGTAAAATTAATTTAACCTAGAACTTTTTTTAAATTCTATGAAAATTCATAAATTACTTATTAGAAGGGTCCCTGGCAAGGCGTCAGTTTTTCCGACCTCAAAGAGCAAACTTATATTGGCATGTGCTGTTACCATTGTGAACTGTGGTTAGAATAGCTATGGCTTCGTCCCTAACGTTAAAGTAAAATAAATTCAACCTTAAACTTTTTTTGATTTCTATGAAAATTCATAAATTACATATGAGAAGGATCCCTGGCAAGGCGTCAGTTTTTTCGACCTTAAAGAACAAACTAAAATCGGCACGTGCTGTTACTATTATGAACTGTGGTTAGAATAGCTCTGGCTTCGTTCTTAAGCTTGAAGTAAAATTTATTCTACCTAGAACTTTTTTTAAATTCTATGAAAATTCATAAATTACATATTAGAAGGGTCCCTGGCAAGGCGTCAGTTTTTCCGATCTCAAATATCAAACTGATATCGGCACGTGCCATGACCATTGTGAACTGTAGTTAGAATAGCTCCAGCTTCGTTCCTAACCTTAAAGTAAGATTCAATCCACCTAGAAATTTTTAAAAATTTTATGAAAATTCATAAATTATATATTAAAAGGGTCCCTGGCACGGCGTCAGTTTTTCCGACCTCAAAGAGCAAACTGATATTGGCACGGGATGTTACCATTGTGTACTGTAGTTAGAATAGCTATGGCTCCGTCCCTTACGTTAAAGTAAAATTAATTTAACCTAGAACTTTTTTTAAATTCTATGAAAATTCATAAATTACTTATTAGAAGGGTCCCTGGCAAGGCGTCAGTTTTTCCGACCTCAAAGAGCAAACTTATATTGGCATGTGCTGTTACCATTGTGAACTGTGGTTAGAATAGCTATGGCTTCGTCCCTAACGTTAAAGTAAAATAAATTCAACCTTAAACTTTTTTTGATTTCTATGAAAATTCATAAATTACATATGAGAAGGATCCCTGGCAAGGCGTCAGTTTTTTCGACCTTAAAGAACAAACTAAAATCGGCACGTGCTGTTACTATTATGAACTGTGGTTAGAATAGCTCTGGCTTCGTTCTTAAGCTTGAAGTAAAATTTATTCTACCTAGAATTTTTTAAAATTTCATGATGATTTATAAAAAACACATCAGAGAGGTCCCTAGCAAGGCGTCAGTTTTTCTGTCCTCAAAGAGCAAACTTACATTGGCACGTGCTGTTACCATTGTGAACTGTGGTTAGAATAGCTCTGGCTTCGTTCTTAAGCTTAAAGTAAAATTAATTCAACCTAGAACTTTTTAAAATTTCATGATGATTTATAAAAAACACATCAGAGAGGTCCCTAGCAAGGCGTCAGTTTTTCTGTCCTCAAAGAGCAAACTTACATTGGCACGTGCTGTTACCATTGTGAACTGTGGTTAGAATAGCTCTGGCTTCGTTCCTAAGCTTAAAGTAAAATTAATTCAACCTAGAACTTTTTTTAAATTCTATGAAAATTCATAAATTACATATTAGAAGGGTCCCTGGCAAGGTGTCAGTTTTAAGTTAACTACATTTCACAATGGTAACAGCACGTGCCGATATCAGTTTGTTCTTTGAGGTTGGTAAAACTGACGCCTTGCCAGGGACCCTTCTAATATGTAATTTATGAATTTTCATAGAATTTAAAAAAAGCTCTAGGTTGAATTGATTTTACTTTAACGTTAGGGACGAAGCCATATCTAATGGAAAAAATTCTAGCTGATATCCATTTTATTTGAACGTTAGGGACGAAGCCAAAGCTTTTCTAACTACAGTTCACAATGGTAACAGGTCGTGCTTGTATCAGTTTGTTCTTTTAGGTCGGAAAAACTGAGGCCTTGATGCGGATCCCTCAAATATGTTTTTTATGAATTTCCCTAAAATTTGAAAAAAATTCAAGGCGGAATCAATTTTACTTTTACGTTAAGAACGCAGCCAGAGCTATTCTAACTACAGTTAATAATCATAACAGCTCGTGCCGATATCAGTTTGTTCTTTTAGGTCGGAAAAACTGACGCCATGCAACAAACCCCTTGATTTTTTTTCATGATTTTTTTAAAAGTTTGAAAAAGAGTCAAGAATGAATTGATTTTAATTTTTCGTTAAGGATGTAGAAACAGTTTTCTAAACATTATTTCACAACGTTAACAGTTCGAGCTGATATCAGTTCGTTTTTTGAGTTTCGAACAAATAATGCCACGAAACAGATCTGTCAAATCTATTTTTAAAAATTATCATCAATTTCAAAAAGATCGGAAGCAGAGTTATTTCTTACTTTTTTATTCGGTCACCAACCAATTGTCGGTGCTTTATCGGGCTGTTTTCCAACCAAATAACAGGTGTATATATGGTCTGTTTTTCAGATCAAATATTTTCCGTTATTTGGTCTGTTTTCCGATGTTTGGTCTGTTTTGCAGTCGCCACCTATTGGATCGTCAAATCTCAAAGATGAAAACGACCAAAGGGCCAGGCTTTGAGGTTAGAACGCGGCAACACAGTTTATGACTGAACTTGCTATCATTTGTTCAGAAAACAACACTCATAAAGCACCTAAAATTGATTGAAGCCCGAATAAGCATATATTAGAGACAAGGCCAGGGGTATCGAATCAACAGTTTCAACGGCAATAGTTTGAGCTGATGTTAGTCTGCTCTTTGACTTCAGTACATTTTATGTCGTGGAACAGATTCATCGAAACAGTTTTCCATGAATTTTTTGGAAAAGGTCAGAAAAATTAATGATGCGGAGCTGAGCTTTTGAATTTTTTTTTCATGCATTCTTATCAAAATCTAAATAAGGTAAACGACCCAATTAACGATCGGCTCCCAATTAACGATCATTTGTTAAAATTTTTAATATTTATTAATTTTTGTAAAAAAAATTATGATTTATTAATAAATTTTATCGAAATTTTAATATCTTAGGTTTATTTCTATGTGATTTTTAAAGCAAAATTTTAAAATCGAAATGTTTAAAAACTGACGGGATTTCAAAAAGTGGTGATCGCAAGCGGTTCAGTGTCCGTCCTTAAGCGCAAGCGTAAGCACGTGGTGCATTTTTAAAGTCGTTTTTTAAATAAAATTCTAGACGTACAGAATTGTTTTTGGGCTCAAAATCTTCCTGAAAGCATGAAGAAGAAGCAATGAAAGGTAAGAATTAAAAAAAATTTAATTGAACTCCTTTTTTAGCTGTGATCGTTAATAGCGCTGAGAATGGACATCATAACCTATTATCGATCAAAGAATGTACATGTAGATGTGAAATATTACTTATGATTTTTCACATGTCTTGCTTAATAAGTAACTAAAAAAAATTATTTTTATTGCTTCAGCCAAAAAAAAGAAAAAATTGGTCTAATGAAGACTTGAAAAATGCAATTAAAATGGTACAGGAAGGATCAATTAGCATTAGAGCTGCTGGAAAAAATGGAATATTCCATTCTCTACACTACAACCAAGAATAAATGGAGCTCTCAAAAATAATCCACTTGCTAAACCAGGACCTGCAACTATATTAACCGGTAAAGAAGAAGATGAAATTGTCGAGTGGATCTTGAAAGCAAGCAAGCAAGGATTTCCAGTGACTAAAGACCACTTAAAAGATACCGTCCAACAAGTGATGAAAGGTGAAAAAGGAAAAAATCCTTTTCATAATGATAGACCATCCAACCACTGGTTTAAAGCCTTTTTAAAGCGACACCCAGAACTTAGTGAAAGAATGAGCCAAAATTTATCTATACCAAGAGCAAAGATTACTGAAAAAAGATTGAGAGAGTGGTATAATGAGGTGAGAGATTATCTGGTTAGTGTAAATGCATTAAATATTGGCCCAGACAGAATTTTTAAAATGGACGAATCTGCATTTTTATTATGTGAAAAAGATAAGAAAGTTATTGTAAGAAAAGGTGAAAAATCTGTTTACAATGTTTGTAAAAGCGATAAGGAGTGTTACACAGTGCTCATAGGTGGTAGTGCAGATGGAAAATTAACACCGTCAATGGTTGTTTACAACAATGTTAGAATTTCTTCAGCGATTGCTAATAATTTTCCTGATGAGTTTGTTATTGGAAAAGATGACACTGGTTGGATGACCGCTCAAACTTTCTATGAGTACATTGTCAACCATTTTTACCCTTGGCTTCTGGATCAAAAAATAAGTTTCCCAGTCATCCTTTATTTAGATGGCCATGCATCACATTTAACTAGAGAGCTTACATGAATCAGCAAGCAAAAGAAAAAGAGGAGAAAGAGGCAGAAAAAGCTAAAAGAAAACTGCTTAACTTAAATAAACTAAAAATAAAACAAGAACTAGATAAAGAATTGCAGAAGATTATGCCTCTCAAAATTGATATCAATCAGAAAATTCTTCAAATTCAGTATGAAATTGATAAAAATAAGAATGATCTGAATTTACTTAAACATCAATTCAAAGTTAGTGAATGTCAAGGGACTGCTGAAAAAATTCAGCTTTTGAAAAACAAAATAAATGAAGATAATGCCAAAAAATCTGATTTGAAATTAAAAAAAGATCAATTCATGGCTCAGGAGAGAGAAAGTAACGCAAAAATCAAAAGTAGTAAAATTCCTAAAACCAGCGATGAATTGTGAAAATTTGTATGCTTCTTTTATTACCTGATATTAAAAATTTTTATTCATTTTAATTTTTCGAGAAAAAATATATTTGTATTTATTTAAGATAATTTTTTTAGATTAAGAAATGATTTTAAATGTGATCGTTAATAGGGTTCCTGTGTTGATCGTTAACTGGTTCAGGGCATACCAGTGATCGTTAATACCTACTTCGGGCATTACTTTTTTCAAATAAAGTATTTTAATATTTATATTCGATTTATGATTATAAAACATTGATTAATCCTTTCCCAAACAATTAATTAATCGATTAATCCCCTTACACGATGAAAATTTTCTTCAAATTCACTTTTATGGAGCTTCCTAACCTAACGAAATCCTTAACTGATCGTTAATTGGGTCCTTTACCTTATGCTTAAAAATGAAATTTAAGTTTAAATTTTTAAAAATCATTGTTTTCGCTCAATGTTAAAATGAAGTTTTAATTTTTTATTGCAATTTTAATTCTCCGTAAATAGCTGAACACCTAAATAAGATTCTGAAGGGGTTCAGTTTACATTAGAAACTTCTTTAATTATTATTTTTTTTTTTTATTCTTACCAAAAAAATTTTTTTTTTTCAAACCTGTTCTTAATTTTTTGTATTTTACTTATAAGCCCGAACTTAAAAAAAAAAAAAAAAAATTAATTATAGATGGGAACTCTGAGTATGATAATAAACTCTGTAATCTGTATTGAGTAAACTATCGACAACATCACCGACTTATCACAATTTATAATTTATTTTTGTGATTGGTCCTGCAAAATTTTGTTTTCAAAAAATGTAGTTCAGTGATATAAATATTGTTTTATTGTAACGCAGTTTGTACCCGCTAGGTGGTGATCTCGATAAAAAATAAGTGGGCTCCACGTTACGAGTCCAAGGCAGAGTGAGAGAGAGAGTGAGAGAGAAGAATGTGAGACAGAGAACGTACCCGCGCTGCTCGCTATGAGGATGGTTAGAAAAAAATGCCGTCGCGCTAGTGGCAAGATCCTCCTCATTGAAAGTATATCTATACATAAAAAAATATAGATATACTTTCAATGATGAGGGTCTTGCCACTAGCGCCACTTCATTTTTTTCGAAACATCCTCATACCGATCTCGGCACGTCACGGCGCGGCCGCCGGTATAGTTGAGTATACTGCGAGCCTCAGGCAAGCACACTACGCTCATCTTTAATCGCCTTGCCTCTGTAACTAAGCTGAATAAAGAATTTTAAGATTATTATTTTTATTATTATTATTATTATTTATAAATATCGAGTATAGAGCAAGCTCTTCCATACAAGTAGGGTTACATTAAGTTAGAAAGTGAGATCGTTAATTTATAATACAGGTTAAAATTTACGTGGCGCATTAAAGTAAGTTAAACAATGTTAATTATTGCTAATAATTAAACTTATTCCATACATGGCCAACAATAATAAATATGTAAATGTGGTCAACTTTGTAATTAATTATAGCAAATAGAATAATAAGATACTAGTGTAGTTTTATATATATATATATATATATATATATATATATATATATAGTATGTACAAAACTAATCTTGCAGAAGCTGCTAGTTGTAGACTCATAGCCTCAGCTGTTCATGAACAGACGATCACTAGAATTGATGTTGGTATATATAATCCTGTATCAGAAAGCGATTAAACTAGTGATTCAACGATAAGTGTGTGTGTGTGCTTCTCCACGATAGTGGGTTTCTCAGTTACGATGGGAATGCGATTAGCGATTGTAAGTAATCATATGGTTAACTACGTGGTTGATTATGAATGAAGTGGTTGACTGGGAGCTTCACGAATTGAAGGGGGCATGAGATCAAGGCCAAGAATGTGGGCCCTAGCGATCCATTCATCAGAGTCACGCGAGGATGGAGTGAATTTTAGTGCAAACTTGAAAGCTTCAGGAGTATTGCTGTTCAGAAAGACATTTACCAGGCTATTTATAGCGAGTGACGCTTGGACGACAAAAGAGTGCTCATAAATATTTTTGTTGAAGGGTGGAACAATAAAAGGTGGTAGTGGAAATATTGGAGAACGCCAGCGAAAATCGTGACTAGGGTATAAAACGAATCTGCAAAAAAGATATGACGGGAGGCTGGTCTTAAGGATCGACACTGCGATATTGAACAATAGGTAATCTCTTCGTGATTCGAGGGCAAGCTGGCCTAAAGCAATTCTGTAAGGTGTGACCGGATATCTCTTGGGAATGCAACCAAAAACCATCCTAACACAAATATTGTCCAGGGTCTTGAGTTTGCCGTTCTGTTTCCGAGTCAAGGTGGTGAGAAGCGGGGCGCTGTAATCAAAGATAGACATCACGAGAGAACTTGTAAGTCTGGCTTTAAGCTTTCTCGAGTGTGATCTGTAAAAATTCCGAAGAGTATAAAGAGAGTAGTCGACTTTCCTGGAAACCTCATTGATTTGTTTATCCCAGCTGAGTGTCTCGTCCAAGTGGATCCCAAGGATTTTCGATGATTTGGAGTAGGGTACATGCAAGCCATTTAAACAGAGTTGAGGAAGTTGCTGGACATTGATGTTCCTGAGCTGTGATGGAGTGCCAATTATCATCAGCGTGGTTTTTCCTGCATTAAGTTACAAGTCGTTGTCTGAAGCTCAGTCAGCTACGGCCTGTGCATCGATGAAGAGCTTCATAATGGCGTCAACAAGTTCGTGAAGAAGAGCGCTGATGTGAATTTTCAAATTCATCCGCTAAAAGAGATTTTAGAGCTCGCCTTACATGGTCAGGTAGGTCGTTAATAAAGATGGAGAAAAGCAGTGGAACAAGAGTGCTGCCTTGCGGCACACCAGAGAAAATATCGAGCCAGTCATCGAAGGTGCCGTTTTGTCTCCTAACATAATTCTTCGTAGCTCTAAGATAGCTAGCAAACCAGTGAATTACTCTGTCTGAACATCCAAACTGACGTAGTTCGCGCAGTAATTTAGCGTGAGAAATACTATTGAACGCCTTGCTCAAATCAAAGGAGATGATAACCGTCAGTTGATTTTTGTCTCTGGCCTCCCTGAAGTCATCAAGAAGATGAAGCAGAGCGGTTTGTGTGGAGTGGTTTTTACGGTATGCTGACTGGAAGGGACTCAAGAGGTCATGCTGGTCGAAAAAACAGCAGAGCTGCTCGTGAACTGTGCGTTCAACTAGTTTTGAAAACTGCGGGAATTGGACTATAGGCCTGGTGTCCGTCGGTAACTGGGGGTTGCTGACTATGGATAATGGTGTTATCGATGCGTATTTCCAAGAAGATGGAAACATTCTAGTTCTGACTTAAATATGTATATCAAGTTCCGATACATTGATATATTTGAGTTTCCTGGCCGTGACAAATCTTACTGGGTTGGACGGCTTGGAGATGTTATAAGTAACGAAGATCTTGGCCATAAGTAAACGGAGAGGATGATTGAAAAATTATCGATAAGTGACAACTGACGTGTGATGAACAGATCTAAGCAAGAGTTGTAAAGGCCATTAGGCCCAGCAAGTTGAAACGTTGGGGCTCTGTTTACTACTTTCAGGCAGTGGGCTTCAATAACATGAATGAAAGAAGTGGAGAGATCATCATCCTCCAAAAGATCGAAGTTAAGGTGAAGTTAGCAAAATATTCTCATACTGAGGTAATAGTGGAGTAAGTGATACGAAAAGCTCAGCAGGGAATGGCCTGTTAAGTGGTGGATAGACGACCCCGAAAAGGAGTTTGACATTGCCTACCTGGATTCTTGAGATCAAAAATTCGGGCGCGCCAGTGGTTTGGTTGAGGGACGAAGCCAAGGAGACAACCTTGAAGTCGTTCCTAACATAAAAGCCTACCCCACCTCCTCCGGATACAGTGCGGTTATGAGTGATGAGTTTGAAGTCGAGGGTTTCCTAGAGATGAAGAGGAGTACTATCATTAAGACAATTTTTGGACGTAGCCATGATGTGTTAATTTTCCGTCACAACAGTTACAGCAAGTTTACAAAAGTGAGCTGACAGCCTGTCAATATTAACATGACCGACTTTAAGTAATGAAGGAATATCCGGTGTGTCACCAGTACTATTGATTCTGGAGGTCACGTATGTTTCTACAGGTTGTGTAAGGGCTGGATCTAGCGATTTTGTTGTCAGTGTGAACGATTGTGAATGAGCTCTGAGAGCTAAGCCAGCGATTGAATTGGAACTTGAGTGAGAAGGAGAAATTGACGAAACTGACGAAGTAGGTGTGAGTTTCCGCGAACCTTGTGTGTTTCATTGGGTGATTTTGGGGTGAAGGTTGCTGACAGTTTTTGATTTAGGTTGAAGAGGTATGTGCTTACAAGCATCCTCAAAAGCGAGCCGGACAGCCCTAAATAAAATATTTATCCAAGGCGATATACTATCCACCCTAACCTCGAACGATGTGCCTGACTGCTTACCAAATTGTTTCATCATTCGGCTAGTATTAAATTGCTGTGATTTACACTATAGGGAAAAAGTGGCAGGAGACATAAGTACATTCATGTATAGCAGGTTTTGGAAGTCATTACCAAAAATCTGGATGGCATTGACGTCACGAATGACGCCTTTTTCCGAAAGAGCAAAATCCCTGATTCCGGGCGCGGCCGGGTAAGATAGTCGAATCGGCCCCCAGCGCGAACCCCTACAATATATATTTCATTCAAAAAGGCATGAAAAAAGAAAATTTTTAGCGCCAACCAGAATTTTTTATACCCACTACTGCGCATGCGCGGTCCAAAAGAGTGATTTTTCAACAGTGATGAATTCGTGAAAGCGGACATGGGGACATAGCGGTTACTTCAGACCGTAGAAGCTCGACCAAGAGGTTATTTCAGACTGCTAGGGGTTCTGTGTGCTAAGGTTAAAGAACATTCGAATGTTTTTAAAAATACTAAATTTATTACAAAATTTGTATTACGAAACTTATACGATTGATTCAATTAAGTTTTTTTCATAAATAAATATTTAACCATTCCCCCAAGCTGTAAAACTCAAGAACCCTGTTCGGATTATTTCAATAAATAAAAAAATTAATGAATGATTCCCCCCACCACTAAACCCACAAAAGTTTGTGTGAACGAATTTAATTTTTTATCAAATAAATAATCCACCAAGCACTAAACCTTGAAAACCCTAGGAATGCAAGTTTAATTTATTAATTTACAAATGATCTCCCAAGAACTAAACCCAAGAAACCCAGGGCGTCAAAGTTTCATTTTTAACTCAATAAATAATCCCCCAAGCAATAAACCTTGAAAACCCTGGGAAGGCAAGTTTATTTTTTAATAAACAAATGATCTCCCAATCACTAAACCCACGAAACTCTGGGTGTCTGAGTTTAATTTTTAACTAAATAAATAATCCTCCAAGCTATACCAACGAAACCTCGGGCGTCTAAATTTCATTTCTAACTCAATGAATCATCTCTTAAGCACTATAACAACAAAACTCTGGGCGTCCGAGTTTGATTTTTAACTAAATAAATAATCCCCCAAGCACTAAACCCACGAAACTCTGGGCGTGCAAGTTTAATTTTGAACTAATTAAATAATACTCCAAGCCCTGAACCTTGGAAACCCTGGGAATGCAAGTTTAATTTTTGAATAAATAAATGATCCGACAAGCTCTAAACCCACAAAACCCTGGGCGTGCAAGTTTAATTTTGAACTAATTAAATAATACCCCAAGCCCTGAACCTTGAAAACCCTGGGAATGCAAGTTTAATTTTTAAATAAATAAATGATCCGTCAAGCTCTAAACCCACAAAACCCTGGGCGTGCAAGTTTAATTTTGAACTAATTAAATAATACCCCAAGCCCTGAACCTTGGAAACCCTGGGAATGCAAGTTTAATTTTTGAATAAATAAATGATCCGCCAAGCTCTAAGCCCACGAAACCCTCGGCTTCCGAGTTCAATTTTTAAATAACTGAATGATCCCCCAAGCTTCAAACCCACAATACCCTGGGCTTCTGAGTTCAATTTTTAAATGAACAAACAATCCCCCAAGCTTTAAACCCACAATGCCCTGGGCTCCTGAGTAAAATTTTTGAGTTAACAAATAATCTCTCAAGCTTTAAAAACACGATACCCTAGGATTCCAGATTCAATTTTTGAATAAATAAATATCCCCCAAGCTTCAAACCCACAATGCCCTGGGCTCCTGAGTTAAATTTTTGAAT
The DNA here is from genome assembly GCA_038277355.1 of Encarsia formosa. Lineage (NCBI taxonomy): Eukaryota > Metazoa > Arthropoda > Insecta > Hymenoptera > Aphelinidae > Encarsia > Encarsia formosa. The sequence continues at coordinate 18,229,353 of CM076185.1, read as the reverse complement.
AAATGAACGATCTCACAAACTTCAAACCCACAATACCCTGGGCTCCTAAATTTAATTTTTAAGTAAATAAATAATCTGCCAAGCTCTAAACCCACGAAACCCTAGGCTTCTGAGTTAAATTTTTAAATAATTAAATGATCCCCCAAGCGTCAAACCCACAATACCCTGGGCTTCTGAGTTCAATTTTTGAATAAATTAATGTTCCCCCAAGCTTCAAATCCACAATGCCCTGGGCTTCCGAGTTCAATTTTTAAATGAACAAACAATCCTCCAAGCTTTAAACCCACAATGCCCTGGGCTCCTGAGTAAAATTTTTGAATTAACAAATAATCCCTCAAGCTCTAAACTCACGAAACCCTGGGCTCCCGAATTCAGTTTTTTAATAAATAAATGATCCACCAAGCTCTAAACCCACGAAACCCTGGGCTTTTGAGTTCAATTTTTAAATAAGTGGGTTTGAAGCTTGGGGGATCATTTATTTATTCAAAAATTGAACTCGGACGCCTAGGGCATTATGGGTTTGGAGCTTGGAGGATTATTTGTTCATTTAAAAATTGATATCGGGTGCCCAGGGGATTGTTAGTTTGAAGCTTGGGTGATCATTCAATTATTTAAAAATTGAACTCGGAACCCCAGGGTTTCGTAGGTTTGGAGCTTGGGGGATTGTTTATTAGTTTAAAACGTGAACTCTGGTGCCCAGGGCATTGTGGGTTTGGAGCTCGGAGTAGTATTTGTTTACTCAGAAATTGAACTCGGACGCCCAAGGCATTGTGTGTTTGAAGCTTTGGAGATTATTTATTTATTCAAAAATTGAACTAGGCAGCCAAGGGTATTCTGAGTTTGAATCATTTTTAGGAAATAAATAAATAAACTCTTTTAAAAGAGTAATTAAATCTTCACTTTATTATTGTTTAAAAATATTTGGAAAATACGTTACACATGTTTCACCACACAGTGGATTCTTCAGACGGTAATCATTCAACTGATTGATAATTAGTTTTGTGAGAGAATAAATACAAGGTACATCGTCGTTAACATTGTTTTGATTGTCTCCCTACTCCCCGCCCCCCCCCCTTTTTATATTTGTAAACGAAACTATCTGTGAAAGCTGTAAGTGTGTGTATGATGTTAACGACGATGTACCTTGTATTTATTTTCTCACAAAACTAATTATCAATCACTTGAATGATTACCGTCTGAAGAAGCCACTGTGTGGTGAAACTTATGTAACGGTTTTTCCAAATATTTTTAAACAATAATAAAGTGAAGATTTAACTACTCTATAAAAAGAGTTTATTTATTTATTTCCTAAAAATGTTATTTAATCTTCATCAAGTAGAAGCTACCACTATTCAAGATTTGAATCATTTAAAAATTGAACTTGAAAGCCCAGGGCATTGTGGGTTTGAAGCTTGGGGGATCATTTATTTATTCAAAAATTGAACTTGAAAGCCCAGGGCATTGTGGGTTTGAAGCTTGGGAGATCATTTATTTATTCAAAAACTGAACTCGGAAGCCCAGGGTTTCGTGGGTTTGGAGCTTGGGGGATTATTTGTTTATTCAAAAATTGAACTGGGGCCCCCAGGGCATTGTGGATTTGAAGCTTGGGGGATTATTTGTTCATTTAAAAATTCAACTCGGAAGCCCAGGGTTTTGTGGGTTTAGAGCTTGTGGGATTGTTTGTTCATTTAAAAATTCAAGTGTATTGTGGGTTTGAAGCTTGGGGGATCATTTAATTATTTAAAAATTAAACTTGCATTCCCAGGGTTTCCAAGGTTTAGTGCTTGGGGGATCCTTCGTTTATTAAAAAATCAAACTTGCACACCCAGGGCTTCTAAGGATTATTGCTTGGGGGATTATTTATTGAGTTAAAAATGAAACTTAGACGCCCAGGGTTTCGTGGGTTTGGTGCTTGGGGGATCATTAGTTTATGAAAAAATTAAACGTGCATTCCCAGGGTTTTCAAGGTTCAGTGCTTGAGGAGTTATTTATTTGGTAAAAAATTAAACTCGTTCACACAAACTTTCGTGGCTTCAGTGGTGGGGAATCATTCATTAATTTTTTTATTTATTTTAATAATTCAACGCTCAGCGTTTTTGAGTTGTATAGCTTGGGGGAATAGTTAAATATTTATTTATAAAAAGAACTTAAATGAATCAATCGTACAAATTTTGTAATCAACTCAGTATTTTTAAAAACATTCGAATGTTCTTTAACCTTAGCACACAGAACCCCTAGCAATCTGAAATAACCTCTTGGTCGAGCTTCTACGGCCTGAAGTAACCGCTATGTCCCCATGCCCGCTTTCTCGAATTCATCACTGTTTTTCAACTTTAATTTTTATCTCAAAATCTAAGAGGGCTAGAAAAACGCAGTTTGCGGCAAAATTTTGTTTACAAAAAATTTAGTTCAGTCATTTTTTTCAAAATTATTTTTGGCACCAAATTCAAATTATTAAGGCTGTTTTTCGAATTTTTTTCCCTAAAAAATGCGATTTAAAAAAAACGGTGATATATACCTCTCTGGAAAAAAATTATGTCATGTGTTTTGGGAAAAAATAGCTTTACAAATTTTTTCAAATTTTTTGAAGTGGTGAAAGACACTTTTTAGGCCAAATTATTAAAATTTTTTATCTAAATCGCCACCTAGCGGCTGCATATTGCGTGAAAATATAACAATATTTATATCGCTGAACTACATTTTTGTAAACAAAATTTTACCGCAAACCGCGTTTTTCTAGCCCTCTTAGATTTCGAGATAAAAATTATAGTTGAAAAATCACTACTTCGCCCCGCGCATGCGCAGTTTAGGGAATAAAAAATAGTTCAGCGATATAAATATTGTTATATTTTTACGCAATATGCAGCCGCTAGGTGGCGATTTAGATAAAAAATTTTAATAATTTGGCCTAAAAACGGTCTTTCACCACTTTAAAAAATTTGAAAAAATTTGTAAAGCTATTTTTTCTCAAAATAGATGACATAATTTTTTCTAGAGAGGTATATATCACCGTTTTTCTTTAATCGCATTTTTTAGGGAAAAAAATTCGAAAAACAGCCTTAACAATTGGAATTTGGTGCCAAAAATAATTTTGAAAAAAATGACTGAACTAAATTTTTTGTAAACAAAATTTTGCCGCAAACCGCGTTTTTCTAGCCCTCTTAGATTTCGAGATTAAAATCGAAGTTGAAAAATCACTATTTTGGACCGCGCATGCGCAGTAGTGGGTATAAGAAATTCTGGTTGGTGCAAAAAATTTTCTTTTTTTATGCCCTTTCGAATGATATATATGGGTCAAAATATTACTTTTTTAAAAAACCGTCCGCACGAGGTTCACCGATTTTATTGCAATTTTTTTTGGCAAAAGTACTATTTAATAGAAGACTTTTGCCACAAACTAGAGGTCTCTATCTTATTTCTGCTTGGTGCTAGATTTTTTCAAAGATTGAAAAATGGCCTATTTTTAAGCTGTTTTAAGCAATTTTAAGGTATTTTTCGAAAAATTCTAACTTTTGATCAAAATGAGATAGAAACCTCTAGTTTGCGGCAAAATTTTGTTCAAAATAAGTTCTTTTTTGTAAAAATATTTTGACAACATAGTTTGGTTATTTTTATAATAATACAGTCCTACACAGATATTGCTATTTTTGCTCATTTGCAGGTATCTTCAAACGACCGTAGCTTTTTCTAGGCTAAATTTTTGTGCATATTAAAAAATTGTTAAATTTTTTTTATGAAAAAACAAAAATTTTGCGACCAACCGGAACCTTGTACGATCTTCCACTTCCAAGATACAGCTGTTTAAAGTTGTCAAAAAACACAAAAAACGCGTTTTTTACGATTTTCACACGCATTTTTGAACGGTTTCGACCTTTTTTTTTCTCTCAAAAATATGTGGAATCTTCTCTTCATATGTTTCCAAACAAGCTCCCATAGTAATTGTGGTGCGGATTTGGGGTTTTAGTTGATTCCAAAGCATACACTTTTGACACATTTTATGTGCTAAACTAGTGTTTTTTTAACAATATACACGCTACATTTAACTTTTTCGTTCATTATAGATGTTTTGAAATTATTTTTTGACTAAAAACTATTCAAATTCCAGCCAAATTTAGGTCACCTGCTTTGAAAAAATTGATACTCAACGAAATATTGATCTCAATATCAAAATGATATACTACTTTTATTCAGTTTTTTAGTTTTTTGATTCGTTAAAAATCTATGTTCAAATATTGTAAATAATATACCACTTGTTTATTTATTTTTTTCTACTTTTGAAATTACAAATAATTGATCATAGTTTATCAATTATTTTGATAAAACAATCATGGATTACTATTGCTTACTCTGAAAAAAATGAGTCCAAATTAAAAATGTTATTTTTTGAATTCTATGAAGCATGCAACAATCTACCAATCTACATTCTACTTATAATTATGTCCACTTATGAAAAAGAGAATGAGAGATTCGATTAGAAAGTCGAGTCGATATATCGAATCGAAACTTGATCTTTGATTCTTGGAGCAAGAGCGCCGCCTTAAAGACCTCTCACAAGTGTGAACCAGCTGGACGCGCCAAATTTGAAATCTTCAGGCATGCCTGGTTTGATTTTTTTTTTTTTTTTTTTTTTTTATTAATAAAGTGAGTAACGAAATTTAAATTTTTAATAGCCAAATATGTGGACAAGCTTACAACCCCATAACTCTAGTCGTAGTGAATAACAAATAATTAACTTAGGTAAAAATAATTAATTTTTTTTAATAAACAAATAAGCCAATAAGCTACAACCCCATAATTTTGGGCATGGCTGAAAAAAATGTTAATATTTTGAATAAACCAATAAGGCGACAAGCTACAACCCCATAACTTTGGGCATGGCTAAAAAAATTGTTAATATTTTTAATAAACAAATAAGGCGATGAGCTACAACCTCATAACCTTGGGCATGGCTAAAAAAAATGTTAATATTTTTAATAAACAAGTAAGGCGATGAACTACAATCCCATAACACTGGGCAGAGTGAATGAAAAATAATTAAATTTTCTAATAAACAAATAAGCCGATGAGCTACAACCCCATAACCTTGGGCATGGCTGAAAAAAATGTTAATATTTTTAATAAACCAACAAGGCGATAAGCTACAACCCCATGACGGTTGGCGTAGCGAATGAAAAATAATTAATTTTTTTAATAAACAAATAAGCCGATGAGCCGCAACCCCATAACATTGGGCGTAGTGAATGAAAAATAATTAATTTTTTTAATAAACAAATGAGCCGATGAGCTACAACCCCATAACATTGGGCGCAGCGAATATAAAATATGTGAATATTTAAATAAACAACTAAGCAAACAAGTTTACCACCCCATAACCTTGGACATGGATAAAAAAAAATTTTGAGCCATGCCCAATGTTATGGGGTTGCAGCTAATCGGCTTATTTGTTTATTAAAAAATTTAATTATTTCTCATTCACTCCGCCCAGTGTTATGGGGTTGTAGCTCATCGCCTTATTTGTTTATTAAAAATATTAACATTTTTTTTAGCCATGTTCAAGGTTATGAGGTTGTAGCTAATTGCGTTATTTATTTATTAAAAATATTAACATTTTTTTTAGACATGCCCAAGGCTATGAGGTTGTAACTTATCACCTTATTTGTTTATTAAAAATATTAACATTTTTTTCAGCCATGCGCTAGGTTATGGTGTTGTAGCTTATCGGCTTATTTGTTTATTAAAAAAAATTAATTATTTTTACTAAGTACGCCCAGTGTTTTGGAGTTGTAGCTTATCGGCTTATTTGTTTATTACAAAAGTTAATTGTTTGTTATTCACTACGCCTAGGGTTATGGGGTTGTAAGCTTGTCCGCTTATTTGTCTATTAAAAATTTAAATTTCGTTACTCACTTTATTAATTAAAAAAAAAACAAAAAATTCAAATCAAGCATGCCTGAAGATTTTAAATTTGGCGCGTCTGGCTGGTTCACACTTTTGAGAGGCCTTTAAGGCGGCGCTCTTGCTCCAAGAATCAAAGATCAAGTTTCGATTCGATATATCGACTCGACTTTCTAATCGAATCTCTCATTCTCTTTTTCATAAGTGGACATAATTATGAGTAGAATGTAGATTGGTAGATTGTTGCATGCTTCATAGAATTCAAAAAATAACATTTTTAATTTTGACTCATTTTTTTCAGAGTAAGCAATAGTAATCCATGATTGTTTTATCAAAATAATTGATAAACTATGATCAATTATTTGTAATTTCAAAAAAAGAAAAAAATAAATAAACAAGTGGTATATTATTTACAATATTTGAACATAGATTTTTAACGAATCAAAAAACTAAAAAACTGAATAAAAGTAGTATATCATTTTGATATTGAGATCAATATTTCGTTGAGTATCAATTTTTTCAAAGCAGGTGACCTAAATTTGGCTGGAATTTGAATAGTTTTTAGTCAAAAAATAATTTCAAAACATCTATAATGAACGAAAAAGTTAAATGTAGCGTGTATATTGTTAAAAAAACACTAGTTTAGCACATTAAATGTGTCAAAAGTGTATGCTTTGGAATCAACTAAAACCCCAAATCCGCACTACAATTACTATGGGAGCTTGTTTGGAAACATATGAAGAGAAGATTCCACATATTTTTGAGAGAAAAAAAAAGGTCGAAACCGTTCAAAAATGCGTGTGAAAATCGTAAAAAACGCGTTTTTTGTGTTTTTTGACAACTTTAAACAGCTGTATCTTGGAAGTGGAAGATCGTACAAGGTTCCGGTTGGTCGCAAAATTTTTGTTTTTTCATAAAAAAAATTTAACAATTTTTTAATATGCACAAAAATTTAGCCTAGAAAAAGCTACGGTCGTTTGAAGATACCTGCAAATGAGCAAAAATAGCAATATCTGTGTAGGACTGTATTATTATAAAAATAACCAAACTATGTTGTCAAAATATTTTTACAAAAAAGAACTTATTTTGAACAAAATTTTGCCGCAAACTAGAGGTTTCTATCTCATTTTGATCAAAAGTTAGAATTTTTCGAAAAATACCTTAAAATTGCTTTAAACAGCTTAAAAATAGGCCATTTTTTAATCTTTGAAAAAATCTAGCACCAAGCAGAAATAAGATAAAGACCTCTAGTTTGTGGCAAAAGTCTTCTATTAAATAGTACTTTTGCCAAAAAAAATTGCAATAAAATCGGTGAACCTCGTGCGGACGGTTTTTTAAAAAAGTATTATTTTGACCCATATATATATTGTAGCGCTGGGGGCCGATTCGACTATCTTACCTGGCTATATATACCTGGTTTTATACCCTTTGGCTACAAGAGTAAAAGTCGTAGAAGGCCCACCGGCCTGCTGGGTGCCCCACTCTTGCAAGCTTACGTCGAAGGAGGTTCCCGGGGAGACGATCAATCTCCAAACCTGCGTAAGATGCCCCAACAACTACCCCTGGATCAACGACCCCTCAGGTGATGGATTCTACTGATCAGCCCAATCATTGCCACGGAATTGATGCGGACGTTTGTAGTTAAAAACTCTGTCTGGGGTTTATGATGGATGAGGCACAGGGACCTCGGCCGATGAAGTACAGGACCCTTGAGATAATAGCCTTTTGCTCCCCATGTGTGTCCGGCTGGGGACGAGGTACTTTTTTAAAAGCGATCTCGCAGTCATCTTTCTTAGTGAGGTGGGCCTTAGCAGTAGTGACCTCGCTAGCCAGTTAGTCGATCTTGACCTCAAAATTTTTCATACCCCTAATTAACCACATCTAGTGATTCCTCAATCTCGTTTCAAACCCTGGAGAATAGAAACTCCTCTATATCCTAAATCCCTCAGTTGTTAGGTACCCCCACGTGTCAGATCCTCGGCGTGACATTTGACCCTTTCTCGGTACTCCTGGACCAGAGTAAGCTGTCCGGAGGTGATACCTGGGCCAGGCGTCCCGTCAAGCCTGGCTCTTGCTACCCACATGAAAAATACCGATAAAACTGCATGGCTTGCCGCGGTCCATAATACCCCTTCTGGGAGCACTTCGCGCGGAGGCTCTCGTACCCCACCGATTATGAAGAATACCGGAGACAGCGTTACCCGAATCAGGGAAACCGCTAAGCCCTACCGTTTGTGAGGCGGATACGGCCGGCTCATGTGACCTCCCTTACATGCTTCACGGGACTGTAGTTTTTTCCGTCCTTGACCTTAAATGCGCATACAGGCAGAGTTCCGTTTAGCCGTAGTATGTGCCCAAAACGGCAGTTGCCATTCCTGACAGTAATTTCGAATACCTCATCATGTCGAAGGGACTTCAGAACGCAGGCCAGAATTTTCAATGTCACCTGCATAACGCCCTCGTGGACCTACCGTTATGCTTTAGATACGTTGACGACCTGCTAATCGCTTCCAAATCCTCAAAGGAATACGAAATTCACCTGCGGCAGGTCCTCGAACGGCTTGACAGAGCCCACTTACAGCTGAATCTCGAGGAGTGTACCTTTGGTGAGCCTGAGGTAATCTTCCTCGCTCACACAATCAACTCCCAGGGTATGCGTCCCTTAGCCACAAAGGTAGAGGCTATATGTAATTACCCCAAGCCCGGGACTCTTCAGAAACTACGCAGCTTTATCTGTATCATCAACTTTTATCGACTATTCCTGAAGCGAGCCACTGCCATTCAGCGTCCCTTGAATGTATTGATTTGCAATATCAAGAAAAGGGACACAACTTCAGTTCCATGGACCCCCGAGGCAGAACAGGCATTCAAGAAATGCAAGGACGACTTGGCAAATTGTGCATTGCTGGTCTACCCTAGGTAGAAAACGTGGAGGTACGCGTTGTTTTCGACGCCTCCGACAGAGCGATTGGCGCGGACTTTGAGCAGCGCGAAAACCCTTGCTCGCCTTGGCAACCCATTATTTTTTTTTTCGAAAAAGCTAACGCCAGCCCAATGCGTCTACTCGACTTATAATCGAGAGCTGACGGGCATATGTATACGAGGCTGTTAGGCATTTCAAATACTTCCTCGAGGGCCATCAGTTCGAATTGACATGTATTACAAATCCTTGACGCACGCGTTCAAGAACGACCCTGTGACCGCTCCAGATCGTCGTCGGATTCAACTCTCGTACATCTCCGATTTTACGACTTCGATTAAATACATCCCCGGTGACGAGAATGTCGTTGCGGTCGCCCTGTCCCGCGTTGAGCTCAAGCCCCAGCTCGATGCTTTCACGCCCGCCCTCGATCTTGAACTGGAGTGGCCTGCCTATTTAGATTATCCAGCACCCCAAGGTCCAGGCGATATTCGCAAAGATCGAAGCGTTCTGGCTCCCCGAACTCGCGGCCGAACAGGCGGCTGATGAGCAGCTACGGGGATTCTCGAGGATGCGAATCACTCGCTCCGTCATTTCAGACTGACGCTCGGCGAGGATCACATGACGAATTATTGCGACACCTTCGACCACACGGTCCGACCCTACGTCCCCGTCAAATCATGCAGGGATAATTTCAACTTGTTCCACGCGAACTCCCACCCCAGTGCCAAGGTCATGGTGAGGCCTCATCCGTGGGAGATATGCTTGGCCGGACATGGCTCGCGACACTAAACAATGGGCTAAGGCCTGTTTCGTGTGCCAGCAGTCGAAGGTGACGGAATTCCTAGTCCACGATGGACTATTTACTCATGTGTACAATCGACCTCGTTGGCCCACTCGTCAACAGCTGGGGGGATCTATGCGTGCTCACAATAATCAACCGTTACTCGCGATGGCCCGAAGCTGTTCCAATCCCAGGTATGGAAGCGCCTACCGTCTCGAGGGCTTTCTTCGACACCTAGAGGTGCTTTCACAGTGGCAAGTACAAGCCGAGATTTATAAAATTTGTCCAAGCAAGAGATAGACAACCGTACTGCATAAGAAATTTAAAGAAAGGACTCAAACACCTCGTAGATTGAGCTTAGAATTACATGAGTGCACGATAGTCTACTGAAATTTTTATAAAAATTTATACAAAACTATAGTAGTCTGAAACTTATTTATTCTTAAGAAAGGGGTCTAGGGTAAGCGGTTTCAAAAGATATGCGACAGGAAAAACAAGCAATGATTGATGAAGAAATAGCTGATGGCAATATCTTTTATGGGGCTGGCATTGATGATTCAGTGTAAGTTAAGAAATAAAAAAGTTTTCTATGATTTTTCCTCTTTTAAAACTTTAAACGCGTTTTTTTCGAAACCATACTTTTTAGAGCCAGTGGACACTGTAACTTTAAAAACAATTAACCGATCTTTCTGCGATTTGGCACACTTTTTTTCTGTATATTTCTTAAGTGTGCAACGGTTTTTGTTATTTGTTTTTTGTTTTTTTTTTTTTTTTACCTCTAAAAAATAGCAGATTTTTTGGTCAAAAAAATGACTTTTTTGAACTTTTGTCTGTCAAAACCACAAAAAAAAAAAAAAAAAAAAAAAAAAAAAAAAAAAAACAGCGATAAGCATTAGGTATTGCCCTCAGCTAAAGAAATCCGTCTCATTTTTTTATTTTAGATAAAGCTGTAAACAGCTCCATTGTCCACCACAGAGCTCCTTTTTTTCAAAGCACTTCAAGCATCAGTCTGTCAGCAGTTTGTTCATTGATATTTTTTGACGAAAAAATTATGAATTATAGTTTAAACTTTACTTTATTACGTGCAGAAAAAATAAATACCATAACTCTTACTGGATCTTCAAAAAAAATTCACAAAAATCACCTTTTTTTTACCTCTTACCCTAGACCCTTCCCTTAAGGGACCGAATAAATATGAAATATCACATGAATGATCCTTCATACCTTTTGAAAAAAAGAAGTATCGTGCGTGCAAACTTCATATATACATGAAAAATCAGCTATAGATGCAGAAAAGCTGAGTGGGCTCTGTTACAATTAAAAAGGCTCCAGATAGCTCGGTATCGCTCGCTATCTTACGCCTCGATTGTGAACAACTCTCGATGAAAATGTTTTCATAAAAATTCACACACAAGTTGAGTAACATAAGAGCGGTGTTGGGTCAGTGGTTAGCGTGCTAGCCTCAGAAACATCACCGTTCAAGGGGTCGTGGGTTCGATTCCCGATGATAATCTCCCTCAAAATAATTGAGTAGGTAAATTAAAAAAAAGGGCTCTGTAGCACCCTAGCGACACTCGAAATGTATCTTTAAAAAAAAAAATTATCAAAATCGGTTGAGAATTGGCTGAGAAATCTGCCGAACGGTAATTATATTCCATTCTTCATAGAAATTATATTCCATACTTCATAAAAATTACCGTTCGGCAGATTTCTCAGCCAATTTTCAACCGATTTTGATGGTTTTTTATTTAAAAGATACATTTTGAGTGTCGCTAGGGTGCTACAGAGCCCCTTTTTTGATTTACCTCCTCAATTTTTTTTTTTTTTTTTCTTCAATTTTGATTCAGTACGGTGGGAAACTCGCCTGGCTAGAGCGGGGTACCTCATGGCAGCAAACCATGAACAGGGCCCTTCTCTGGGAATGTTAGTGTGGAGTCAACAGCGGATGCGATGTGCCTGAAGTCAAATGCAGGCTCAGAGAATGCTGGCCTTACCGGCAAGAAGCTGGCAATGCCATGGATTTGCAACCCATGAAGAGGGCCGCTTAATTGAGCAATCATAAGTCATGATCACGCTCGGTTCGGCTCAGCCTAGGTCGACCAGTCACGGCGACGATCAGGTCAGCTTAGCCTAGCTCGATCCGCCTCATGAGTTCTAGGTCAGCCAAAACCGCGGCCGCGCACGACCCGGTTGAGCTCAGCACATCTCGATCAGCCAAGGAAACGATCCGTGGCCGCGCTCGGCTCTGCTCAGCTCGCTCCGGCTCTGCTTGACACAGCTTATCACGCTCTGGCTCACTCTGGCGCTACTCAGCTCGGCTTAGTAAAAAGCAACTAAGTTGCTTAATTTTTTCCGAAAAATTAACTTTTTTACTATAATTTTATTTAAAGAAAAAAGTGAATAATTACTTTACAAAAAAGTAAATAATTACTTCCTTTTCTCGATACCTTTCCAAAAACATATGATTTGTGCAGGTTTAATAAATTAAAAACATCTCCATTCCGCAAAAAAGCGATTTTTCACGTATTGGAAACTGATTTTTTAGTTAGTTTTTTGAGTCACTTGGAGGCAATTTTGGAGTTATCGAGGTGCGGATCACGTAGAAATATTTCTTTCCGCAAAAAAGAGTTCATAAATTTTATGCCTTTTGACATCAAAAAATTATTGTAGGAAAAGCTTTGACAAATGTATAAAAGATTGGAGCTGAAAAAAAAATGTATCGAGTAAATGTAGAGTAGAAAAAAAAATCTCGCTATAAGTAAAAGCAATCGGAGCACGTTCGGTTTGTCGTAATCGTAGCAACTTGAGCGGCACCAAGGCCCAAAATTATTTTTTAAATAAAATTTAATTTTTTAGTGTAAAACTAAAAATACGTATTATTTTAAAATAAATAATTTAATTTCATCAGTTTGAAATAAATTTGGTTACAAAAAAAAATAATTAAAAATTGTTAAATATATTGGTTAAATGTACTATGAAAATTATATGAACTAAAATATTATTGCAGTAAACCCTCGTTAACACGAACACCGTTAACACGAATTCCTCGTTAACACGGACTGAAAAAAAGTCCCGGCTGAAGTATATACACGGAGAAGGAGATACACTATGAAACACAATTCATGCACGGTGTTTTCCAGTGTACGCAGTTGACGCATGCTTTTTTCTCGGTTACTCAAGTTCTGCTGAATCTCTAACCTCGAAACTTTAAAAGCGTATAAATATAAATATCAAGTTTGTAATCATAATTGAAGTTTATAAATTTGTTAGGAAAGATAGCAACAACATTTCAAAGTAAGAATCGTACAAAATTTTAAGAGTAAAACTTTGAAAAACTGGATACATGGGTGTTCTGAGCGCCGTCATTTGCTCTATCGAAATTATCTCTCTAAAAATTTTGCACTGGAAAACACGGTGCATGCACTTGGAAATACGACTGTAACTTAAGGAATCACGCTGTACCACGCATCGTCTAAAACGGTGGCGCTGTACACCAAGTTTCATGGTGTACCTCCTTCTCCGTGTAGGCTTTCAATGTAAATTTCCCTCGTTAACACGAACCCTCGTTTACACGAATCTCGAACTAAATTTCGGTCCCCAGAACCTACACTGATAAAAGGATTTCTTAGTCTCAAGGCCGCGTTACCTAACCGCTAGGTAACGCGTCTTTGATTTTCGTTTACGCCCTGGGACCTAACGGTTAGGTAATGCAAAATTGGGGGTGATATGCACACTGAGAGAAGGATTCGGTTCTTTTTGGTTTCTTCAAAGCTATATGGTTGAATCAAATGAGCAGATTTCGGTCTTGCGGCCCTTTTGCAGCCGACTTCATCCGAAGTTACTTGGCGAGATTATGTTATGCAGCATCTTTGCAGCAGTGACACGAGGCACTGTACCAGGGCTCATAAGTATTTAATAAAATGAATAACTTGTTAATTTATTTTGAAGTTTTAAAAACCGGTATCTTTTGATATCGTTTATCAATAAATAAATAAATAAATATTTTGTTTCTTTCCCAAGCCTTAAATTAAAAAATACCCTTGGAGCCATGTGAGTGAATCAAAAATTTATCTATCTTCATGATGTTTTAAAACTACAAGTCTTGGGCGTAGATATAACAAAAATGAACACTTTTTTAAGATCCAAACCCACAAAACTATTTTATTTATTGATTCACGCGCTCAGATTATGTGATTTTAAAACTTGTAGTTGAATAAATTATTAATTCATTCAATTTGGCTCCAAGGGTATTTTTAATTTAAGGCTTGGGAAAGAAACAAAATGTTTATTTATTTATTTATTGATAAACGATATCAAAAGATACCGGTTTTTAAAACTTGAGAAGTGCCCTGTGTCACTCCCCACGGCTGCAAAAGTTTTGCTGCTGCAACGAGCAATAACCTCGTTGAGGAGCTTGAGCGGCAACGGTCGCGCCACACGCGGCTGCGGATGAACCCCCAATTCCGCATTACTTAACCGTTAGGTCCCAGGGCCCAAACGAAAATCAAAGACGCGTTACCTAGCGGTTAGGTAACGCGGCCTTGAGACTGAGAAATCCTTTTATTTCCCACTCGAATTTTCAAACGAAAATTTTACGGCGCATGAGCGTAAATGTTATTTATAGAGATCATTTAATGAGCGTTTAGTGTAGTTCGAACTGTTAACATGGCAAAACGTGAACAAAGATCTGTAAATTTAGAAAATAAAGTGAAAATTTTACTCGCTGTTGATGAAAACACTAAATCGTGAAGAAGAGTCGTGTGAAGAATGGGAAACTTTACGTTCAATGTGTCGCACTGACTGTACTGAATTTAACGATTTTATAAATTTAGATGAAACTTTGGCAGTTTGTGATGACACAATTAATGAAATTTGCGAAGAATCTGAAAATCAGATACAAGAGGAAGAAAGCGAAGACGAAACTGCATCACCCATAGAGCAACCCACTCAAGATCAAGTTTTAAATGCTTTAAATATTCTAAAACAGTTCACCGGATCCACTAATGTAACACAAAACTTTGACGATTGCCTAGATAGAATTACGTACGAATGTTTAAATTTTATGCGAGCAAAAAAGTGTGCAGCGAAGTATTAAAGACTATTTCAGTAATAAATAGGAATTTTTAATTTTTTCAATAAATCAATTCAATTTTTTTAATTTTCGCCTTTTTTATTTTCCTGTCCTCGTTAACACGAACACCTCGTTAACACGAACTAAAATTTGGTGTCCTGCGTGTTTGTGTTAACGAGGGTTTACTGTATATCAAATGTTATGATTGCTTGAATGATTTGGTAATTTTCAAAAAGTATCAGTTACAGTGAAAAAACAAAAAATGGCTGAACTTGCAAGAGTTTTTTTGGAGCTTGCATGAACTTTTTAAAAAATGAGCATCCTCGATTTTTCCATTAGTCCCAAGACAGTCCTAGGACGATGATGATCGCGGACCGTCCTCGTTATTTGGCATCACTAGTTGAACTACGTTCTTTATGAACAAAATTTTGCCGCGTTTCTGTAGCCCTCTTAGATTTATATATAAAAATTAAAGTTGAAAAATCACTTTTTTTTACCGCGCATGCGCAGTTATGGGTAGAAAATATTCTGGTTTTCGCCAAAATTTTTATTTTTTTATGCCCTTTCGAATTATCCATTTATAGAAGGGATTGGCGCTAGGGGCCAGTCCGACTATCTTACCAGGCCATACCCTTTAAAAACATGAAAAAAAACGATTTACAAAAGCGTAAAATAAATAATAAATGTGTACCTTGTCGCACAAGCTTCGGGTTCTCTAAAGAATAAAAATGTTCATTTTTAGTGTTGAAAAGACCCTTGTTTGTAAATGTGCACTCGTCTGTGTAAATAATATTATAAATAAACGTGAGGTCTTGCTCCGATAATTCTAAGATTCTCTGAGAGAAGTTAAGACACCTCTGGTTGTCTCCGTCCTCTATGTAATAAAAAAAATTAAAATTTTTTATTTTGATTTGTTACACTTTGGTCATAAACTTAATAAAGTTAAGTGGAAACTTTATTTTATAATTAAAAATAATTTGAATTTTGTTTATTAAGTTTAAATATATTTAATACTTTGTTATTAATAATTTTTTGAATAATTCAATACTTTGTTTCAATAAATGGACTAAATTTCTTTGTACGATTCTATAAAATAAATTTAGAAAAATGATTATATTAAAAACAACTTTTTGAAGCTATAACCGCAAAGATATCGAACTAAACTTATGAATCTGAAGTTAGCATCGACGAAAAGAAGCACCGAATACCGATATATGAGGATGGTTAGAAAAAAATTCCGTGGCGCTAGTGGCAAGATCCTCCTCATTGAAAGTATATCTATATTTTTTTATGTATAGATATACTTTCAATGAGGAGGATCTTGCCACTAGCGCCACGGAATTTTTTTCTAACCATCATGACCTCATGTAGAGGTGCTTAACCAAAATTTATGACGGTATTTTTAAATTTATATTATTGAACGAAGCACATGCAATCAATAAAATTGAAGCAGATGTAACAAAAAACCAATAATATTTTCCGATTCATTATTTTACGCTGATTCCGAAAATATATATGAGTATAGGTTTTTTAAATCAGATTTTTAGTTATTGAGAATTAAAAATGTGTGAAAAGTTCCAAAAAAGCTCCGAAAAAGCTCCTCCATTTATACAATCAAGAAAAACAAAATATCGATCGTAACCTCTGAGGCATGTGCGTCCAAAACATATGCGATCTGCCCGCGTATGTACTATGTAGTAGGGGTTATGTACAAATATTTAGCACGTGTTTGAAGAAATTTTTTATTCGTTTTTTTTTTTTTTTTTTTAATTTAGTTATCAATGAACTGTCGCAAGTATTTTATTATTGTGCGTGTTTATGCTGTCCCGTACAACCTTGGATAAATGTGATTTTATCTTCATTATTTAAAATGAAAAAGTTGCAACAATTTTTTAGAACACTCCATTTTCGATCACGTTTGAGTAATTTATCTTTTGAAATTTCGTAAATAAAATTTTTTAAACTTAAAATTCACAATAACAAACAGTTTATCACCATGCTGTTAAATTATGAAATACACTTTTACTTCTCTTTTTATTTTTTTTTTTTTGCCGCCTACCAGCTTTTCCTCGTAATAAGAACATCGTTTTTTATTCAATTTTCGATACTGTGATACTCAAAAATCTTTTACTTTTAAAAAAGACTGTCCTAAGGAAGGTTCGATCTCTTTACTTAAGGTTAAAATCGATTTGCTGACTTCCAGGTGGCCCTCGTAATAAGGACATTTTTTTTATTCAATTTTCGATTCTTTGACGGTCAAAAATCTTTTACTTTTAAAATAGGACTGTCCTAAGGAAGGCTTGATCCGTTTAGTTAGGGTTCAAAGGAGGGGTTGCAATTTGGCCGAAATTTGCCCTACGCCAAATCGGCTGAAACTGTAGGATAAGGTGACTTTTTGGATCTGAAAAAACATCCTATAATTTTTTTTTCGATAAATTCATTAGCCGCGCAAGCGCAGAAAAATTTGTCTCCCATTTAAAATACATGAGGAAACACAATTTTAGGTAGTGTTTCGTTTATTTCTCGAAAACCAGACTAGATCTATCTCTGAAATTTTAGTATGTTATGAAGACATGAAAAACTCAATTTTTCAGGGTGATTCCGTGAAGGGTGGGCCACTTACTTTTTAAGGCCTCTGAAAGACCAGATTTTTTTTTTTTTTCAAAAAATTTTTTTTTGTTTCTGTAGTTTTAAGAAGTTTTACTGCACGTAAATCGTCCATAACCTCAAAATTTTGACAAAAACGTGGTTTTTTGGACTTTTCAATGCCATTTTAGCTTAAAAGTATAGCAAAATAAATATTTTCTGGAAGAACTCAAAAAAATGCATCTTTTTTTTCCTATGGTCTATATTCGATTTATGCGTTTAAAGCCGATTTAATTGACTTTAAAGGTAAAAAATCGAGACAGTTAGTTAAAAAACCTTTCAAAACTTGAAAATTTGGCGCGTAAGCCCCCCCTTTTTTTTCTTCAAAAGATGCCTTTTTTGCTATAGTTTACGTTGATATACATTTTTTCATACTTTTATTCAATATTTACTGTGAAAAATTCATAAAACATAGAAAAAATACTAAAAATGACCCTTTTTTACTCAAAGAATATAGCTAGGTAAGATAGTCGAATCGGCCCCCACGGCAAACCCTTACAATATATGTATATATATCAATCGAAAGGGGATAAAAAAAGAAAATTTTTGACGCAAACCGCAGCTGCCTATTCTCTCCCTTAGGACCCTAGGGTCTAAAATAGTGATTTTTCAACTTTAATTCATATCTCAGAACCTATAAGAGCTAGAGACATGCGGTTTGCGGCAAAATTTTCTAAAAAAAAAAATGTAGTTCGCCTATTTTTTTAATATAATTTTTGGCTCCAAATTTGAACCGTTTGTGCCATTTTTTAGCCTTAATTTTGCGATTTAAAAAAATCTAAACCAAACTGTTGAAATGTAAACATACAGCTCATAGCGAGTGATTTAAGCGAGCGTGTGTGAGTGACGTTTAAGGCCATCACAGGAACTCGCGCGATGCGAGAATTCGCGCATCTCGCATCGCGCGTCGCGCACTTGTCCTAACCTAACTTTACAGCCAAACTGCGCGATGCGCGATGCGAGATGCGCGAATTCTCGCATCGCGCGAGTTCCTGTGATGGCCTTAAGCGAGTGTGTGTGTAGGCTCGATCGTGCAGCGCGCGCGAGGCGAGACCAGTCGTGTCGTTCGTCTGCGTTCGTCTACTCTACTAGGTGTAGTTGCCGCAGTAAGATAAAATGAGCTAGCGACACATGTAAAATGTAGTCAGCATAAATATACGTTAAGTAAAAGGTTGTTGCTATCAAGATAAGAGTATCTGTAAGACCAAACTTGTAAATTATATTAATTAATAATATTACTTTATTAAACTTCCTTTATATACAAATAACCTCAGAGTAATTAATTACGAACTAACACAAGATCCACGATTCTGCATTACTACAATAGTGATGCAGAATATATAATTATAAAATATATTATAATTATATAATTATATAAATACTAGGGGGGTACCCCCCTGCTCGCTCCGCTCGCCAACCCCCTAATTATAATTGATGACTATAAAAATTAATCGAAACAATACGTAAGCTCTATGTTTGGTAAAATAATAAAAAGACTTAAGTGCTTAAAACCAATAAAAATTAGACACGAGAGTTCAGTTTGAACTTTACTTACTCATCATAATTTTAGCAAATTATGTTACCAAAAGATTCATAACCCTACTAACCCTACTGGATTTTCCATCTTTAACCACCTAACATATTTTAATCTTAGCCACATTACAGACCTTACTAATTTCACTTACTTCAAATGCCGCACTTAATCCCCAACTCATCTCTCACTCACTCTACCAACAAACCGTACTCACCTTATTCATTTTGGACCTGACTCATCTTAGATCTCTAGCTTAAACTGCCCACCCTGAAAACTACTCTAGTAATTAGCGAAATAATAAAAAAATCACGATTATTTTCAAATTTTGCAATCTCGTATAAGCAATCTTCGATTTTCAGTCGTAATACCCCTAGTGCTTCAAAATTGTCGATAATTTTCCAACTGTGTTTTGCGGGGCAAGTTTGACAAAAAATCACTCGCGCTTCGCGCTCGTGATTTTTAACCTGTCAAACTTGCCCCCCTCGTTGCTGTGCAAAAAAACTGGAGGAAAATTATCTAAAATTTTGAAGCACGAAGGGTTATTCGGCTGGATTATACAAAATTTGTTTACAGATTCTTCTTGAGATGAACTTACTTCCTGCATAGTACCAGCTCGCGAAATTGCGTTTAAGCCGATTTATGATTTTGTGGAGGAAGGGTTGGATTTAAAATGATAAACGGCTTTGTTCAGCACCCTCTCATGACAACAAAAAGGATTTAATAAAAATTTCAATGACATAAAATGACATAATTGGAAAGCTGCTGAGCTCAAGACCTTTTTAATGATATATGATTTTATATGAAAATTCTAATTAGAGCCAAAGTTATAATTTTAATATCTGATCTACCAGCCCACAACCACCTTACCTACACTCTACCCTCCGCACAGACTCGCCTTATGTAACCCGATTTACTATTCTCACCCATATTAAGAACCCTACTAACTATACTTACTTTTTTATCTTCAACTACCTGACCTAATTCAATCTTAGCTACATTACTGACCTCACTAATTTGATTTACTTCAAATACCGTATTTTATCCCCCAAACTTATCTCACCCAATCTACGAACAAATCTTATTCACTTTATTCATCAACTCAGTCACTAACTTTAAAGTTTTGTTGAAGTACTTTAAATTTTGAAAAAGCTCTATTAACATTTTTAAGTGCAATAACAAACCCTTCCCACCTCATCTTCCCTTCCACGCTCCTCCCCATAACCTCCGCCTAACCAACCTCATCTACCTTACCAACCTGTACTATTTTTCCTGTTTTTTCACATGTAGCTTCAATATTATGTTCATATAAATTTGTTATTTTCAATCTAGTTCCATTGCATACACCATCTTTTTTACTTAGATTTCTAATTAACATTACCACTGCATTTTTTTTTTAATTTTAGTTCATGGGTAGAAAGCCCGTCATTTACTGAATTTAAGTATTCAATTGGATAATCTAAACATATATTTGAATCAGTTTGATCTACTCCCTTATGAATGGCTTTGTCTATACTGTAATATGTTTTACTTGGTCCATTTAATATGTTTAATACTTTTCTGTTTAACATTGCAACATTTTCATTTTTTGAAGCTAAAATAACTTTGTTTAAATTATTATTTTCATTTATATCTCCAAAAATTGAATAACAAACATCTTTACTTTTCCATTTCATAGGTATTTTAAAATTTTCAATTTCTCCTATTTTTAGTAATAATTTAGAAAAATTTTTATCTTTACATCTCATATTTTCGGTGAGTTTAAGAATTTTGAAATTTTTCCACAATTTACTGTATTTAATCGTATCTTCTACAATAATTTTTTCATGGCCTCTTTTGACTACAGGAAGGATTTGTCTAAAATCGTCACCTAAAATTATTAATTTTCTTCCAAAAGGAAAAAATGTTTTACCTGTACCACCTGGTCCATCTTTTAAGTACATATTATTTTTGTTTTTTGTTATTGTATTAAATATATTTTTTTGATCATTATTAAATTTTTCAAACATTTTTTCATACTCTTCTTTTCAGTTTATTTTGCAGTCATAATTTTCAGAAATATTAGAAATATTTTCTAAGCATGGTTCTGGTAAACCAAAACATTTATAACTTAAATTAGAATCTTCGCTAGATAGAAATTTGATTATTTCATTCAAACCTCTATCTTCTGCATTATCTTTGAAATCTTTTATAAAATGTAATTTATATCTATTCCAAATTAAATTACCAATAATTTTTTCAGACAATAAAAATAATCCGAAAAATTCTTGTAATTTTTTCGGAGTTGAATAGTTTATAGATTCTTCAAAAATGGCATATACATTTTTATCATTTACTATTAGACCCATTTTAATAGCTCCTTCTCTATATGTTTATAAATAATTTTATTATGAGTTCTCAAGTATTCGTGAGAAGTACCACCTTTTACTTTATCTGATATTAATTTTAAGTGAAAACTCTGAATTTTTAGAAGAAACAACGTTTATTCTAGCTATAGTTTGAAATTTTTTTTAATTTTTCTATCTAACAAAAGTTTTATCATCTAGAAATCTATAGTAATTTGGTATATTGGCATTTTTAATATTTCTAACAGATCAATTTTATTTAATTCAAACCAAGTTGCTAAAGTTGTTTTCCAATTTTTTAACTATATTATGTTTTGTTGATTTTCTGTATGAATTTCTAAACGTTGTACTGAATGACTACATTTACACAATTCAAATCTTTCTATACACCAAGCTGCTTCTATAGAAAATATTACATGAGAATCTAAAAAGCACCGTTTTGAGAAAAGGAGGACTCAACTTTGAGGACTCAACTTTCCCATCGTAGACTCAACTTTGAGGACTCATAAGTATCTTTTTTACGTGTCTTTTGACCGTGTTTTTATTGATTTTCAATTTTGAGGACTCAACTTTGAGGATCATAAAAAAAAACCAGATTATAATATAGGGAGATATATTCTGAGATATGAATTAAAGTTGAAAAATCACTATTCTAGACCCTAGGGTCCTAAGGGAGGGAATAGGGAGCTGCGGTTTGCGTCAAAAATTTTCTTTTTTTATGCCCTTTCGATTGATATATATAGTATACAATATACTTTTTTGTTTATTTTAAGATGAATTTTTTAACAATCACTTTTGATTCTATTGTAATAAGGTTGGCAACTTTTTGAAATTTATAATATTTTTTAGCTTATTTAGTTAAAATGTCGAAAAATAATCGACATAATAATATTTTTTCTTTTTTAAAAAAAAACTAAAATTAAAAGGACTACAAGTTTTTAAATTTTTAAAAATTTCAATATATATAGATATACTTTTAATGGAATTTCGGGTTAATGACGTCATCAACCCGTAGTTTTAAAAACTTTTCTTAATTTTCTTCTTGCTCAATTTTGATTTGAAAATTATAAAAAAAATTTTTAAATTCATTAAAAATCGAGTACTTTTAAAAAAATATATTTTTAAACTACCGGTTGCCAACCCTATTATTAGTTGGAAATTGTACTTAGCATTCAACATAAATTTATACCATAAATATTGTTAAACAATACAATATTTATAACAAATAAATAAATTTTATTGAAAAAATATTAAATTTTTCGGTTTTTTTGATTTTTTTCAATGTTTTCCTCTGGTGAGGTCATAATTTTTTTTTTTTAATAAAAATATAAAATTAGACAAACAAAATGAGACCAACCTGGACTTTTTATTAGAAAAAGTTTAAACGGGAAATGGCTTTAAAAAAAAAAAAAATTTGCATTTTTTGTTAATATCTCGTAAACAATTGAATATTTTTAAACAAAAAAAAAACTACTTATTTAACGTATAAAATGCTTTACTTTTGCTTGGTACGGTAAGAATTAAACGATTTTTGTGGCCAGGAAAAATAAAAAACCAAAAAAACGGTTTTTTGCATTTTTCTCGAAAATTTTGAGGTTGTGAAAAAAAATGTATAGAACAAAAGTTGTATATTTTTATGTTATCTACAACTTTTACATTCAAACTTTTTTGATAAAATCAATAGTTTTTTCAAAAAATGAAAAAAACGATTTTCTACCCCTAAAAAACCACCCCATTCCGTCATCGCAAATCCTACACTGGTAAGATTTTTTTCCTACAATTCAAATAATATTTACAACTCATTTTCACAGTCAGAATCACTTTTGCAATTTTTCGCAATTTTCTTATTTTTTCCGGTACTGTACTACAACTAAAAAATCAGTTTCCAATTTGTAAAAATTAGCTTTTTTGCGGAACGGAGATGGTTTCAATTGATTAAACCTGGTCGAATCATATATTTTCGGAAAGATATTGAAAAAATGAAGTTGTTGCGTGAACCGGACCTCGATAACTTCAAAATTGCCTTTATGCAATTAAAAAAAAAAAAAAACTAAAAAATTAGTTTCCAATCCGTGAAAAATCGCATTTTTGAAAAATAGAGATGGTTTCAATTGAAGCGAATTTCACGAAATGGAAACTGACTTTAGTACGTTTTTGAATCGCATGAAGGGAATTATTTAATTATAGAGGTACGGTTCACGCAGAACTCTTCCTTTTGTCGATACCATTCAGAAAACATATGATTTGTGTGGGTTTAATCAATACAAATCATCTCCGTTCCACAAAAAAGCTAATCACGAATTGGAAACTGAATTTTTTGTTTTTTTTTGAATCGAGTCAATTTAATTTTGAAGTTACGAGGTACAGTTCACGCAGAATTCTTCCTTATTTCAATACCTTTTAAGAAATATATGATTTTTCCAGGTTTAATCAATTGAAACCATCTCCATTCCGCAAAAAAACTTATTCACACGGACTGAAAACAGATTTTTTTGTTTTTATATTTAAGTGTGAAGGCAATTTTGAAGTTATCGAGGTTCAGTTCACAAAGAAAACTTCCTTTCTTAAATATCTTTTCGAAAAAATATGATTTGTCGAGGTTCAAACAATTAAAACCATCTCCATTCACGAAAAAACTATTTTTTGGGCCACATGAAGGTAATTTTGAAGTTATCGAGGTGCAGTTCACGCGGAATAATTCCTTATTTCGATACCTTTACGAAAATATATGATTTGTCAAGGTTCAAACCATTGAAACCATCTCCGTTCCGCAAAGAAGCTAATTTTCACGGATCGGAAACTGATTTTTTTGTTTTTATTTTTAATCGCGTAAAGGTTATTTTGAAGTTATCGAGGTCCGATTCACGCCTAAAATTTTCTTTTTTAAATATTTTCCTAAAAAATATGAGTTTTCAAGGTTTAATTAATTAAAATCATCTCCGTCTTGCAATAAAGTTTACTTTCATGGATCAGGAACTGATTTTTTTGTTTTTATTTTTATTGGCGTAAAGATAATTTTGAAGTTATCAGGGTGCGGTTCACGCCAAAAAATTCATTTTTTAAATATCTTTCCGAAAATATATGATTTGTCAAGGTTTAAACAATTAAAAACATCTCCGTTCCGCAAAAAAGCTAATTATCACGGATTGGAAACTTATTTTTTAGTTGGTTTTTTGAACCACAGGACGGAAATTTGAAAGTTATCTAGGTGCGGCTCACGTAGAAAACTTCCTTTTTTTCCGAATATTTTTTTTCAACTCCTATTGTGACTTCTCAACGAATCACCAGTGTTTAACTGGGTGAAAACCTCGAGGGGGCCTTTTGGTGTTGTATTCGATTTTTAAAAATCGAACGAAACACGAGAAAAAGCTCCCTTTATTAAGGGATGAGCGGCAGTGACGACTAAGTCGTCCGAATATTTTTTTTCAACTCTTATTGAGACTTCTCAACGAAATACCAGTGTTGAACTGGGTGAAAACCTCGAGGGGGCTTTTGGGTGTTTTATTCGATTTTAAAAAATTAAACGAAACACGAGAAAAAGCTCCCTTGATTAAGGGATGAGCGGCAGTAACGACGAAGTCCGGATTTTTTTTTTCAACTCCTATTGAGACTTCTCAACGAAATCCCAGTGTTTAACATGGGTGAAAATCTCGAGGGGGCTTTTTTGTGTTTTATTTGATTTTTTTAAATTGAAGGAAACGCGCGGTAATCTTGTTGAAAAACTCGAGGGCGTCAAAAATTTTTAACTTAGTTTTTTTGAAAATGAAAGTAAAAAATAATCGTCAATTTTCATTAAAAATAAAAAATTAAGCGAGTTTGCGCTCGAAGTTGTAAATAAAAATGGCTGTAATTTTTATAAAAATACTACACGGAGAGCAGACTTTGATTACAGCAGCGAGAATCTGTAGTACACAGCTAAAAAATTATGGTAGCCACTACTAGAATTTTTTACATTTTTGAAATACCTTTTTTTAGTTTTTAGAAGTGTAAAAAGCTCAATAAGTGAGATCACAAGATTCTTTGGTATCAATTTCATTTACAAGAATTTTTTCGATGATTTTTAAATTCATTTAAGTATTAAACAAAGTGTCGAAAAGTCAAGACTAAACTAACCCTCAAAAAGCTGACGCGCGCAAAATCAGAATCTGCATTATCGACATTGCCGATTGCTACGGCAGTTTAAAAAATTTTGGTTGTGGCTACCATAATTTTCTAGTGGTCGTTACTAAAAATGGTCTACTAGAATTACTTCGCTGTGGCTACTACAGACTTTCGTTGCTGTAACTAAAGTCTGCTCTCAGTGTAAAATTCAATTTTATCAAAAAAATCGTGATATTTTTTAGGACATAAAATGACAATTACCTAAGGTTTGTACCCTACGATAACTAAATGGGTGAAGTTTGAGTGTGTTCTTCAAAATTCTATGTACGGTTCACTGTGAAGCACCATCTATTTGTCTCGCAATTTGCCTAGTACTGATGGTCGGGTCTTCACGAACCATTTCTTCAACCTCATCACAAATTCGATCTCTAGCAGGTTGTGCTCGCTCTAGTCTGATAAAACAGAAAAAATAAACAAGTTATTGTTTTATAATTAACATTAAAACATCATCACTAAATTTTAGCTTAGTCTTAATTAATGTAATTAAACGCCAGTCAATAAATTAATCATAATTGAATTTAACGGCACTACTGCTTAACGCGAATTTTCGATTATCGGATGATGTTTAGTGTGTGCCTACATCATTTCATTTAAGGGTTTCACGTGATTAATTGTACCTAAATTTTTAAATACTTACTATGAAAACTGTAATAGGGCAATTTTTAAAAATAAATAATTCACTTTTTTTAAATATCAAAATTATAAATTTATTATTCTTCAAATTAGCCTAAGTTACATTAATTTTTTTAAATTCTCTTTTTTTTTTTTATTATCACACTAAATTCAAAATCTCAAAGGAGGAACTGCAAGGGAAAATCTTAGTTTTTATAATTTTCTTTCACGGCACTGTCACTCGTCACTGTAACCTCTCATTACCTTTATTATTTTGATTTTCTCGTTGTTCCTCGGTCGGCGCTCCGGTGATTCTTGACTGCAGGGTTCCTGGTTTTGATGCAGGCTCGAACTCGTCCAGCAGCTGATGAAAATCCGTGAGAACTCCTGTCGATGATCTTCGAAGCGTCAAGAAATCCAAAGTAATCCAGTCGTTGAGAACTCAAGAATCAAGCAAAACTTCCAAACTTTTTGGTAATGACCGATACGTCTAATTAGTGCAGCACGCGTCAACTAACTAGTTTCCTAGCAGGGGCGGCATTCAGTAGAGCGATAGGAGCGTAGGAGCGTAGGGAGGAGCGGAGGGAAGGTGTAATTTTACGTGACGGGTATTATACGTATAAAACTAAAATGGCGCGAATTTTAAAAACGATTGTCCGAAAACAGTTAAAAATGATAAAAATTCGATAGATAATTTATAAAAAAAATGCATAATATTATATAATAATTGTAGCTAATTAAGTTTTTTTTTTTTTTTTTTTTTTTTGGAACATAAGTAATGCATTTTTCTATAATTTTGATTGAATTTTGATCAATTTTTTGTTTTCGGCAAAAGTTATGAATGCACATTTTTTATTAATAAATATATTTTTTAAATAATATAATTAGTACAACAATTTCAAAGTTATTAAAACATTTTTATTTTTTCTTCAGTACTTATTTTATTTTTAACATTCCTGTTTTTCTAATCAGCTATTCGTAAAAAGGAACCACTCAGTCAAATAATAAAATTTATATTCTGACTATGCAAACATCACACGTGTTTATCGCAGGTTTAAAAAAATTTCAATAAATTATTGATAAAAAAATGCACAATTTACATTTAAAAGGAAAAATGAAAATTTTTTTAATTTTATAAAATAATTATATGTATAAGTTAATGCATTATTTAATCAATTAATGAAATAATTTTTACCAACTCTTTGTTTTAAACTGTTTTTAATAGAATTTATATGGCCACATAACCACATAAGCCACATAGCCACAGAACATCCTCCACGCTATTGATGCATTGTGTGCAGCCATTGCCAGTATGATAAAATTCATGAAAGACTTCAAGAAATATTTATAAAATGATCAGTATTTTGTATAATATTAGTATTAATTTTCGTTTTTTTTAAATTAAATATATTCTATTTGAAATTTTATTGACCTGCAATAAATACGCATGATCTTTGCTATGTCGTACTGCTTGTAGACTGAGTACTGATGTTGTATAAATAGCTGATTAGGAAAAATAGGAGGGTAAACAATAAAATAATAACTTAATATAAATTAAACTGTTTTAAAAACTCTAAAATTGCCGCAATAATTATATTATTTATAGTATATTTATGTATATTTATGTATAAATAAAAAAATGTGGCCATATAAATTCTATTAAAAACAGTTTAAAACAAAGAGTTGGTAAAAATTATTTCATTAATTGATTAAATAATGCATTAACTTATACATATAATTATTTTATAAAGTTAAAAAAATTTTCATTTTTCCTTTTAAATGTAAATTGTGCATTTTTTTTATCAATAATTTATTGAAATTTTTTTAAACCTGCGATAAACACGTGTGATGTTTGCATAGTCAGAATATAAATTTTATTATTTGACTGAGTGGTTCCTTTTTACGAATAGCTGATTAGAAAAACAGGAATGTTAAAAATAAAATAAGTACTGAAGAAAAAATAAAAATGTTTTAATAACTTTGAAATTGTTGTACTAATTATATTATTTAAAAAATATATTTATTAATAAAAAATGTGCATTCATAACTTTTGCCGAAAACAAAAAATTGATCAAAATTCAATCAAAATTATAGAAAAATGCATTACTTATGTTCCAAAAAAAAAAAAAAAAAAAAAAAAAACTTAATTAGCTACAATTATTATATAATATTATGCATTTTTTTTATAAATTATCTATCGAATTTTTATCATTCTTAACTGTTTTCGGACAATCGTTTTTAAAATTCGCGCCATTTTAGTTTTATACGTATAATACCCGTCATGTAAAATTACACCTTCCCTCCGCTCCTCCCTACGCTCCTACGCTCCTATCGCTCTACTGAATGCCGCCCCAGCGGCGGCAGCGGCAGCGTTCACTTGGTTGCCGGCAAGACGATCTTCTTTTCTCTCTCGAACGGCTGACTGGCGCGAGCGCTTCCTCTCTCTCGCTCAGCGAGTATTGAAATAAGGAAGAATTCTGCGTGAACTGTACCTCGTAACTTCATCTTCAATCATGTCCGTAGAGTCCAGAATCATGAAAAGATTCCTGGAAAAATCATTAAAAAATCTGTAAAAACTGAAATGAGCGTTCTGGTGGATTTAACGTTTCTCGTAGCTTTGAAAACGGGTAAAAGTGGTCATTTATACCATCTTAAGAGACCAGAAACAATGAAAAAATATTTGAAAAAATTATTTATTAGTATGAAAATGTTCTGTTGGTTTTTTTGTAATTTTTAGCTTTAGATAGGGGATCAAGTGTTCAACAATCAAGTCCTTAGAGTCCAGAATCATGAAAAGATACTTAAAAAGTTATTAAAAAATCAGTAATAACTGAAAAAAGCGTTCTGGTGGATTTTACGTTTCTCGTAGCTTTGATAACAGGTAAAAGTGGTCATTTATACTATAATAAGAGACCAGAAACAAAGAAAAAATATTCCAAAAAATCATTTAACAGTAAAAAAATGTTCTGTTGGTTTTTTTGTAATCTTTAGCTTTAGATAGGGGATGAAGTGTTTAACAATCATGTCCTTAGAGTCCAGAATCATGAAAAGATTCCTGGAAAAATCATTAAAAAATCAGTAATTTCAAAAAAAATCGTTCTGTTGGATTTTACGTTTCTCAGAGCTTTGAGAACGGGTAAAAGTGGTCATTTATACCATAATAAGAGATCAGAAACAAAAAAAAAATATTCAAAAAAATCATTTAACAGTAAAAAAATGTTCTGTTGGTTTCTTTGTAACTTTTAGCTTCAGATAGGGGATCGAGTGTTTCTTAATAAAGTCCTTAGAGTCCAGCAACATGAGAAGATACTTGAAAAAATTATTTAAAAATCAGTAATTTCAAAAAAAATCCTTCTGGTGGATTTTACGTTTCTCAGAGCTTTGAGAACGGGTAAAAGTGGTCATTTATACCATCTTAAAATACCAGTATCAATGAAAAAATATTTTAAAAAATCATTTAACAGTAAAAAATGTTCTTTTGGTTTTTTTATAATTTTTAGCTCCAGATAGGGGATCGAGTGTTCAACAATCAAGTCCTTAGAGTCCAGAAACATGAAAAGATACTTGAAAATATATTAAAAAATCAGTAATAACTAAAAAAATCGATCTGGTGGATTTTACGTTTCTCGTAGCTTTGAGAACGGGTAAAAGTGGTCATTTATACCATAATAAAAGACCAGTATCAATGAAAAAATATTTTAAAAAATCATTTAACAGTAAAAAATGTTCTTTTAGTTTTTTTGTAATTTTTAGCTTCAGATAGGGGATTAAGTGTTTAACAATCAAGTCCTTAGAGTTTAGAATCATGAAAAGATACTTGAAAAATTAATTAAAAAATCAGTAATTTCAAAAAAAAATCCTTCTGGTGGATTTTACGTTTCTATGAGCTTTGATAACGGGTAAAAGTGGTCATTTATACCATCTTAAGATACCAGTATCAATGAAAAAATATTTTAAAAAATCACTTAACAGAAAAAAATGTTCTTTTGGTTTTTTTGTAATTTTTAGCTTCAGATAGGGGATTAAGTGTTTAACAATCATGTCCTTAGAGTCCAGAATCATGAAAAGATACTTGAAAAAATTTTTAAAAAATCAGTAATTTCAAAAAAAATCATTCTGGTGGATTTTTCGTTTCTCAGAGCTTTGAGAACGGGTAAAAGTGGTCATTTATACCATCTTAAGAGACCAGAAACCAAAAAAAAAATTAAAAAAAAAATCATTTAACACTAAAAAAATGTTCTTTTGGTTTTTTTATAATTTTTAGCTCCAGATAGGGGATCGAGTGTTCAACAATCAAGTCCTTAGAGTCCAGAAACATGAAAAGATACTTGAAAATATATTAAAAAATCAGTAATAACTAAAAAAAATCGATCTGGTGGATTTTACGTTTCTCGTAGCTTTGAGAACGGGTAAAAGTGGTCATTTATACCATAATAAAAGACCAGAAACAAAGAAAAAATATTCAAAAAAATCGTTTATTAAATTAAAAATGTTCTGTTGGTTTTCTTGTAATTTTTAGCTTTAGATAGGGGATCGGATGCTTAACAATCAAGTCCTTAGAGTCCAGAATCATGAAAATATACATGAAACAGTTATTAAAAATTTAGTAATAACTAAAAAAAATCGTTGTCAGAGCTTTAATAACAGGAGAAAGTGGTCATTTATACCATCTCAAGAGACTAGAAACAATGGAAAAATATTTGAAAAAATCATTTATTAAAATAAAAATGTTCTGTTGGTTTTTTTTGTAATTTTTAGCTTCAGATAGGGGATCAAGTGTTTAACAATCATGTCCTTAGAGTCCAGAATCATGAAAAGATACTTGAAAAAATTTTTAAAAAATCAGTAATTTCAAAAAAAATCATTCTGGTGGATTTTTCGTTTCTCAGAGCTTTGAGAACGGGTAAAAGTGGTCATTTATACCATCTTAAGAGACCAGAAACCAAAAAAAAAATTAAAAAAAAAATCATTTAACACTAAAAAAATGTTCTTTTGGTTTTTTTGTAATTTTTAGCTTTAGATAGGGGATCGAGTGTTTAACAAACAAGTCCTTAGAGTCCAGAAACATGAAAAGATACTTGAAAAAATTATTTAAAAATCAGTAATAAATGAAAAAAGCGTTCTGGTGGATTGTACGTTTCTCGTAGCTTTGATAACGGGTAAAAGTGGTCATTTATTCCATCTTAAGAGACCAGAAACAATGAAAAAATATTTGAAAAAATCATTGAACAATAGAAAAATGTTCTGTTGGTTTTTTTGCAATTTTTAGCTTCAGATAGGGGATCGAGTGTTTAACAATCAAGTCCTTAGAGTTCAGAAACATGAAAAGGTACTTGAAAAAATTAATAAAAAATTAGTAATAACTTAAAAAAAATCGTTCTCGTGGATTTTACGTTTTTCTTAGCTTCGATAATGGGTAAAAGTGGTCATTTATACCATCTTAAGAGACCAGAAACAATGAAAAAATATTTTAAAAAATCATAGAATAAAAGATAAAGGTTTTGTTGGTTTTTTTGTAATGATTAGCTACAGATAGGGGAACAAGTGTTTCACAATCAAGTCCTTAGAGTCCAAAATCATGAAAAGATACTTGAAAAAATTATTAAAAAATCAGTAATAACTGAAAAAAGCGTTTTGGTGGATTTTAAGTTTCTTTTATCTTTGATAACGGGTAAAGGTGGTTATTTATACAGTCTTGAGAGTCCAGAAACAAATTACATACAAAAATATCC
Source organism: Encarsia formosa (assembly GCA_038277355.1). Lineage (NCBI taxonomy): Eukaryota > Metazoa > Arthropoda > Insecta > Hymenoptera > Aphelinidae > Encarsia > Encarsia formosa. The sequence continues at coordinate 18,197,656 of CM076185.1, read as the reverse complement.
ATCAAGCTTTAAAATCCAATAACGCTGAGCGTCAGTGTTCTTTTATGAACAAATTAATAAAAAAAAGATACCCCAAGCTTTAAAATTCAATAACGCTGGGCGTCAGAGTTTTTTTTTATAAACAAATTAATAAACAATATCTCCCATGCTATATTACACCCAATAACGTTGGGCGTCCGATTTTTTTTTTTTTTTTTTTTCTAACAAATACATAGTAAAAAAGTCCCCAAAGTTCTAAAACCGAAAAACGCTGGTAGTCGAAGTTTTTTTATAAACAAATTAATAAAAAAATATCCCCCAAGCTTTATAACCCAATTACGCTGAGCGTCAGTGTCATTTTATGAACAAATTAATAAAAAAAAGATCCCCCAAGCTTTAATACCCAATAACGCTGGGCGTCAGATTTTTTTTTATAAGCAAATGAATAAAAAAAAGCTTTAAAACCCAACAAGGTAGAGCGTTAGGGTTTTTTATAAACAAATTAATATTATAAAAATCCTTAAAGCTCTTAAGCCCAAAAACGTAGAGCGTAAGGGTTTTGAAAAAATATCCCCCAAGCTTTGAAACCCAATCACGCTGAGCGTCAGTGTTTTTTTATAAATAAATTAATAAAAAAAAGATCCCCCAAAGTCAGGACATCACAACTCCACCCAATCTTATTGAATATATTTTGGTTTTTTAAATCGATTTATCTTGGGTGGAGTAAAAATTTTTTTTTTTGCAATTGTTTACTAGAATTTGTTTAAATAAATTTTTATCAAAATGAACTTTTTTGTGAAAAAAAATTTTTTTGGATTTTTGAAGCAAAAATACAATAAAATTTTTTAATGAGTTTTTCGGAAAAATTAACTGTTTTTGAGTATCAAATCAATGAAAGGTATAGGATAAGATTAATTTTCTACATTACTTTATAACACTTTTTTAATTTTCAGTAATTTATTACTAAAAAAAAGTTTTTTTTTTTCCGAAAAACTCATCAGAACAATTTTATTTTATTTTGCTTAAGTAATCCAAAAAAATTTTTTTTTCAAAAAAAAGATTATTTTTATAGAAATTTATTTAAACAATTTCTAGTAAACAATTGCAAAAGAAAATTTTTTACTCCACCCAAGATAAATCGATTCAGACAACCAAAATATATCAGAAAAACTTGAGTGGAGTTGTGAATTTCTAAGGACCTACGGAACCCCACTGGGCCACTGATGACGGAACTAGCGTCTAGCTTCAGAGTTTAGACGAAAACGATTTTTGCGCCCTCTACTGGATTTGTTAGTTAATTTATTAATGTTTATCAATTAATCATTTTCATTTTCAGGTCAATGTTAGTCAAGAATTAGCAGATGTGACTATACATGCAATTGGAGAAAAACCCACTGGTGAAAAAGTTTACTTTGATTTCCCAAAGACAATAACATTTCTGAATAATCAACTAGTGGAACGGGTACCTGACGTTAAATTTGTGCAAGGTTCAACATTATTTTTGGTTGAATACCAGTGTTCACACAATATTAGTTTACAAAAACTGAAAGATAGATTTGGTGTCCTTGGATCAGTTGGACAAATATCAAAAAAGAATTCTAAATCTACAAGAATTATTGTAGTGATCTTTAGCACTTTTAGTATTTTCAAAGAAGCTGCTGATAGCTGCGTTATTATATGTCACGAAACAGCTGATTGTGGAGATATAAAAGTATATACAAACCCCAGCTTAATTAAAGTGTTTGTTCAGTTATCATCCTTGGAAAAAGATTGTAAAAATCTTCGGTTCAAACCATTAATTGATTTTTGTAAATCTAAATTTGTTTTCTATGATCAATGTATTGATCCTTCATTAAAAGTTTTAAGCCATTTAATTAAATTGAAAATAGCAGAAAATCTAAAACTTATAGAACAAATAAAAATGTTAAATGTTATTGATACCAATGGACTTACACATGAAGAAATAATTCTACAAATCGTGCGCATTAACACAGCGATCCGATTCTTACAAACGAATACAAGAACTTCTAAAGAAATATTGATTAAATCATTTTGTTTAAGAGAATGTGATTATAAATTAATCAAATCTTACATTTCGAATAAGGTAATGTGTAACTTAAATAAGATTTTGTATGCAGTATCTTTGAAAAAATATTTAATATTTTTTTATATAATTTTATTTCAGGATAGAAAAAGAAAAAATTTAAAGATTGAAACAGATTCTAAAATCATCATACAAAAGAGTCCACAAAATGAAAAGCTGCATTCTTTGAAGGATAAAAACAAAGAAAAAGTATTAAAAATTAATTCAAACTCTAGAATCACCAGACGAAACAAACGTAAACTGATCAAAGATCCAACAAAAATACTGAATTGTATGGGAAATAGTTCAATCACAAATATAACTCAAGAGGAAATTCACACCAAACAAAGTAAAATAGTCTCTGGGAAAATGATGAAAACTATTGAATTCGTAAAAGATCTTATGTAAGTCTATTAAAAAATATTATTCTTATTTATTTATTTATTTTTATCATCTCCAGGTTTTTATGTTTTTTTTAACTTCAATAAGCAATAAAGGTGGAATTTTATACAGTCTTTAGAGTCCAGAAAAAATGAAAAAATATTTGAAAAAATCAATAAACAAATAAAAAAGGTTCTGTTGGTTTTTTTGTAATTTTTAGCTTCAGTTAGGAGATCAGTTGGTTCTAAATAAAGTCCTTAGAGTCCAGAAAAATGAGAAAATACTTGAAAAAACAATTAAAAAATCAGTAGATAATTAATAAAAGCGTTCGGGTGGATTTTAAGTTTCTTTCAGCTTTGATAACGGGTAAAAGTGGTCATTCATACAGTCTTAAGAGACCAGAAACAATGAAAAAATGTTTTAAAAAATCATTAAACAAATAAAAAAGGTTCTGTTGTTTTTTTTTGTAATTTTGAGCTACGGTTAGGGGATCAAGTGTTCCACAATAAAGTCCTTAGAGTCCAGAAACACAAGAAAATACTTGAAAAAATTATTAAAAAATCAGTAGATAACTGAAAAAACCCCTTCTGGTAGATTTTACGTTTCTCGTAGCTTTGATAACGGGTGAAAGTGGTCATTTATACCATCTTGAGAGACCAGAAATAATGAAAAAATATCCCAAAAAAATCATGGAAAAAGAGTAAAAGGACTTGTTAGTTTTTTTGTAGTTTGTAGCTTTAGATAGGGGATCGAGTGTTTTACAATAAAGTCCTTAGAGTCCACAAACATGAAAAGATACTTGAAAAAATAATTTAAATATCAGTAATAACTGATAAATGCTTTCAAGTGAATTTTACGTTTCTTTTAGCTTTGATAACGAGTAAAGACGGTCATTTGTACCATCTTAAGAGACCAGAAATAATGAAAAAATATTTTAAAAAATCAATAAGCAAAGAAAAGGTTTTGTAGGTTTTTTTGTAATTTTTAGCTATAGATAGGGGATCAAGGTTTTCACAATAAAGTCCTTAGAGTCCAGAAACATGAAAAGATACTTGAAAAATTATTGAAAAATCAGTAGATAACTGAAAAAACCCCTTCTGGTAGATTTTACGTTTCTCGTAGCTTTGATAACGGGTGAAAGTGGTCATTTATACCATCTTGAGAGACCAGAATCAATGAAAAAATATTTCAAAAAATCATTTATCAGAAAAAAAATGTTCAGTTGGAATTTTTGTAATTTTTAGCTATAGATAGGGGATCAATTGTTTCACAGTAAAGTCCTTAGAGTCCAGAAACATGAAAAGATACTTGAAAAAATTATTAAAAAATCAGTAATAACTGAAAAAAGCGTTCTAGTGGATTTTACGTTTCTCGTAGCTTTGATAACAGGTAAAAGTGGTCATTTATACCATCTTAAGAGACCAGAAACAATGAAAAAATCAGTTAACGAAAAAAAATGTCCAGTTGGAATTTTTGTAATTTTTATCTATAGATAGGGGATCGAGTGTTTAACAATCAAGTCCTTAGAGTCCAGAATCATGAAAAGATACTTGAAAAAATTATTAAAAAATCAGTAGATAACTGAAAAAACCTCTTCTGGTAGATTTTACGTTTCTCGTAGCTTTGATAACGGGTAAAAGTAGTCATTTATACCATCTTAAGAGACCAGAAACAATGAAAAAATATTCGAAAAAATCAGTTAACGAAAAAAAATGTTTAGTTGGAATTTTTGTAATTTTTAGCTATAGATAGGGGATCGAGTGTTTAACAATCAAGTCCTTAGAGTCCAGAATCATGAAAAGATACTTGAAAAAATTATCAAAAAATCAGTAATAACTGAAAAAAGCGTTCTAGTGGATTTTACGTTTCTCAGAGCTTTGATAACGGGTGAAAGTGGTCATTTATACCATCTAAAGATACCAGTATCAATGAAAAAATATTTTAAAAAATCATTTAACAGTAAAAAATGTTCTTTTGGTTTTTTTATAATTTTTAGCTCCAGATAGGGGATCGAGTGTTCAACAATCAAGTCCTTAGAGTCCAGAAACATGAAAAGATACTTGAAAATATATTAAAAAATCAGTAATAACTAAAAAAAATCGATCTGGTGGATTTTACGTTTCTCGTAGCTTTGAGAACGGGTAAAAGTGGTCATTTATACCATAATAAAAGACCAGAAACAAAGAAAAAATATTCAAAAAAATCGTTTATTAAATTAAAAATGTTCTGTTGGTTTTCTTGTAATTTTTAGCTTTAGATAGGGGATCGGATGCTTAACAATCAAGTCCTTAGAGTCCAGAATCATGAAAATATACATGAAACAGTTATTAAAAATTTAGTAATAACTAAAAAAAATCGTTGTCAGAGCTTTAATAACAGGAGAAAGTGGTCATTTATACCATCTCAAGAGACTAGAAACAATGGAAAAATATTTGAAAAAATCATTTATTAAAATAAAAATGTTCTGTTGGTTTTTTTTGTAATTTTTAGCTTCAGATAGGGGATCAAGTGTTTAACAATCATGTCCTTAGAGTCCAGAATCATGAAAAGATACTTGAAAAAATTTTTAAAAAATCAGTAATTTCAAAAAAAATCATTCTGGTGGATTTTTCGTTTCTCAGAGCTTTGAGAACGGGTAAAAGTGGTCATTTATACCATCTTAAGAGACCAGAAACCAAAAAAAAAATTAAAAAAAAAATCATTTAACACTAAAAAAATGTTCTTTTGGTTTTTTTGTAATTTTTAGCTTTAGATAGGGGATCGAGTGTTTAACAAACAAGTCCTTAGAGTCCAGAAACATGAAAAGATACTTGAAAAAATTATTTAAAAATCAGTAATAAATGAAAAAAGCGTTCTGGTGGATTGTACGTTTCTCGTAGCTTTGATAACGGGTAAAAGTGGTCATTTATTCCATCTTAAGAGACCAGAAACAATGAAAAAATATTTGAAAAAATCATTGAACAATAGAAAAATGTTCTGTTGGTTTTTTTGCAATTTTTAGCTTCAGATAGGGGATCGAGTGTTTAACAATCAAGTCCTTAGAGTTCAGAAACATGAAAAGGTACTTGAAAAAATTAATAAAAAATTAGTAATAACTTAAAAAAAATCGTTCTCGTGGATTTTACGTTTTTCTTAGCTTCGATAATGGGTAAAAGTGGTCATTTATACCATCTTAAGAGACCAGAAACAATGAAAAAATATTTTAAAAAATCATAGAATAAAAGATAAAGGTTTTGTTGGTTTTTTTGTAATGATTAGCTACAGATAGGGGAACAAGTGTTTCACAATCAAGTCCTTAGAGTCCAAAATCATGAAAAGATACTTGAAAAAATTATTAAAAAATCAGTAATAACTGAAAAAAGCGTTTTGGTGGATTTTAAGTTTCTTTTATCTTTGATAACGGGTAAAGGTGGTTATTTATACAGTCTTGAGAGTCCAGAAACAAATTACATACAAAAATATCCATCAAGCTTTAAAATCCAATAACGCTGAGCGTCAGTGTTCTTTTATGAACAAATTAATAAAAAAAAGATACCCCAAGCTTTAAAATTCAATAACGCTGGGCGTCAGAGTTTTTTTTTATAAACAAATTAATAAACAATATCTCCCATGCTATATTACACCCAATAACGTTGGGCGTCCGATTTTTTTTTTTTTTTTTTTTCTAACAAATACATAGTAAAAAAGTCCCCAAAGTTCTAAAACCGAAAAACGCTGGTAGTCGAAGTTTTTTTATAAACAAATTAATAAAAAAATATCCCCCAAGCTTTATAACCCAATTACGCTGAGCGTCAGTGTCATTTTATGAACAAATTAATAAAAAAAAGATCCCCCAAGCTTTAATACCCAATAACGCTGGGCGTCAGATTTTTTTTTATAAGCAAATGAATAAAAAAAAGCTTTAAAACCCAACAAGGTAGAGCGTTAGGGTTTTTTATAAACAAATTAATATTATAAAAATCCTTAAAGCTCTTAAGCCCAAAAACGTAGAGCGTAAGGGTTTTGAAAAAATATCCCCCAAGCTTTGAAACCCAATCACGCTGAGCGTCAGTGTTTTTTTATAAATAAATTAATAAAAAAAAGATCCCCCAAAGTCAGGACATCACAACTCCACCCAATCTTATTGAATATATTTTGGTTTTTTAAATCGATTTATCTTGGGTGGAGTAAAAATTTTTTTTTTTGCAATTGTTTACTAGAATTTGTTTAAATAAATTTTTATCAAAATGAACTTTTTTGTGAAAAAAAATTTTTTTGGATTTTTGAAGCAAAAATACAATAAAATTTTTTAATGAGTTTTTCGGAAAAATTAACTGTTTTTGAGTATCAAATCAATGAAAGGTATAGGATAAGATTAATTTTCTACATTACTTTATAACACTTTTTTAATTTTCAGTAATTTATTACTAAAAAAAAGTTTTTTTTTTTCCGAAAAACTCATCAGAACAATTTTATTTTATTTTGCTTAAGTAATCCAAAAAAATTTTTTTTTCAAAAAAAAGATTATTTTTATAGAAATTTATTTAAACAATTTCTAGTAAACAATTGCAAAAGAAAATTTTTTACTCCACCCAAGATAAATCGATTCAGACAACCAAAATATATCAGAAAAACTTGAGTGGAGTTGTGAATTTCTAAGGACCTACGGAACCCCACTGGGCCACTGATGACGGAACTAGCGTCTAGCTTCAGAGTTTAGACGAAAACGATTTTTGCGCCCTCTACTGGATTTGTTAGTTAATTTATTAATGTTTATCAATTAATCATTTTCATTTTCAGGTCAATGTTAGTCAAGAATTAGCAGATGTGACTATACATGCAATTGGAGAAAAACCCACTGGTGAAAAAGTTTACTTTGATTTCCCAAAGACAATAACATTTCTGAATAATCAACTAGTGGAACGGGTACCTGACGTTAAATTTGTGCAAGGTTCAACATTATTTTTGGTTGAATACCAGTGTTCACACAATATTAGTTTACAAAAACTGAAAGATAGATTTGGTGTCCTTGGATCAGTTGGACAAATATCAAAAAAGAATTCTAAATCTACAAGAATTATTGTAGTGATCTTTAGCACTTTTAGTATTTTCAAAGAAGCTGCTGATAGCTGCGTTATTATATGTCACGAAACAGCTGATTGTGGAGATATAAAAGTATATACAAACCCCAGCTTAATTAAAGTGTTTGTTCAGTTATCATCCTTGGAAAAAGATTGTAAAAATCTTCGGTTCAAACCATTAATTGATTTTTGTAAATCTAAATTTGTTTTCTATGATCAATGTATTGATCCTTCATTAAAAGTTTTAAGCCATTTAATTAAATTGAAAATAGCAGAAAATCTAAAACTTATAGAACAAATAAAAATGTTAAATGTTATTGATACCAATGGACTTACACATGAAGAAATAATTCTACAAATCGTGCGCATTAACACAGCGATCCGATTCTTACAAACGAATACAAGAACTTCTAAAGAAATATTGATTAAATCATTTTGTTTAAGAGAATGTGATTATAAATTAATCAAATCTTACATTTCGAATAAGGTAATGTGTAACTTAAATAAGATTTTGTATGCAGTATCTTTGAAAAAATATTTAATATTTTTTTATATAATTTTATTTCAGGATAGAAAAAGAAAAAATTTAAAGATTGAAACAGATTCTAAAATCATCATACAAAAGAGTCCACAAAATGAAAAGCTGCATTCTTTGAAGGATAAAAACAAAGAAAAAGTATTAAAAATTAATTCAAACTCTAGAATCACCAGACGAAACAAACGTAAACTGATCAAAGATCCAACAAAAATACTGAATTGTATGGGAAATAGTTCAATCACAAATATAACTCAAGAGGAAATTCACACCAAACAAAGTAAAATAGTCTCTGGGAAAATGATGAAAACTATTGAATTCGTAAAAGATCTTATGTAAGTCTATTAAAAAATATTATTCTTATTTATTTATTTATTTTTATCATCTCCAGGTTTTTATGTTTTTTTTAACTTCAATAAGCAATAAAGGTGGAATTTTATACAGTCTTTAGAGTCCAGAAAAAATGAAAAAATATTTGAAAAAATCAATAAACAAATAAAAAAGGTTCTGTTGGTTTTTTTGTAATTTTTAGCTTCAGTTGGGAGATCAGTTGGTTCTAAATAAAGTCCTTAGAGTCCAGAAAAATGAGAAAATACTTGAAAAAACAATTAAAAAATCAGTAGATAATTAATAAAAGCGTTCGGGTGGATTTTAAGTTTCTTTCAGCTTTGATAACGGGTAAAAGTGGTCATTCATACAGTCTTAAGAGACCAGAAACAATGAAAAAATGTTTTAAAAAATCATTAAACAAATAAAAAAGGTTCTGTTGTTTTTTTTTGTAATTTTGAGCTACGGTTAGGGGATCAAGTGTTCCACAATAAAGTCCTTAGAGTCCAGAAACACAAGAAAATACTTGAAAAAATTATTAAAAAATCAGTAGATAACTGAAAAAACCCCTTCTGGTAGATTTTACGTTTCTCGTAGCTTTGATAACGGGTGAAAGTGGTCATTTATACCATCTTGAGAGACCAGAAATAATGAAAAAATATCCCAAAAAAATCATGGAAAAAGAGTAAAAGGACTTGTTAGTTTTTTTGTAGTTTGTAGCTTTAGATAGGGGATCGAGTGTTTTACAATAAAGTCCTTAGAGTCCACAAACATGAAAAGATACTTGAAAAAATAATTTAAATATCAGTAATAACTGATAAATGCTTTCAAGTGAATTTTACGTTTCTTTTAGCTTTGATAACGAGTAAAGACGGTCATTTGTACCATCTTAAGAGACCAGAAATAATGAAAAAATATTTTAAAAAATCAATAAGCAAAGAAAAGGTTTTGTAGGTTTTTTTGTAATTTTTAGCTATAGATAGGGGATCAAGGTTTTCACAATAAAGTCCTTAGAGTCCAGAAACATGAAAAGATACTTGAAAAATTATTGAAAAATCAGTAGATAACTGAAAAAACCCCTTCTGGTAGATTTTACGTTTCTCGTAGCTTTGATAACGGGTGAAAGTGGTCATTTATACCATCTTGAGAGACCAGAATCAATGAAAAAATATTTCAAAAAATCATTTATCAGAAAAAAAATGTTCAGTTGGAATTTTTGTAATTTTTAGCTATAGATAGGGGATCAATTGTTTCACAGTAAAGTCCTTAGAGTCCAGAAACATGAAAAGATACTTGAAAAAATTATTAAAAAATCAGTAATAACTGAAAAAAGCGTTCTAGTGGATTTTACGTTTCTCGTAGCTTTGATAACGGGTAAAAGTGGTCATTTATACCATCTTAAGAGACCAGAAACAATGAAAAAATCAGTTAACGAAAAAAAATGTCCAGTTGGAATTTTTGTAATTTTTATCTATAGATAGGGGATCGAGTGTTTAACAATCAAGTCCTTAGAGTCCAGAATCATGAAAAGATACTTGAAAAAATTATTAAAAAATCAGTAGATAACTGAAAAAACCTCTTCTGGTAGATTTTACGTTTCTCGTAGCTTTGATAACGGGTAAAAGTAGTCATTTATACCATCTTAAGAGACCAGAAACAATGAAAAAATATTCGAAAAAATCAGTTAACGAAAAAAAATGTTTAGTTGGAATTTTTGTAATTTTTAGCTATAGATAGGGGATCGAGTGTTTAACAATCAAGTCCTTAGAGTCCAGAATCATGAAAAGATACTTGAAAAAATTATCAAAAAATCAGTAATAACTGAAAAAAGCGTTCTAGTGGATTTTACGTTTCTCGTAGCTTTGATAACGGGTAAAAGTGGTCATTTATACCATCTTAAGAGACCAGAAACAATGAAAAAATCAGTTAACGAAAAAAAATGTCCAGTTGGAATTTTTGTAATTTTTATCTATAGATAGGGGATCGAGTGTTTAACAAATGCTTGAGCACAAGCTCCCGACATTCTCTCTCTCGTCAGCTGGGCTCCGAGCGGATCGTGGCGATCGGCCGGAGCTAAACCCGAGCGTGCAGCGAAACGAGGAGAGAGACGGCCGGGAGCCTGATTCCCCTCCCCTCCCCTGCTCAGCTGAGTGGCGCTGGCGGCGACCGCCAGCGACCGAGCCTCGCGAGGCAGTCTTTGTTCTTCACGCTTAGAGTATACCGCGTAATCTTACCGAGTCGAGAGATTTTCACCGGCATCCGGGAGTCGAGAACCTTTTTTCCTCATCTTAGCGAGTTCTTGGAGTGCTGTACCGGTGACCTGAGCCTACCACGAGTCATCGGTTTTCTCCGCCGTCAGGGGATCGACTAGACGAGGACCATCGGCCTTCTGCTGCTGCGACGAGCCGTTGGCGATACGCTAAGGTAGTCTCTAATTCCTTCCCGGTGCTCCCTCCGCGTGCGGTGTGCAAGGCCCGGATCAGCGGATCCGGCCGGTGTGTGGCCTACGGGCTTGCGTTTTCTTGGGCCTCGCGTCGGCATTTGTCGACTCGCCCGTGTAGGCGTTTAAATAAATTAGTTAACTCTACATATTCTTTCTCTCATTTAATTGTATGATTTTACCTCTCTCTCCGTAAACTTTACTCTCTTTCCTGTGCTTTTTTCTCTCTTCTTCCCTTAGGGCGCGGCCTATTAGGGCTGATCGAGCGCGACGAGTCGCGGCCGAGGACGGCGAGGCAGCAGCAGCGGGGCAGCAGTGCAGCAGGCCTCTCGCAGGCAGTTCTCCAGCCCGCAAATTTAATTTCGAGCTAGCCGGGACGGGAATCAGGGCGCATCGAAAATACTGGCCTGTCCCGAGTGGTGGGTTTTCCTTTTTTTTTTAGGTCCCGAGGAGTTGGCCAACGGGGACTACGGGTTTGGCGGTGCGTGGCCTTCAGGACCCTAGTTCACCGTTGCGTCAGTTAACAAAAAAAAATGTCCAGTTGGAATTTTTGTAATTTTTAGCTATAGATAGGGGATCGAGTGTTTAACAATCAAGTCCTTAGATTCCAGAATCATGAAAAGATACTTGAAAAAATTATTAAAAAATCAGTAATAACTGAAAAAAGCGTTCTAGTGGATTTTACGTTTCTCGTAGCTTTGATAACGGGTAAAAGTGGTCATTTATACAGTCTTGAGAGTCCAGAAACAATGAAAAAATATTTTAAAAAATTATAAGATAATAAAAAAGTGGATATGTAAAATAATCCCGGATTTATATTTTGTCCTGTATCAATAAAAAATTTTCCCTGATTCGATTTTATGTCCCGGACACTTAACTTTATCCCGGATTGGATAAAATCATTTAATAATTTTATTACATTTAAAGCCTGTAAAAAATACTAACAAGGATTCTAAAGGGTCTACTGATTTTTCAGAATTAGTTTACAATAACTTTGTTATGTACAAAATATGTTAATTATGTTTAGTTTATTAATATTTACAAAATCTATACATCATTAGTCACAGCATCTATAAAATTCGTTTCCAAAAAATCAATTCTTTTTTTTTAGCAAAGGAAAATTTTTTGTCGTCTTCTAATTTCGCTCTCCATAGTCATATAATATCTCTGTTTCAGGAGAATTTTAGTCTTTGGCGAAAAATACGATGTATGGAGTCGAATCTACACAGATTAGTTTCGTGATCAAGTTGGAATCTTTTCTTGAATGATTCACCAACCTTCCATAATATTTTGTTTCTTTTGTAGCGTCAATACTTTAATAAAAAAATATTTCTTTTTCATTAATTGTTTCAGAGTTTAAAGAACTGTAAATAATGCAAGTTTCTTGAAATTCGTTAAATTTGTTATGATTAATCATGAGATTGATGTCAGTTTTGACTATCATTTTATTCATTCTCATCTCTTGTTCATCGCTAATTAAAGGTGGTTTTTCCAGTTTTCTAATCAATTTCTTATAACCAAAAAGTAAATAATAGTTCAGTTCAATTTTTTTTTTACTCAAAAAATATTTAAAATATTGAGTCTTTGAAATTCACACAACAATTGCTGTATTAATTTCTTTTTGTTTGAAAAATTCAACTTCTAGTTTAGTTAGGTTTTCTGTTTCTATCTCCATATCGGAGAAAACGCTTCTATTTTCTTCTAAATTTTTAAAATTCAGTAAATGTACTGAATACAAGACCTCTGCGTTGGGTGGGATAGTAGGAAGACTGCCTAATGGTCAAAATGCATCTTTTGGATTTATAGCAAAAAAAGCTATTTCTCCTTTCTTCGTAGATCTTATTGCAAATTGTAAACCTAATATTAAACTCTGCAAGTCCATAGTTTCATCACCATCATTCTGAATGTCAAAGGGCTTTTGATTTCCCATAAAATGTCCTCGGTACTTAAAATTTACTATACTACAATTATTTGGAATCATTTTTCCATTTCCTTCTTTAATCAATAATTTTTTTATCTTAAATTTAAATTGACAAGTTCAAAGATTAAATAAAATTCAATGATCAAATAAAAAAACATCAAAAGCTTTTTGCTTACTTTTACAGCATCATGTATATTTATCACTTGATTTGATTTTTTCCAACTTTTTGTTTGGTAAAATAATATTTTTTGGAGGATTTTCATCATTATTGTTGACTTTTTCTTGTTCTATTAAGTCATTGAAGTTTTTATTTTTTTGTAATGTGAATTCCCACCCATCTTAGTTTAATATTTTTCTAGAAAAAAATTTAAATTTCTTATCATATTTACAAAAAAGATGTGCTTCGATATAGAGCTATCAACAAATTTTTACTAATTATAAAGTTTATAAAAAAAAAAGCATTGACAAGTTATTGCTTTATAAGTATTAAATCTTTAATATCAAGTATAAGTGTGAAAAAGCTAGGTTTCTGATAAAAATTAGTCAAAAAATTTTCATTGTCCCTGAATTAAACATTTTATCATAACAATGTAAAATTTATTTTTACAATTCAAAAAAAGCGTTCGGGTGGATTTTATGTTTTTCTTAGCTTTAATAAGGGGTAAAAGTGGTCATTTATACAGTCTTGAGAGTCCAGAAACGATGAAAAAATTATTTGAAAAAATCATTGGATAGCAAAAAGGGTTTTGTTGGTTTTTTTGTAATTTTTAGCTTTAGTTAGGGGGTCAAGTGTTTCTCAATAAAGTCCTTAGAGTCCAGGAAACATGAGAAGTTACTTGAAAAAATTATTAAAAAATCATTAGATAACAAAAAAGCCTTCGGGTGCATTTTATGTTTTTCTTAGCTTTAATAAAGGGTAATAGATGTCATTTCTAGTCTTGAGAGTCCAGAAACAATGCAAAAATATCAAAAAAAAAAATGATTATATAATAAAAAAGCGTTCTGTTGGTTTTTTTGTAATTTTTGCGAGCTCCAGATTTTTTAATAAATAATTGAATAATTAAAAAATCTCCCGAGCGCCTGCAACCTCATAATTCTGGACGCGCGAGTTTTTAATCAATAAATGAATAATCAAAAGTTCCCTTATTTCCCTACTAACCCATAACGCCAAGCTCTAGATTTTGTTATCAATAAATAAGTAAATAAAATATCTTCGTAGTACTTAAAGCCGATCTCGCGAGCTTTTCATAAATAAATAAATGATTACAAAATCCTCCGAGCTTCTATAACTCCATAATGACAAGCTCAAGAGTTTTTCATAAAAAATAAAATGAAAAAAGAATCTCCCGACCTCCTACAACCCTTAAAGCCGAGCGCTAGAGTTGTTAATCAATAAATAAGTAAATAAACTATCCCCCGAGTACCTGATACCCCGTAAAGCCGATCTAGCGAGTTTTTAATCAATAAATAAATAATTTAAAAATCCCTTGAGCCCCTACAACCTCATAATGGAGATTTTTATTATTAAAAAATAGAAAAAAAAATTCTCCGGAGCTTCTATAACTCCATATTGCTGAACTCGAGAGTTTTTAATCAATATATGAATAAATAAAAAATCTTCCGAGCGCCTACAACCCCATAATTCCTGACGCGCGAGGATTTAATCAATAAATGAATAATCAAAAATTCCCTCAATCCCCTACCAACCCATAGTACCGAGCTCTAGAGTTTGTAATCAATAAATAATTAAATAAAATATCCTATGAGTACTTGTAACCCCATAAAGCCGAGCTCGAGAGTTTTCAATCAAAAAATGAATAATTAAGGTGGTTTTCTACCAAATGCATGACAATAGAGAATCAGCTCAAACTTTCTGGAGATGTTTATTAGATATTAATAAACATTTCTACGAAGTCTGATCAAAATTGACCATATAGTTTAAAAGTTACAGCAAGTTAAAGATTGAATTTTTTTCATTACGCGTATGGCCGCTACGCTGAAAAAGTGTACTAAATTATTGATATTTGTCTTCTTACAATAGAGGTCCTTTAGAAAAACTACATACATATAGTTTCACTATCGAAGAATTCATTTCTTGAAACTGCAAAAAATTGACCTTCTAGGAATTTTGCAATAATTTTACAAAAATAATTTTCACGTGAATAACCTCCAAAACTGCGGTATTCAAAGGTGAGGTTAAAAGTTTAAAAAAATGTTTTGTTGTGATTGTCAATGTTTTTTTGGTAGAAAATAATTTCAGAAGCCATAAAAAGTTAAAAAATAAATTTTAATAGCCAATTGTTAGTAATTTGGAGTAATAATTTTTTTTTAGTCTTGAACTTGACTAGCTCTGGTAGAACACCACCTTAAAAAATCCCCCGATTGCTACAACTCCATAACGCCGAGCTAAAGTGTTTTTTATATATAATGAAAAGTTAAAAAATCCCCATAGCTCCTACAACTCCATAACAACGAGTTCCAGATTTTTTAATAAATAAATGAATAACTAAAAAATCTCCCAAGCGTCTACAACCCCATAATTCTGGACGCGCGAGTTTTTAATCAATAAATGA
The DNA here is from genome assembly GCA_038277355.1 of Encarsia formosa. Lineage (NCBI taxonomy): Eukaryota > Metazoa > Arthropoda > Insecta > Hymenoptera > Aphelinidae > Encarsia > Encarsia formosa. The sequence continues at coordinate 18,182,357 of CM076185.1, read as the reverse complement.
ATAATCAAAAATTCCCTCAATTCCCTACCAACGCATAACGCCAAGCTCTAGAGTTTGTAATCAATAAATAAGTAAATAAAATATCTTCCGAGTACTTGTAACCCCTTAAAGCCGATCTCGCGAGTTTTTAATGAATAAATAAATCAATAAAAAATCCACCGAGCTTCTACAAGCCCATCACGCCTAGCTCAAGAGTTTTTTATGAATAATGAATTAAAAAAAAAATCTCCGGAGCTCCTACAACCCCAAAAAGCCGATCTCGCGAGTTTTTCATAAATAAAGAATCCCCCGAGCCCCTACACCCCCATAATGCCGATCTCTAGAGTTTTTTATAAATAATAATGTAGAAAATAATGGATTCAAAGGTGTAAATATAGGTGCATGAATAAGAATAACTTGTGTTGTATAAAATATTGTTTAATAAGTAAAATAATTTATTCGTAGTTTGAATATGATTCACAGTTATTTATTTTATTATAGTTAATAATATATACTTGTACTTCGTGCGAGACACAAGTCTTTTTCTTACGGTGGTTATACATTCACATCACGCTTTTTCAATTGCAGCAGCAGCAGGCTATGCTAACGCACTCACTCACTTAATCGATATATTAAATCATTTATTATGCCAATAGATGTCGACTTAAGTACCGTTAACCGACTTACATATATTTTATACTCGTTGATCTACTCACGTAATTCAACACGCCTCCTGAGTATATCAACACTTTACATTTTTCAAAATAAAATAATTTTAATTAAAATAATTCCAATCTTTTCTTATTCAACAAAAATTTATCTTTTGACAAAGCTTTAGTTAGAATATCTGCTATATTCTGATCTGATTTAATTTTTTTTATGTCTATAATTCCTTTTTTGTAATTCTCATTCACATAGTGATACTGCACCTCGATATGCTTGGAATTTTTCGTAAAATTACCAAATTTAGCAATCGAGACAGCTCCACTATTATCTTTATAAATCTTAATAGGTACATTTATATTCATATCAAATACCTCATTACATAGATTTCGTACAAACAAAATCTCCGTTACAGTGTTACACGCTCGGGTGTGCATGCACCTAATGTCCTTGAAAGGACCGGGAATTACTTCCTGATTTTACGGGCGGCGAGGAAAAGAGCGCGGCGATCCCGTTCTGGAGTTCGTCGGCGTGGCCGACGATTCAAGGTTCGGAGTGCGTTTCGACGATCTTCGGTCCGGTCCACCGGTCGCGCGTTGGAGACGAAGTAGCGAGCGCTGCTGGGTGGCGGGAAGGGTGTATCGCTGTCCGGCTGCCGGGAGTTGGGTGAGGTCGCCGGTGTGGTTCGGTCTTCGAAGGGGTTGTCGGCGTCCGAAGCGTGCAGCTCGAGGATGTCCTCGTCGTCCTCCCGGTCTTGCACCTTGCAGGTTCCCGTAGCTGGAGTTCTTAGTTCGGGAAGGCCTTCCACTGAACGGGCGGCCTGGCGAGAAGGTAGTTGATTTTCCTTCAGCGATCCCTGCTGCCGTGGCGACTTGCACGGCCTAATCCGGTATTTAGCCCTGTTGTACGGTCGGCGGGGTCGGACCCCGCACCTTGGTGGCTCTTCACGTTGCGGTGTAGCCCGACTCGCCTGAGTAACTATCCGGACCACGCTTTTTACTTGGTAGTGTACTTCGGGGCTCGAACCGGTCACGGGAGACTCTTCCCCGTCGGTAGTTTTACGGGGGGACCGTTTCGACGGTGGGCTTGTCGAGGGGCTGACCCGGGGAGTCGGTCCTAAACGGGCCCACGTACTGACTCGTTCCAGGGAGGCCGAGTCCGCCGCTCGTCGGGCTGCAGACCGGGCGGCTCGGTCGAGGCGTCTTTTGATGCGACGACGCGTCCGGTACCGAGCTCTCTCCTTCTCCCTCTTTTGTTCTTGGCGGGCGCGGCGTAGGGATTCGTCGTCCCTTTCCTCGGCTCCACGTCGGTTAGTCGGCTTTTCTAGCCGGGATTCCAGGATCAAGGAGGTGCCTGACGGACCTTGGGGTTGGTCCCTCTGGCGACGTCTCCGGGGTGAGTAGGTTGGGTAGGCGTAGGCAGATAACACACGGTTAAATTTTAAATTTATTTATTTACTCTTAGCCCTAGCTGGCGAGTACCGGGCCCGACTTACCAGCCAAAGTGGCTGGCAGCGTCTGCTTACGCGCGGCGTCAGGTGCGCCTAATTTATTAACTCTCCGGCGCTGAGCCGCAGCCAATCGCGAGTTGGCTGGGAGCGCGGAGAGGGGGAACTGAACTGTGCGCGAGTGTTTGGTGTATCAGCGGGTAACAATTGCCCCCTTTTTTTTAACACTCGCGTACGGTTCGAGTTTTTTTTTTTTTATTTATTTTTATTATGGTACTGCCAGCCTACATAGATTTTTTGTTTATTTAACAAATTTCCTTATAATCTACAATATAATAATAAAATATTCAGTAAATATTACAAAGCTTAAAAGTATTACCTAAAATTTTAACTTGTTCAATTTAAAAATGTAGCTACATTAATCTAGAATTTTAAAATAAGCGTTAATCAATAAGAATTATTAGTAATAAATAAGAATCAGGATTACAAATTATCTCAAAATTTAAATTATTTATTCTTCCTTCATCTTGAGTACTTTTTCTGCATTCGGGGTCGCAGATTGTATCTTGAATTTCTTCTGCTATCAGGAGCTCCAGGCTCCAGGCCAAAATGCGGAGTTTGGCTTTCTTCTGGGTGCAGTGGCTGCTGAGGGGATTGTACGGTGTCGACATCGGGGCAGTCGGACTGTGGTGCTGTTGCCGCTTCCGATGAAGAAGTTGTGTGAAGGGGAGCTAGGGAGGTCCCTACAACTTTACCAGGCGTGCAAAGAAGCTTGTCCTCGGTGGCCAGGTTGGAAACTGCTGGTGAGGGTGCGTCGGCAGTCCCTGCAGTTTTCCACTGATTTTGAGTTACTCCTGACACGGGCCGATCTTGAGAACGTGTTCTAGGAGCTGTTTTTATTTCGTTAAGGTGCACTTTGACAGTAGCTCCGCATCGGCTTACTAGGTACATTTCAGGGCTGAGACGTTCTTCGACACGGAACGGCCCTTCGAATCGAGCGTTAAGTCCGGCTTGGACTTTCTTTTTGGCACTCGATAAAGTGTGGCACTTTAAAAATACCAGATCGCCTGCGGAATAGGATCGAGTTGGACTATTTTTACCGGCGTAGCGTTGCTGATACAGCTTTTGGTGCTCTTGGATTTGTTCGACTCTTTGTTGCCAATCCACGGACGGTGGAGTCTCTCGTTGAATTTTCCAAGCTCCTGGACGCTGGATATTTTTGCCGAGGAGAGCCCGGGCCGGGCTAACCCCTGTGGCCGCATTTTTTCGGCTTCTGAGCTGAAAGAGATGCGTGCAATCTCGGTGTCCCATTTGCTGTGGCTTTTTTGGTATACGGTAAGTCGTAGGCCTTTTTTTAGCTCCTGATTTCGGCGCTCCGTTCACAAAGGGGATCGAGTGTTTCACAATCAAGTCCTTAGAGTCCAAAATCATGAAAAGATTCTGGAAAAAGTTATTAAAAAATCAGTAATAACCAAAAAAAATCGTTCTGGTTGATTTTACGCTTCTCAGAGCTTTGATAACGGGTAAAGGTGGTCATTTATACCATCTTTAAAGACCAGAAACAATGGAGAAATATTTTAAAAATCATAAAACAAAAAAAAAGGTTCTGTTGGTTTTTTTGTAATTTTAAGCTTCAGATAGGGGATCGAGTGTTTCACAATCAAGTAGTTAGAGTCTAGAATCATGGAAACATACTTGAAAAAACTATTAAAAATCAGTAATAACTAAAAAAAATCGTTCTGGTGGATTTTACGCTTCTCAGAGCTTTGATAACGGGTAAAAGTGGTCATTTATACCATCTTAAGGGACTACAAACAATGAAAAATATTTAAAAAAATTATTTTAGAGTGAAAAAATGTTATATCGGTTTTTTTGTAATTTTTAGCTTTAGATAGGGGATCGAGTGTTTAACAATCAAGTCCTTAGAGTCCAGAAACACGAAAAGATACTTAAAAATATATTAAAAAATTGGTAATATCTAAAAAAATCGTTCTGGTGGATTTTACGTTTCTCGTAGCTTTAATAACAGGTAAAAGTGGTCAATTATACTATCTTAAGAGACTAGTTACAATGAAATAATATTCAAAAAATTCATTTAACAGTAAAAAAATGTTCTATTGGATTTTTTGTAATTTTTAGCTTCACACAGGGGATCAAGTGTTCCACAATCAAGTCCTAAGAGTCCAGAATCATGGAAACATACTTGAAAAAGTTATGAAAAAATCAGTAATAACTAAAAAAATTCTTCTGGTGGATTCTACGTTTCTCGTAGCTCTGATAACGAGTAAAAGTGGTCATTTATACCATCTTAAGAGACTAGAAACAATGAAAAAATATTCAAAAAATTCATTTAACAGTAAAAAAATGTTGTGTTGGTTTTTTTGTAACATTTAGCTTCAGATAGGGGATCAAGTGTTTAACAATCAAATCCTTGGAGTCCAGAATCATGAAAAGAATCTTGAAAAAGTTATTAAAAAATCAGTAATAACTAAAAAAAATCGTTCTGGTGGATTTTACGCTTCTCAGAGCTTTGATAACGGGTAAAGGTGGTCATTTATACCATCTTATGGGACCAGAAACAATGAAAAAATATTTGAAAAAATCATTTAACAGTGAAAAAATGTTGTGTTGGTTTTTTTGTAACTTTTAGCTTCAGATAGGGGATCTAGTGTTTAACAATCAAGTCCTTAGAGTCCAGAATCATGAAAACATACTTGAAAAAGTCATTAAAAAATCAGTATTAACTAAAAAAAATCGTTCTGGTGGATTTTACGTTTCTCGTAGCTCTGATAACGGGTAAAGATGGTCATTTATACCATCTTAAGGCGACAGAAACAATAAAACAATATTTAAAAAAATCATTTAACAAAAAAAAAATGTTCTGTTGGTTTTTTTGTAACTTTTAGCTTCAGATAGGGTATCAAGTGTTTAAAGATACTTTTAATTATATTAAAAAATTAGTAATAACTAATTTAATCGTTCTGGTGGATTTTACGTTTCTCGTAGCTTTGATAACGGGTAAAAGTGGTCATTTATACCATCTTATGGGACCAGAAACAATGAAAAAATATTTGAAAAAATCATTTAACAGTAAAAGTATGTTCTGTTGGTTTTTTTGTAACTTTTAGCTTTAGATAGGGTATCGAGTGTTTCACAATCAAGTAGTGAGTGTCTAGAATCATGGAAACATACTTGAAAAAACTATTAAAAATCAGTAATAACTTCAAAAAATCGTTCTGGTGGATTTTACGCTTCTCAGAGCTTTGATAACGGGTAAAAGTGGTCATTTATACCATCTTAAGGGACCAGAAACAATGAAAAAATATTTTAAAAAATCATTTTAGAGTGAAAAACCGTTCTGTTGGTTTTTTTGTAACTTTTAGCTTCAGATAGGGGATCGAGTGTTTCACAATCAAGTCCTTAGAGTCTAAAATCATGAAAAGATTCTGGAAAAAGTTATTAAAAAATCAGTAATAACTAAAAAAAATCGTTCTGGTTGATTTTACGCTTCTCAGAGCTTTGATAACGGGTAAAGGTGGTCATTTATACCATCTTTAAAGACCAGAAACAATGGAGAAATATTTTAAAAATCATAAAACAAAAAAAAAGGTTCTGTTGGTTTTTTTGTAATTTTAAGCTTCAGATAGGGGATCGAGTGTTTCACAATCAAGTAGTTAGAGTCTAGAATCATGGAAACATACTTGAAAAAACTATTAAAAATCAGTAATAACTAAAAAAAATCGTTCTGGTGGATTTAACGCTTCTCAGAGCTTTGATAACGGGTAAAAGTGGTCATTTATACCATCTTAAGGGACCACAAACAATGAAAAATGTTTAAAAAAATTGTTTTAGAGTGAAAAAATGTTATATCGGTTTTTTTGTAATTTTTAGCTTTAGATAGGGGATCGAGTGTTTAACAATCAAGTCCTTTGAGTCCAGAAACACGAAAAGATACTTAAAAATATATTAAAAAATTGGTAATATCTAAAAAAATCGTTCTGGTGGATTTTACGTTTCTCGTAGCTTTAATAACAGGTAAAAGTGGTCATTTATACTATCTTAAGAGACTAGTAACAATGAAATAATATTCAAAAAATTCATTTAACAGTAAAAAAATGTTCTATTGGATTTTTTGTAATTTTTAGCTTCACACAGGGGATCAAGTGTTCCACAATCAAGTCCTAAGAGTCCAGAATCATGGAAACATACTTGAAAAAGTTATGAAAAAATCAGTAATAACTAAAAAAATTCTTCTGGTGGATTCTACGTTTCTCGTAGCTCTGATAACGAGTAAAAGTGGTCATTTATACCATCTTAAGAGACTAGAAACAATGAAAAAATATTCAAAAAATTCATTTAACAGTAAAAAAATGTTGTGTTGGTTTTTTTGTAACATTTAGCTTCAGATAGGGGATCAAGTGTTTAACAATCAAATCCTTGGAGTCCAGAATCATGAAAAGAATCTTGAAAAAGTTATTAAAAAATCAGTAATAACTAAAAAAAATCGTTCTGGTGGATTTTACGCTTCTCAGAGCTTTGATAACGGGTAAAGGTGGTCATTTATACCATCTTATGGGACCAGAAACAATGAAAAAATATTTGAAAAAATCATTTAACAGTGAAAAAATGTTGTGTTGGTTTTTTTGTAACTTTTAGCTTCAGATAGGGGATCTAGTGTTTAACAATCAAGTCCTTAGAGTCCAGAATCATGAAAACATACTTGAAAAAGTCATTAAAAAATCAGTATTAACTAAAAAAAATCGTTCTGGTGGATTTTACGTTTCTCGTAGCTCTGATAACGGGTAAAGATGGTCATTTATACCATCTTAAGGCGACAGAAACAATAAAACAATATTTAAAAAAATCATTTAACAAAAAAAAAATGTTCTGTTGGTTTTTTTGTAACTTTTAGCTTCAGATAGGGTATCAAGTGTTTAAAGATACTTTTAATTATATTAAAAAATTAGTAATAACTAATTTAATCGTTCTGGTGGATTTTACGTTTCTCGTAGCTTTGATAACGGGTAAAAGTGGTCATTTATACCATCTTATGGGACCAGAAACAATGAAAAAATATTTGAAAAAATCATTTAACAGTAAAAGTATGTTCTGTTGGTTTTTTTGTAACTTTTAGCTTTAGATAGGGTATCGAGTGTTTCACAATCAAGTAGTTAGTGTCTAGAATCATGGAAACATACTTGAAAAAACTATTAAAAATCAGTAATAACTTCAAAAAATCGTTCTGGTGGATTTTACGCTTCTCAGAGCTTTGATAACGGGTAAAAGTGGTCATTTATACCATCTTAAGGGACCAGAAACAATGAAAAAATATTTTAAAAAATCATTTTAGAGTGAAAAACCGTTCTGTTGGTTTTTTTGTAACTTTTAGCTTCAGATAGGGGATCGAGTGTTTCACAATCAAGTCTTTAGAGTCCAAAATCATGAAAAGATTCTGGAAAAAGTTATTAAAAAATCAGTAATAACTAAAAAAAATCGTTCTGGTTGATTTTACGCTTCTCAGAGCTTTGATAACGGGTAAAGGTGGTCATTTATACCATCTTTAAAGACCAGAAACAATGGAGAAATATTTTAAAAATCATAAAACAAAAAAAAAGGTTCTGTTGGTTTTTTTGTAATTTTAAGCTTCAGATAGGGGATCGAGTGTTTCACAATCAAGTAGTTAGAGTCTAGAATCATGGAAACATACTTGAAAAAGTCATTAAAAAATCAGTATTAACTAAAAAAAATCGTTCTGGTGGATTTTACGTTTCTCGTAGCTCTGATAACGGGTAAAGATGGTCATTTATACCATCTTAAGGCGACAGAAACAATAAAACAATATTTAAAAAAATCATTTAACAAAAAAAAAATGTTCTGTTGGTTTTTTTGTAACTTTTAGCTTCAGATAGGGTATCAAGTGTTTAAAGATACTTTTAATTATATTAAAAAATTAGTAATAACTAATTTAATCGTTCTGGTGGATTTTACGTTTCTCGTAGCTTTGATAACGGGTAAAAGTGGTCATTTATACCATCTTATGGGACCAGAAACAATGAAAAAATATTTGAAAAAATCATTTAACAGTAAAAGTATGTTCTGTTGGTTTTTTTGTAACTTTTAGCTTTAGATAGGGTATCGAGTGTTTCACAATCAAGTAGTTAGTGTCTAGAATCATGGAAACATACTTGAAAAAACTATTAAAAATCAGTAATAACTTCAAAAAATCGTTCTGGTGGATTTTACGCTTCTCAGAGCTTTGATAACGGGTAAAAGTGGTCATTTATACCATCTTAAGGGACCACAAACAATGAAAAATGTTTAAAAAAATTGTTTTAGAGTGAAAAAATGTTATATCGGTTTTTTTGTAATTTTTAGCTTTAGATAGGGGATCGAGTGTTTAACAATCAAGTCCTTTGAGTCCAGAAACACGAAAAGATACTTAAAAATATATTAAAAAATTGGTAATATCTAAAAAAATCGTTCTGGTGGATTTTACGTTTCTCGTAGCTTTAATAACAGGTAAAAGTGGTCATTTATACTATCTTAAGAGACTAGTAACAATGAAATAATATTCAAAAAATTCATTTAACAGTAAAAAAATGTTCTATTGGATTTTTTGTAATTTTTAGCTTCACACAGGGGATCAAGTGTTCCACAATCAAGTCCTAAGAGTCCAGAATCATGGAAACATACTTGAAAAAGTTATGAAAAAATCAGTAATAACTAAAAAAATTCTTCTGGTGGATTCTACGTTTCTCGTAGCTCTGATAACGAGTAAAAGTGGTCATTTATACCATCTTAAGAGACTAGAAACAATGAAAAAATATTCAAAAAATTCATTTAACAGTAAAAAAATGTTGTGTTGGTTTTTTTGTAACATTTAGCTTCAGATAGGGGATCAAGTGTTTAACAATCAAATCCTTGGAGTCCAGAATCATGAAAAGAATCTTGAAAAAGTTATTAAAAAATCAGTAATAACTAAAAAAAATCGTTCTGGTGGATTTTACGCTTCTCAGAGCTTTGATAACGGGTAAAGGTGGTCATTTATACCATCTTATGGGACCAGAAACAATGAAAAAATATTTGAAAAAATCATTTAACAGTGAAAAAATGTTGTGTTGGTTTTTTTGTAACTTTTAGCTTCAGATAGGGGATCTAGTGTTTAACAATCAAGTCCTTAGAGTCCAGAATCATGAAAACATACTTGAAAAAGTCATTAAAAAATCAGTATTAACTAAAAAAAATCGTTCTGGTGGATTTTACGTTTCTCGTAGCTCTGATAACGGGTAAAGATGGTCATTTATACCATCTTAAGGCGACAGAAACAATAAAACAATATTTAAAAAAATCATTTAACAAAAAAAAAAATGTTCTGTTGGTTTTTTTGTAACTTTTAGCTTCAGATAGGGTATCAAGTGTTTAAAGATACTTTTAATTATATTAAAAAATTAGTAATAACTAATTTAATCGTTCTGGTGGATTTTACGTTTCTCGTAGCTTTGATAACGGGTAAAAGTGGTCATTTATACCATCTTATGGGACCAGAAACAATGAAAAAATATTTGAAAAAATCATTTAACAGTAAAAGTATGTTCTGTTGGTTTTTTTGTAACTTTTAGCTTTAGATAGGGTATCGAGTGTTTCACAATCAAGTAGTTAGTGTCTAGAATCATGGAAACATACTTGAAAAAACTATTAAAAATCAGTAATAACTTCAAAAAATCGTTCTGGTGGATTTTACGCTTCTCAGAGCTTTGATAACGGGTAAAAGTGGTCATTTATACCATCTTAAGGGACCAGAAACAATGAAAAAATATTTTAAAAAATCATTTTAGAGTGAAAAACCGTTCTGTTGGTTTTTTTGTAACTTTTAGCTTCAGATAGGGGATCGAGTGTTTCACAATCAAGTCCTTAGAGTCCAGAATCATGAAAACATACTTGAAAAAGTCATTAAAAAATCAGTATTAACTAAAAAAAATCGTTCTGGTGGATTTTACGTTTCTCGTAGCTCTGATAACGGGTAAAGATGGTCATTTATACCATCTTAAGGCGACAGAAACAATAAAACAATATTTAAAAAAATCATTTAACAGTAAAAGTATGTTCTGTTGGTTTTTTTGTAACTTTTAGCTTTAGATAGGGTATCGAGTGTTTCACAATCAAGTAGTTAGTGTCTAGAATCATGGAAACATACTTGAAAAAACTATTAAAAATCAGTAATAACTTCAAAAAATCGTTCTGGTGGATTTTACGCTTCTCAGAGCTTTGATAACGGGTAAAGGTGGTCATTTATACCATCTTATGGGACCAGAAACAATGAAAAAATATTTGAAAAAATCATTTAACAGTGAAAAAATGTTGTGTTGGTTTTTTTGTAACTTTTAGCTTCAGATAGGGGATCTAGTGTTTAACAATCAAGTCCTTAGAGTCCAGAATCATGAAAACATACTTGAAAAAGTCATTAAAAAATCAGTATTAACTAAAAAAAATCGTTCTGGTGGATTTTACGTTTCTCGTAGCTCTGATAACGGGTAAAGATGGTCATTTATACCATCTTAAGGCGACAGAAACAATAAAACAATATTTAAAAAAATCATTTAACAAAAAAAAAATGTTCTGTTGGTTTTTTTGTAACTTTTAGCTTCAGATAGGGTATCAAGTGTTTAAAGATACTTTTATTTATATTAAAAAATAAGTAATAACTAATTTAATCGTTCTGGTGGATTTTACGTTTCTCGTAGCTTTGATAACGGGTAAAAGTGGTCATTTATACCATCTTATGGGACCAGAAACAATGAAAAAATATTTGAAAAAATCATTTAACAGTAAAAGTATGTTCTGTTGGTTTTTTTGTAACTTTTAGCTTTAGATAGGGTATCGAGTGTTTCACAATCAAGTAGTTAGTGTCTAGAATCATGGAAACATACTTGAAAAAACTATTAAAAATCAGTAATAACTTCAAAAAATCGTTCTGGTGGATTTTACGCTTCTCAGAGCTTTGATAACGGGTAAAAGTGGTCATTTATACCATCTTAAGGGACCACAAACAATGAAAAATGTTTAAAAAAATTGTTTTAGAGTGAAAAAATGTTATATCGGTTTTTTTGTAATTTTTAGCTTTAGATAGGGGATCGAGTGTTTAACAATCAAGTCCTTTGAGTCCAGAAACACGAAAAGATACTTAAAAATATATTAAAAAATTGGTAATATCTAAAAAAATCGTTCTGGTGGATTTTACGTTTCTCGTAGCTTTAATAACAGGTAAAAGTGGTCATTTATACTATCTTAAGAGACTAGTAACAATGAAATAATATTCAAAAAATTCATTTAACAGTAAAAAAATGTTCTATTGGATTTTTTGTAATTTTTAGCTTCACACAGGGGATCAAGTGTTCCACAATCAAGTCCTAAGAGTCCAGAATCATGGAAACATACTTGAAAAAGTTATGAAAAAATCAGTAATAACTAAAAAAATTCTTCTGGTGGATTCTACGTTTCTCGTAGCTCTGATAACGAGTAAAAGTGGTCATTTATACTATCTTAAGAGACTAGAAACAATGAAAAAATATTCAAAAAATTCATTTAACAGTAAAAAAATGTTGTGTTGGTTTTTTTGTAACATTTAGCTTCAGATAGGGGATCAAGTGTTTAACAATCAAATCCTTGGAGTCCAGAATCATGAAAAGAATCTTGAAAAAGTTATTAAAAAATCAGTAATAACTAAAAAAAATCGTTCTGGTGGATTTTACGCTTCTCAGAGCTTTGATAACGGGTAAAGGTGGTCATTTATACCATCTTATGGGACCAGAAACAATGAAAAAATATTTGAAAAAATCATTTAACAGTGAAAAAATGTTGTGTTGGTTTTTTTGTAACTTTTAGCTTCAGATAGGGGATCTAGTGTTTAACAATCAAGTCCTTAGAGTCCAGAATCATGAAAACATACTTGAAAAAGTCATTAAAAAATCAGTATTAACTAAAAAAAATCGTTCTGGTGGATTTTACGTTTCTCGTAGCTCTGATAACGGGTAAAGATGGTCATTTATACCATCTTAAGGCGACAGAAACAATAAAACAATATTTAAAAAAATCATTTAACAAAAAAAAAATGTTCTGTTGGTTTTTTTGTAACTTTTAGCTTCAGATAGGGTATCAAGTGTTTAAAGATACTTTTATTTATATTAAAAAATTAGTAATAACTAATTTAATCGTTCTGGTGGATTTTACGTTTCTCGTAGCTTTGATAACGGGTAAAAGTGGTCATTTATACCATCTTATGGGACCAGAAACAATGAAAAAATATTTGAAAAAATCATTTAACAGTAAAAGTATGTTCTGTTGGTTTTTTTGTAACTTTTAGCTTTAGATAGGGTATCGAGTGTTTCACAATCAAGTAGTTAGTGTCTAGAATCATGGAAACATACTTGAAAAAACTATTAAAAATCAGTAATAACTTCAAAAAATCGTTCTGGTGGATTTTACGCTTCTCAGAGCTTTGATAACGGGTAAAAGTGGTCATTTATACCATCTTAAGGGACCAGAAACAATGAAAAAATATTTTAAAAAATCATTTTAGAGTGAAAAACCGTTCTGTTGGTTTTTTTGTAACTTTTAGCTTCAGATAGGGGATCGAGTGTTTCACAATCAAGTCCTTAGAGTCCAGAATCATGAAAACATACTTGAAAAAGTCATTAAAAAATCAGTATTAACTAAAAAAAATCGTTCTGGTGGATTTTACGTTTCTCGTAGCTCTGATAACGGGTAAAGATGGTCATTTATACCATCTTAAGGCGACAGAAACAATAAAACAATATTTAAAAAAATCATTTAACAGTAAAAGTATGTTCTGTTGGTTTTTTTGTAACTTTTAGCTTTAGATAGGGTATCGAGTGTTTCACAATCAAGTAGTTAGTGTCTAGAATCATGGAAACATACTTGAAAAAACTATTAAAAATCAGTAATAACTTCAAAAAATCGTTCTGGTGGATTTTACGCTTCTCAGAGCTTTGATAACGGGTAAAGGTGGTCATTTATACCATCTTATGGGACCAGAAACAATGAAAAAATATTTGAAAAAATCATTTAACAGTGAAAAAATGTTGTGTTGGTTTTTTTGTAACTTTTAGCTTCAGATAGGGGATCTAGTGTTTAACAATCAAGTCCTTAGAGTCCAGAATCATGAAAACATACTTGAAAAAGTCATTAAAAAATCAGTATTAACTAAAAAAAATCGTTCTGGTGGATTTTACGTTTCTCGTAGCTCTGATAACGGGTAAAGATGGTCATTTATACCATCTTAAGGCGACAGAAACAATAAAACAATATTTAAAAAAATCATTTAACAAAAAAAAAATGTTCTGTTGGTTTTTTTGTAACTTTTAGCTTCAGATAGGGTATCAAGTGTTTAAAGATACTTTTATTTATATTAAAAAATTAGTAATAACTAATTTAATCGTTCTGGTGGATTTTACGTTTCTCGTAGCTTTGATAACGGGTAAAAGTGGTCATTTATACCATCTTATGGGACCAGAAACAATGAAAAAATATTTGAAAAAATCATTTAACAGTAAAAGTATGTTCTGTTGGTTTTTTTGTAACTTTTAGCTTTAGATAGGGTATCGAGTGTTTCACAATCAAGTAGTTAGTGTCTAGAATCATGGAAACATACTTGAAAAAACTATTAAAAATCAGTAATAACTTCAAAAAATCGTTTTGGTGGATTTTACGCTTCTCAGAGCTTTGATAACGGGTAAAAGTGGTCATTTATACCATCTTAAGGGACCAGAAACAATGAAAAAATATTTTAAAAAAATCATTTTAGAGTGAAAAACCGTTCTGTTGGTTTTTTTGTAACTTTTAGCTTCAGATAGGGGATCGAGTGTTTCACAATCAAGTCTTTAGAGTCCAAAATCATGAAAAGATTCTGGAAAAAGTTATTAAAAAATCAGTAATAACTAAAAAAAATCGTTCTGGTTGATTTTACGCTTCTCAGAGCTTTGATAACGGGTAAAGGTGGTCATTTATACCATCTTTAAAGACCAGAAACAATGGAGAAATATTTTAAAAATCATAAAACAAAAAAAAAGGTTCTGTTGGTTTTTTTGTAATTTTAAGCTTCAGATAGGGGATCGAGTGTTTCACAATCAAGTAGTTAGAGTCTAGAATCATGGAAACATACTTGAAAAAACTATTAAAAATCAGTAATAACTAAAAAAAATCGTTCTGGTGGATTTTACGCTTCTCAGAGCTTTGATAACGGGTAAAAGTGGTCATTTATACCATCTTAAGGGACCACAAACAATGAAAAATGTTTAAAAAAATTGTTTTAGAGTGAAAAAATGTTATATCGGTTTTTTTGTAATTTTTAGCTTTAGATAGGGGATCGAGTGTTTAACAATCAAGTCCTTAGAGTCCAGAAACACGAAAAGATACTTAAAAATATATTAAAAAATTGGTAATATCTAAAAAAATCGTTCTGGTGGATTTTACGTTTCTCGTAGCTTTAATAACAGGTAAAAGTGGTCATTTATACGATCTTAAGAGACTAGTAACAATGAAATAATATTCAAAAAATTCATTTAACTGTAAAAAAATGTTCTATTGGATTTTTTGTAATTTTTAGCTTCACACAGGGGATCAAGTGTTCCACAATCAAGTCCTTAGAGTCCAGAATCATGGAAACATACTTGAAAAAGTTATGAAAAAATCAGTAATAACTAAAAAAATTCTTCTGGTGGATTCTACGTTTCTCGTAGCTCTGATAACGAGTAAAAGTGGTCATTTATACCATCTTAAGAGACTAGAAACAATGAAAAAATATTCAAAAAATTCATTTAACAGTAAAAAAATGTTGTGTTGGTTTTTTTGTAACATTTAGCTTCAGATAGGGGATCAAGTGTTTAACAATCAAATCCTTGGAGTCCAGAATCATGAAAAGAATCTTGAAAAAGTTATTAAAAAATCAGTAATAACTAAAAAAAATCGTTCTGGTGGATTTTACGCTTCTCAGAGCTTTGATAGCGGGTAAAGGTGGTCATTTATACCATCTTATGGGACCAGAAACAATGAAAAAATATTTGAAAAAATCATTTAACAGTGAAAAAATGTTGTGTTGGTTTTTTTGTAACTTTTAGCTTCAGATAGGGGATCTAGTGTTTAACAATTAAGTCCTTAGAGTTTAGAATCATGAAAACATACTTGAAAAAGTCATTAAAAAATCAGTATTAACTAAAAAAAATCGTTCTGGTGGATTTTACGCGTCTCAGAGCTTTGATAACGAGTAGAGGTGGTCATCTATACAGTCTTAAGAGACCAGAAACAATGAAAAAATATCTAAAAAAAAATCATAGAAAAAAAAAAAGGTTTTGTTGGTTTTTTTGTAATTTTCAGCTATAGTTAGGGGATCAAGTGTTTCACAATAAAGTCCTTAGAGTCCAGAAACATCAAAAGACACTTGAATTAATTATTAAAAAATCAGTTATAACTGAAAAAAGCGTTCTAATGGATTTTACGTTTTCGTAGATTTGATAACTGGTGAAAGTGGTCATTTATACCATCTTATGGGACCAGAAACAATGAAAAAATATTTTAAAAAATCAAGATCTTGTTATTAACAATATTCACTCTGGTCTTGAATGTTTGAAGTCAAATATTATTAATTTTCAATTAGAGCATTCATACGGTGAAAAAAAAACTCTAGAAGAACGATTTCCAGGATTTATAGAAGGTAAAGATGGCAAAATCATTTGCTTAGTGTGTAATGAGGAAATCACTGCCACGAAAACAGTAGTAAGAAATCATTATAAATCGTTTAACCATATGATGGGTGGAAAACCAACTGGAGCAGTTGATGAGGAAGCTGCAATAATAATGATTCAATTATCGGCGGTATCGGCAGTACGACATCATTCGTACTTATCGTGGGCAGAATCAATATCTGATGTAAAGTTGTTTGTTGATGATTCAGCAAAACTGGGAAAAGTACCTGATGATACTGAAAAAAATCGAAGACATATGTCCGATATTGTAAGATTTGTTATTGCACCTGAATTACAAGAGAGTTTAATTCCAATTCTTAATTGTCAGGAATTTGGGATTGAATTCGATGAATCGACTGACTTGACTAATGAACAATCTATTGGAATAAAAGTTCGCTACATTGATTACGAAGTTAAAGAAAAAGTTTGCGAGTCTCTGTGGGACATTTTACCATGCAGGCAATTTGATGAAAATGGTGTCCTCAACGCTGAAACTTTTTACGAGCTAGTAAAAAAAAGCTTTGAGGATTCCGATGTTAATTTTCAGAATTTAAAATTTGTTGGCATGGACAATTGCAATCTGATGATTGGTATTAAAAATTCAGTTGCTACAAGATTTCAACGAGGTATTCAAGATGTTTTCATCGTGAAATGTGACTGTCACATTGAAAATCTTGCACTATTAGCAGCTTTGAAAAAGATGCCAAAAGTATGTAGGACTCTTCCATCTCAGGTCTTCAAATATTTCAAAAGTAGTTCTCGGCGAAACCACAACTGTAATATTCTTCAAAATAAACTGGGATTGAAGCAACTCAAAATTCTTAAACCTTTTTTCATTCGTTGGCTGTCTCTTTACAACGCTATTCAAAATCTTCTGAGAAGGTGGACTGCGATTAAGCTAGAGTTAGAATTTGAGTGCGAGTATTATAAAAAAGATTCTAGTGCAGCTGGTAAAAAAAGATTAGAAGAATCTATGAATTTATATAAAATTTTTAATAATAATATGATACACGCTTATTTTATTTTTTTGGAACAAGTACTCTCTAAAATGGTCGCTGTCAACGAAGTACTACAGTCAGAAAAGCCAATTGTAACAGATGAGCCCTATACTAAAGCTGGTCAGTTGTACATCGATTTACTATCTCTGTACATGAAAGAAGAATACATCAAAAGTACTGATATTGATAGTTTAAACCCTAAAGCTTTTGATCAATTCAAAGACTTAAAAAGCACTGATATAGGAAAATTAACGGAGGAATTTTTGGCTTGCGCTTTTACTCAAAGTAATTCAAATAAAAATTCTAAAACATTTGAAAAAAAATTTGGAGAAAATTTTGAAGCAAAAAAAATCCACGCAGTGACATCAAAGATATTGATTTTGAAGAAGATTATGTTTTTGAAGATGATGCTGATTTGATTGAAAATGCTTATAATTTGTGTCACCATGATAACAGCTGGCTCATTGATGATTTTGCTGAAGAAAATGACGTGGTTCGTAATCAGGAGACTTTATTTTTTGAAAAATTGAAAGCAGATAAAACAGCAGAAACTGATGAGTGCAACTCTTGCTTAACCATCGATGCGAGTGCAAATGCCGTCGAAGAAACTGTTGGAGAAATGATAACAGAATTTCGGAAAAACTGTTTACAGTTTTACGTCGAAGCATGCGCGACTCTAAAAGAAAAATGTCAGTTTAGAGATTCACGTTACATTTTTCTTTCAAAAAATGCGCTGGACAATACTTTTCACAATACTTTTCCTACTTTAGACTCAGTATTTGACGAGTTTTTCCAGTTAAAAGCATCAATCGACGTTATTTTGAAAGATGTTATAAATAAGGAATGGGAAAATTTAGCTTCGTATCAGTTTCCTCCTGATGTCAAAATTTCATTACTAGATCAAAAAAAAAAAAACATTGACGATGTTTGGTATGAGCTCTGGAGATTTGAGGATGGCAAAGATACAAAAAACTTAAATAACAAACCCTTTCAAAATTTAGCTGAGCTAGCTCTGACAACTTTTTGCATTCCCAATTCAAATGCTGGTGTAGAAAGATTGTGGAGTGAGATGAATATTGTTAAAAATTACAAAAGGAACAGAATGCACTTCAATGTCCTGAAAGGAATTTTATTTGCTTCACAATACATATAAAATATTGGTGGTTTAAGTTGTTTTAGAGTTACTGAAAGTATGTTACAAAGAATAGCAGTACCATTTGAAGTATATAAAAAACGACAGAAAGAAGCTACCAAAATTAATATGGATCAAAAAGTATTCGGAACAACTGAGCTAACAAATGAAATAAGATTAGAATGTTTTAAAGAAGAATACATTTATCATAAAAAATATACCAGTTTAAAAAGAAAAAATAAATTTGAATACAATATTCAAGGCGTTATTAAAAATAAAGATCGAAGTACAGTTTATAAAAAAGTCAAATCGGAAAATCTTCATGAAAATTTAATTGAAACTCAGAACAGTGAATTACTTTTTGAGAGATATGACAATCTGTTGAACGATTTCATTGCTGAAGTTCCGGAAGTAACTCAAAGAAGTAATACCATTGAATCACACATAAATGTAAATACCAAAAATAAGCCTGTAATTAAATTCCCGGCTAATTTTGAGCAAAGTAAAAATAACGACATAATTGATCTAGACAATTTTGAAATTTCGAAAGAAAATCTTGCACCGATGTCCTCTGTTCCTAGACGAGATCCTGAATCAGACGTGTTATCACCGTACGATCCTTCTTTGCTTAGTGTAGATGTTTTATCTGAAGTTTATGATGGTGTAGATTTACAGCTACATGACAATGGGCTGTTTACGCATCATCACTACTATATGTTTTATTTTTCAAGGTCCAGAACAGTTGGAAGATACAAGGGACGAGAAAATCACCCTATTAGAGATTATCGGCAGTATCCTGAAATTGAACATGTATCCTACGCGACTGGACCTGAATCCGAAGTTGAACTATTTGGTAGTTCATTCCATACTTTGAGACTAGATGGAAAAGCTCATCAAATGTGGTTGGACGCCGATATTATTGATTCTGTAGGATGTATATTTGAAAAAAATTGGAAAGAAACAATTTTTATGCGAAGTCATTTTACGTTGACTCTACTTTGCAACGGTGAACTAGGGTCCTGAAGGCCACGCACCGCCAAACCCGTAGTCCCCGTTGGCCACCTCCTCGGGACCTAAAAAAAAAGGAAAACCCCACCACTCGGGACAGGCCAGTATTTTCTGGGCGCCCTGTGCCCGTTCCCGGCTAGCTCGAAATCAAATTTGCGGGCTGGAGAACTGCCTGCGAGAGGCCTGCTGCACTGCTGCGAACTGCTACTCAGCTCTCGTCCTCTCGTCGCGTCGGCGACTCCGATCCGGTGATGTACGACGCGGGGAGGCAAGACGATTAAAAAGGAACTCGAAAGCCCGAAGGGCTAGCAAATTGAAAAAGGGAAAAAATAAACAAATGCTCAAATAAATCACGCCAAGGTAATGTCCGCCTCCGACGATCGTGACCTGAAATAGGGAAGAGAAGGAAAAAACCGGAACACTAGGAAAAAAAAGAAAGAAAACGATTTCCCCGGAACACTTTATTTCCTTTACTAATACAGGCCGACCACCGTCGGCACCGTCCACGAGACTTCCTTGCCCGCGGGCTTCACTCCGGTCCGGATCCACTGATCCGGGCCTTATTCACTCGACGCGGGGGAGTACCGAACGCTTATTACCTTAGCCGGCGTACTCTTCCTGGAGACGAGTGTGGCGAAGGCTGGTCCTCTACGGCGCACTCCGGCGGATGAACTCGACGTCGTCGACCCTCGGTAGAAGGAACAGCACTCCGGCAGATTCCGTCGTCGACCCTCGGTAGGGGAACAGCACTCCGTGATCCCGTCGTCGACCCTCGGTAGGGGAACAGCACTCCGTGATCACCGGTGCGCGATAACCCCGAACTTCAAAACTTCGTTCGAAAACTCACGATCGGCCCCAAAACCCAGCAGTCGGGGAGATTAAAACCGGGAGCTTGTGCTCAAGCTCCCGCCTACCGTTGCACACACACCATTGCACCCGCAATGGACCACCCCCCACCAAGGAGTGACGCCTCACTAGGCGGTACGACTGCACCCCGAAACTGAATAAGTATAAGTCAATAAAAAAGTAAATAATAGTAATAAATAAAAATAAAAAAAGAAAATGGGAATTCGAAAAATAATCTACGCTAGGAGCGAGGAGCGAGGAGGGTGACGAATACACGCCCGCAAATAAACAAGTCCCGAAAGGGTTAATTCCACCTTCACTCCTCAGCCCTGGTGCTCTCCCGCTTCGCCTTACGCTGGGCCGTCGGCCTTACAGGAAAGTCATTCAACTCACTCTCGCACACAGTGTAGCCCTTTAGGCCTTCGCTCACAGTCGGTAAAGTTCCCGCAATACGAGATTAATTAATAATACAAAAGAAATAAATATAAATAACGTGCCCAACGGGCTAAAAGATTCTACAAAATTCCTTGCCCAACCGGGCTTAGTCCTTGATACAAATCAGTAAAAAAAAAGTACCAAATCTTTGCCCAGCGGGGCCTAAATACAGAACTAACGCATCGATAAAGAGAGTAAATACAAAAGGAGTTGCCCAACGGGGCTTAACGCAGATAAAAAAACAAAGGTACTAAGAATAAATAATTCAATAAATGGCCCAACGGGGCCTAAGTACAAACTTACATACTATAAAAGGATATAAAAATAATAATTGCCCAACGGGGCTTCACCAGGAGTTTTGAATGATCAACGTGAGCCAGGGAACAAGGACCGGATGATGCTCAACTGCACATCGTCGGGTAGATCCTGGATCGCGGCTCTCAGTTGAATCACCTCTGCTACGGAGGTAACGCGAGAAAAACCAGCCCTTGGCTGGAGGTCGGGCGCAATGCCAACGAGCGATGAAGTGGCCACCGGATTTGCAGGGCTGGCCACAGGTTCTATCGGGGCTTCTGATTCCGGTGGGGTCAGTTCTGGCCTACCGGGATTTGGCGTGGGCTCCCCAGTCCTTAATGCCGCTCCTACTTGACGCTCTGGTTCCTGGGTCCGCGGAGGGGCCGCGAAGTCTCGGGTCGGTCTAGAGGAAAGTCCAGCTGGTCGTTGCCTTAGGTATCCTTCTCCGCACCGGGGGCACTCTTCCACAGTCAACCCACGCCGGCCACAATTAGAACAATAGCGGTCTACCAATGGGTTCGGGCAGAAGTTGGCTGTATGCCCAGGACGTCGTTGCCAGCAAGCAAAACAGGCTCCCTCCGGAGGATCGAAACGTGCATCCGTGGGGACCGGCATGGTACGTTTTATGTAAATTCCCTTCCGATAGGACTGCTCTTTACGACGCGGCAGGGTCTGCGCTACGAACGCGGGTAGGCCGGGTGGCATCGGCTGTCTGGCATCCCACCCCGTGTAAGGATTCGGTCCTGTTTCTCGAGGATCAGCGTAATAGGATGGCGTGGGCTCGACGTTTTGATTCCTGACGGGCCTTCCACGTCTGGGAGGGTCCGGCGGGGAGAACTCCTGTCTCCACCCTTCTGGATTCCTTGTCCCGGGCACGCTGGGTCTCGACGGTGGGTCCTGTCTCGTGGGTGGCGCGCTCCGAAGTGGTATACGGTAGGACTCAGCTACTCTTCGAGGACCTTGAGCGGATTGCGACCGTCTTGGAGACTCCGGTCTCCGAGTGCAAGGCTCCCGAGGCCCGGAAGCCGAACGGATCTTCCGTGGCCCTAACCGGAGAAACACCCGTCCTGGCGTTGCAGATGCGAGGGCTTCTGGTTGTGGCCGGTCGTCACGGCGGCAACGCCTCTTTGGTGACTCTGGTCGCTGCGAGCCTCCCGACCCAGCCTCTTTGCTAGGGCGTTCCAGGTCTCGCCAGGAGCGTCCCTTGCTCTCCTCTTCCGATGACGATCCAAGGTAAGGGTACCGGGCGTCCAGCTCGATGTCCTCTGGGCTTTGCTCCACAATCCCCATGAAATTGGGCTCCCGTCCTTCAGCTTGGGCCCTTTCGAGCTCTTCGGAGAGATTTGCCACGCGTTCGGCCCTGGCTATACGTTGGGCTACAGTGGGGTAAATGATATCAATCAGATTGACCAAGATTGGTTTATGTTTCATTTGAAATATAGTGTCAGTGGTAAAATTTTGATGCCATATAACAAGGGATCACATTGGTGCTTATTTGTTATTGACGTCAAAAATGGTACATATACCCACCTAAACCCCAGTTACCCCGAACAGCAAGGAAAATCTGATCGCTGTAAAATGTGTTATGACAACTTCTCGAAGTATCTAAACCATGAATTTAATAAATCTAAAACGTCCTTTGGCATGGCTGGAAGAAAATGGAGATATGTAAAGCCAAGAAGATATCCAATTCAAAAAGATGCCTTTAACTGTGGCATTTATGTTTTGTACTATATGTTCTGTATTGGCAACGATTTAGAATTTGATATGAACTTCAATCCAAGCTTGTTTCGAATATATCTTGCCAAATTGCTTCTTGAGAAATCACTAGACATGCAAGATTATTGCATTTATTGTTTTCAAAAAGCGTATAATATAGACGCAAATTGTGAAATTTGTGGCAGATACATTCATGAAGGCTGTTTGAACTTTGAAAATTGTGAATTGCCTTTGATTTCATTTAAATGTAAAGCATGCAATAGTCACTTTTCAAGCATAAGTGATTGAACTGAATCCTATTAACCAAAGGTATGATTACAAAAAAGTTAAATTTTTATTTTCACTAGCTCTTCTGAGCGCGCTTCAAGCGCGCATAGGACAATAAGAGTAACCTCAAAATGCACTTTTCGAATATTTTAAAAACTTCTTCACCAATCAGCTCACGAATAAAAATCTTACGCAAGATGGCGATAGCTCTCTTTTATAAAGGGATCATTCAAATATACATACTTTTCAGTTTAAATGAAAAAAATTGATTCTATAAACCCAATAGCATACACATTTTTTGAAATACGCTGTGATCGAGAACTATAGTTTTGAACTACTGTTCTAAAGGATTAGTGAATGTCGTTGCTACTATTTCAAAAACATACTCGACTTGCGAATTTTCACGGCACGCTGTAATCGAGAACTATAGTTTTGAACTACTGTTCTAAAGGATTAGTGTAAGTCGTTGCTACTCTTTCTAAAAATCTTGACGTCAGAAAGTAAAATCCAAAAAAAAACGCAACATACGATTTTTCACAGCACGCTGTAATCGAGAACTGTAGTTTTGAACTACTGTTCTAAAGGATTAGTGTAAGTCGTTGCTACTCTTTCAAAAACTCTCGACAACAGAAAGTAAAATTCAAAAAAACACGCAACTCATGATTTTTCACAGCACGCTGTTATCGAGAACTGTAGTTTTGAACTAATGTTCTAAAGGATTAGTGTAAGTCGTTGCTACTCTTTCAAAAACTCTCGACGTCAGAAAGTAAAATTCAAAAAAACACGCTACTTATGATTTTTCACAGCACGCTATAATCGAGAACTATAGTTTGGAACTACTGTTCTAAAGGATTAGTGTAAGTCGTTGCTACTCTTTCAAAAATTATTTACTTCAGAAAATCAAATTCAAAAACATACTCAACTTACGAAATTTCACAGCACGCTGTAATCGAGAACTATAGTTTGGAACTACTGTTCTAAAGGATTAGTGTAAGTCGTTGCTACTCTTTCAAAAATTATTTACTTCAGAAAACCCTGAGATGTTTTACAGAGAAGATTCACTGAGCATCCCTTCAAGTAAACATTTGAATATATTGAAATTAAAACTGTAGTATTTATTCTTTAGATTTCAAAACCGTAAATTAATTTGTTTTTTGTTTTTTTTAACTCATTATTTTTTAGTGCATACACCGTGATTCATTAAATATGGATCAACTGAGATATTAATATTTTTGTGTACAGAATTTTACCCTGATTCCAAAAAAATATATTAATATTTTTTTTTTTAATCAGGTTTTTTTTTATCAACGATTAGAAATGTGCATAAAATTTAAAAGTGAGGTTTAGAATCAAAGACCTCATCAAAATAGAAGGCTGTATTTAATCGAGCGAACATAAACATAACCCTAGCCAGTTTAAAACGCACGTGGTTGTAGATCGTGGTATTGTTGTGAAGTGTTTTAAAAAAGAAGTGTGATTAAATCAGCATCGTACTAGCAGAAGGTTCGTATCTGGGTAAATTCGTTACAGTGCAATACCGGAGTTGCGTCGCCATCGCGTAATGCTGTGAATTTCAAGAGTTCGACGGCTTGCTACCGGCACAAACACCGGTAAGTAATTTTCAAATAAAAGCGTTATTATTGCAATTTTTATTTAGTCTTCTTCTTAAAAAAATCGGCCGAGTCACTACCTAAGTCGCGTCGCTGTTGCTCGAAGTTCCTCGACGGCTTACTACCAGCACAAGTACTCGTAAGTTGAAAACTTTATTTTTTATGAAAAAAAAAAAAAAAAAAAAAAACCATTACATTAAAGGACAATTAATTTTTTTTTTTTTTTTTTTTTTTTTTTACAGTGTATAAGAATTACAAAAAAAAAAAAAAATACAAAAATAAGTACTGGTATTTAAAAAAATAAAAACTGGTAACAAGTGATCTTTTCGTCATTATTTTTCTGATATAAACTAAAAAAATGTCTTTTTAATTATAAAACAGGTAAAAATAAAGCAGCTATTGTAATAAAAAAAGTATGTGTCCTCAAATTTAAGCCTCATGACTAGATAATTGATGATAAATCAATAATAAATATTTTTTCATTTCGTCATATTTACGAGACCAACATGTTTCTTGTTTTTTGTTTTTTTTTCTTCTTCATTTTTTACATATTATGTAAATGATATTACTATTATTATATTATTATATTATTATTATATTTTATTTTCTTCGTTACGTCAAGTATTTATGATTATATGATACCTTTATAAATCCTGTATAATGTTACATATTGAAATATTTTCCAAAGTTTTATCAAGACTTTGATAACACGCATATATTAAATACACTTATATTCATCAATTCTAAGGATTTATAATTTTTTTATTGATTAAATATCAAAATAGTAAGAGACATGTGGAATGATACAGAGAATTTTTTTTTATTTTTTGCAGATTTTTTAGTCAAACTAAGAAGCCGAATTTTGTTTAAAAAATTTTGAAGAAATCCTTAAAAATTCTTTGTATCATTCCACATGTCTCTTACTATTTCGATTTTTGATTAAATTTTTAAAAAAATTATAAATCCTTTTAAAATGCATTCGCAGGTTACTAAACACCTGTTGATGTAGCGTACACTCTTAATTGTCGTTATTTAATTATTTATCATTTTTACTTGAAAGTTTTGACTCTTTTCAATAATTTTTTAATTTATTATTTAATTATTTCAAATCGACGGACCACCTCACCGGACTACGAATTGGCTGGTTAGCCAGAGTGCAGATCCCGCAACGAGAACATCGGATGCTGGCTGTTCGGCCTGATCGCAGCTCATACAACTCAAGCCGACCACCGGTAGGCAGCAGATTAATTAAAAGTGCTCACTACAGCAACAGGTATTTTGTAACCATCAAAAGTATTTTAAAAGGATTTATAATTTTTTCATAAATTTGATAAAATATCGAAATAGTAAGAGACATGTGGAATGATACAGGGAATTTTTTTTATTTTTTCCAGATTTTTTAGTCAAACTAAGAAGCTGAATTTTGTTTAAAAAATTTTGAAAAAATCCTTAAAAAATCATTGTATCATTCCACATGTCTCTTACCATTTTGGTTTTTGATTAAATTTAAAAAAAAATTATAAATCCTTTTAAAATGCATTTGCAGGTTACAAAACACCTGTTGATGTAGTGTACACTCTTAATTGTCATGATTTAATTATTTATCATTTTTTTTTTAGATGTAACTTACAGTTTTATTATTTATTTATTTATTTATTTATTATTATTTTTTTAAATAATGAAATAAATATTTTTGTTCAAGTCAATTTTTTTTTTTTCGTTTCAACGTTTTATAAAAAGAGTATTTCAATTTTTTTTAAATGCTTGGCTGCTACTAATTTAAGTTTTGATCTTTCAAACAAATTCCGTAGACTGAAAATTTTATAAATAAATAATTTTGTACTATTTTTATTTCCCAGGCGACGGTTTCGAGATCGGCGTTTAATGATCCCGATGTAGAACTACTACTATGACTACTTCTCTGTTCCTCCGGAGTCTCCGCTGCAGTACCAACAGAACCAAATCGCCGATTTGCACACCGATGCCGAGGTTTTTTTACGAGGAGTCAATTCTCGTATTTAGAGATGGGTCATTAGATAGATTTAAAAATAGCGAAAGAATCGAAATTATTCGATTTTAAATAAAAACTCATGTGTATTTTTATTCATATTATGATAAACTTTATTGAATAAAAGAGAAAAAATAAAAAAATATGTTGCCCACAGCGAAATCAGGATATTTATTACAAAGGATTTTTTAGTTAATTTATTATATTAATCTTTAGATACTAGTGATTTATATTTAACTAGAGATACTAGTGCGAGTCGAACGAAGAGATTCACGAGGCTCTCTGTCTCTCTCGCACTCGTGGCACAACATAGCACCTAACCTAAGATTTTAGTGATTGATTATTTTTTTCTCAGCTCATAAGGTCCACTGGTAAATGCTTTTAATTAATAAGTATTTCAAAATTTTTTTTCTTTTACCCTTTTTCATAAAAATAGACTTGTCAGGTTCTGTTAAACTTGGAAGAAAACAGTGATTCCCGTAAGCTTACGTGTTAAACAAATTTTGTAATATCTTTTCTCACAAGGTTCATTTTGCCCTAAAAATTTAGTGGCATCCATAAGAAGCAATAACCTACAAAATGAGTACTTTTTTGTTAGAATCTACTTGTCAGAACATGAACCGACCCAACAACCTTAAAGCATCATTTACATGAGTCAATTCGTTCCATGAAGAACCTCGGGTTACGCTTCGCTTCGCCTTCGGTGCATTCAAATTACACTGGTCAGGATGATATTTGTTTCAGGTGCAAGAAAAGGATCCTGTATTAAAGATAAATAGTAAATTAATAAAGTCAAAAAAAAAAATTAAGAAACTATAAAAAATCAAAGTATGAGCCAAAAAATTGTTAAATTTTTTTTTTTTTTTTTTTATTCACAAGTTCAAATTTTTAAAAATTTTACAATATGTCTCGATCGTTCTGTGGAAAAAAAATTTAAAGGCAATTTAATCAAGATAATCATTTGTCAATGAAATAGCAAATATTTGAGTCAATCTGAAATTGTCAATCCTGTCGCGAGTGAGTCATTCCGTGCTCAAAACCTATCAACTCAAGTCTCAGGTTAGGTATTCCAGGCTGAAATTAGTACTGCCTTTTTTTTTAAGAATTCTCGCGTGTTTAAAAGGCATATGAGTTAAAAAAATCATTTTTGATCTCGTTTGATTAGCACCTCTCAGAGTTGAAATTAAACAACTCGCCCCGGCCTTAACCTGTCTCAGGTTAGGTATTCCGGGCTAAAGTGAGAGCTGACTTTTTTTTCAAGAACTCTCGCTTGATCAAAAGGCATATGAATCAAAAAAATCATTTGTCATTTGATTAGCACCTCTCAGAGTTAAAATTGAACAGCTTGCCATGGCCTTAACCTGCCTCAGGTTAGGTATTCCGGGCTCAAATGAGATCTGACTTTTTTTTCAATAACTCTCGCTTGATCAAAAGGCATTTGAATCAAAAAAATCATTTGTCATTTGATTAGCACCTCTCAGAGTTAGAATTATACAACTCGTCCCAAACTTAACCTGTCTCAGGTTAGGTATTCTGGGCTCAAATGAGATCTGACTTTTTTTTCAAGAACTCTCGCTTGATTAAAAGGCATTTGAATCAAAAAAATCATTTGTCATTTGATAAGCCCCTCTCAGAGATAAAATTGAACAGCTTGCCATGGCCGTAGCCTGTCTCAGGTTGGGTCTTCCGGGCTGATATTAGTTCTGCCTTTTTTTCAAGAATCCTTGAGTGTTTAAAAGTCATATGAATCAAAAGAATCATTTGTCATTTGATTAGCACCTCTCAGAGTTGAAATTAAACAACTCGCCCCACCTTAACCTGTCTGAGGTTAGGTATTCCGGGCTCAAATGAGATCTGACTTTTTTCAAGAACTCTCGCTTGATTAAAAGGCATATGACTCAAAAAAATCATTTATCATTTGATTAGCATCTCTCAGAGTTGAAATGAAACAACTTGCCGTGGCCTTCTTCTGTCTCAGGTTAGGTATTCCTGGCTCAAATGAGATCTGACTATTTTTCAAGAACTCTTGCTTGATAAAAAGGCATATGAATCAAAAACATCATTTGTCATTTGATAAGCAACTCTCAGAGTTGAAATTAAACAACTCACCGTGGCCTTATCCTGTCTTAGGTTAGGTATTCCGGGCTAAAATGAGATCTAACTTTTTTTTCTGAAATTCTTGCTTTATTAGAAGATATTTGAATCAAAAAATCTTCTGTCATTTGATAAGCAACCCTAAAAGTTGAAATTGAACTGCTCACCACGGCCTTAACCTTTCTCTGGTTGGGTATTCTGGGCTCAAAAAGATCTAACTTTTTTTTCAAGAGTTTTTGCTTGATTGAAAGGCATTTGAATAAAAAAAATCATTTGTCCATTGATTAGCACTTCTCAGAAATGAAATTAAACAGCTCGCCCCGACCTTAACCTGTCTCAGAATAAGTATTCCGGGCTCAAATGAGATCCAACTTTTTTTTCTGAAATTCTTGCTCAATTAGAAGACAATTGAATCAAAAAATCATTTGTCATATAACTAGTTTCTCTCAGAGTAAAAATTAAACAGCCTGGCCTGACCATGACCTGTCTCAGGCAAGGTATTCCGGGCTCAAATGAGATCTGACTTTTTTCAAGAACTCTCGCTTGATTAAAAGGCATATGACTCAAAAAAATCATTTGTCATTTGATTAGCATCTCTCAGAGTTGAAATGAAACAACTTGCCGTGGCCTTCTTCTGTCTCAGGTTAGGTATTCCTGGCTCAAATGAGATCTGACTATTTTTCAAGAACTCTTGCTTGATAAAAAGGCATATGAATCAAAAACATCATTTGTCATTTGATAAGCAACTCTCAGAGTTGAAATTAAACAACTCACCGTGGCCTTATCCTGTCTTAGGTTAGGTATTCCGGGCTAAAATGAGATCTAACTTTTTTTTCTGAAATTCTTGCTTTATTAGAAGATATTTGAATCAAAAAATCTTCTGTCATTTGATAAGCAACCCTAAAAGTTGAAATTGAACTGCTCACCACGGCCTTAACCTTTCTCTGGTTGGGTATTCTGGGCTCAAAAAGATCTAACTTTTTTTTCAAGAGTTTTTGCTTGATTGAAAGGCATTTGAATAAAAAAAATCATTTGTCCATTGATTAGCACTTCTCAGAAATGAAATTAAACAGCTCGCCCCGACCTTAACCTGTCTCAGAATAAGTATTCCGGGCTCAAATGAGATCCACCTTTTTTTTGAAATTCTTGCTCAATTA
Organism: Encarsia formosa; assembly: GCA_038277355.1. Taxonomy (NCBI): domain Eukaryota; kingdom Metazoa; phylum Arthropoda; class Insecta; order Hymenoptera; family Aphelinidae; genus Encarsia; species Encarsia formosa. The sequence goes on along the minus strand of CM076185.1, from coordinate 18,152,943 downwards.
GAAGACAATTGAATCAAAAAATCATTTGTCATATAACTAGTTTCTCTCAGAGTAAAAATTAAACAGCCTGGCCTGACCATAACCTGTCTCAGGCAAGGTATTCCGGGCTCGAATGAGATCTGAATTTTTTTCAAGAACTCTCGCTTGATTAAAAGGCATATGACTCAAAAAAATCATTTGTCATTTGATTAGCATCTCTCAGAGTTGAAATGAAACAACTTGCCGTGGCCTTCTTCTGTCTCAGGTTAGGTATGCCGGGCTCAAATGAGATCTAACTTTTTTTTCTGAAATTCTTGCTTTATTAGAAGATATTTGAATCAAAAAATCTTTTGTCATTTGATAAGCACCCCTAAAAGTTGAAATTGAACTGCTCACGACGGCCTTAGCCTGTCTCAGGTTAGGTATTCTGGGCTCAAATGAGATCTGACTTTTTTTTCAAGAACTCTCGCTTGATTAAATGCATTTGAATCAAAAAAATCATTTGTCATTTGATAAGCCCCTCTCAGAGATAAAATTGAACAGC